>JAFMSR010000019.1:3248690-3360707 GCA_022818135.1 Saxidomus purpurata
ACCTACCCAAGTCTTACCTCACGGAATTTGTTCAATAGAATCTGATAATGTTTGATAAAATGTAAAAAAAATTAATTTACTATGTTCGAAGTGTTTCGTAAATCAGGACGTATCGTTCGTATAAAGTTCATGGTACATGTAAATTACAGCTAGACTCAGTTAAAATTACAATGAAATTGACAACTTTATAGCCAAAAGGTCTATTTCAATTTAGTATTTCTATCATTTAGCAAGCGGCATACATGTATTTTAAATTGTAAAATGACATATCAAGAATATTATAATCCTTATTTCATTCATGGTTTATTTTCGTAACGTTCAGATGCTATATAAATGATTTTTGCTCGAGTCTGCACACCCCGGATGGTATAATACAAATGCAATGTACATGAAGCTTATTTAAATGAACAGGTGATTAACTTTTCTATTTCTACTGTGTGTTATAGCTATACTTTTGAACGTCAATGACAGCTATATTTTCTTCCTTAATTCAGAACGAGACTGTTTATACCCCTGCAAAATAACCAAACAGAACACTCGTTGCGTATGTCTTATACTTCGGGTAGTCATTAAAGCTTCGTTTCAGTCAGAGCATGAAGTGCAATGTTTTTGAGTAAAAATGCATGAAACATTCAAATGTCATGTATGCCATTTCAAATAAGTACAACTTTACAGTACATTTTTTACATACTGCTTTCTTTACATGTTCTCTGATGCATGGGTTTCTCTAATAACAGACACACATATCTCTTTTCTATAACAGCGTAGCTTCACATCAACGATGTAACCAATGACGCTTTGGTTCAGTAGAGCGATTCTGTGCCAGAAGTGTATCTTTTAGTTATTCTATTGCATATGATTTCCTTTACTGAACCAAGATTCATGTGGCGTTAACGAATTCATTTGGATTCCTTCATGTTTAAGTGAATGACGAGGTATACATTATATTACCGTTCAATTTTATTATTTATCTTATGCATGACAAGCTTTTTTACAACCACAGCCTTCTACTGTCCTGTTTACCTACACACATTATCTGTTGGATCTAAAAATAGAGAGAGGCGGAGCTTAAGATGAATCATTCTACCCGGTATTTCATTCACAAAATTTAAAATACTATGTTTTCAAAACGAGGTTATACACTGGTCGGCGTAATCGATAACTTATATACAACCGTTGCTTTGACCAAAAAGAATGGACTGTAAAGATTTGTACCCGGGGCAAGTAACTTTAAATTTCTTAATGGGTCAGATTTGTCTTAGTTAGGGATGACATTATGTTTTAATCTTAAAATTCGGATTAGTTTACATAAGAAATATCAATATCTAAAGAACGCATTTTTAATAAACCCGAGAAACCATAACTCCTGACCATATTCATCTCCGTACGTATATAGTAACACTAAACGGCGTATACGCCACATGGGCTTGACATGAAATACTTGTCTGTGTCTAAGAAGCTGAAGAAGAATTAAGAAAAACTTAAGCAGAAACAGACATTCCTGAGTTGGAAAGGGTATGACTCTATAACAGGTTGATAGATACACACTTACATTATATCTTGTAAATCTACTATTCATGATTATAATGTGTACCAATATTCATTTTAAATAATCCTTTCAAAACTGAAGGGGGGAGGAGCTCGCCTATGCTTCTTGAAATTGAAACAATAGACATGTCTAAGCTCAAAAGGGCATATCTCGGCAAGACTTTGATGGATTCACACAAACCTTTTCAGTATATTGATAGACTAGTTCATGTAAATAATTAACCAAACCACATCTATTATTGACTAGTTTACATGACTTCTATATAAAGCACTCACGTGATTTTATCGACACCGCCCTAACCTTATACTTCAACTAAACGCGCGGGGAACCAGAACGTGTTATACTTTGAACGGGAAATACGGGGACGCATTTTAGGCAAATTGACTGTCTACAACACGTTTTTTGTTACTCTGACTGATTTTCAAGTATTCAAGTCTATATTTGCTGTATTCTGATCTAAACCAATCTAGAACTTTACTAAGAGGCCAGTTTCGAATTTCTGCATTCCGACAAGTGGATTTTTAATAGGAGTTTTCATTTAATTAGGGATTTGATAGATCTTTAATGTGTGGACTACTCACAACACGAGACAATGATAATGAAGAATAGACTAGGTCATGACAAAATAGGAAAATATTCCTTACAGTTGTTGAGGTGTCATTCCGCGATCAATCAAGCCTCTCTTATAATGTCATTATTTTGCTTCATTGTATGAGGATGAAGAAGTACCCAAACATACTGAGTGCCTGCGGGACTTTGATGTTGTGTTATGTAAACGACACTTAGGACAATAATCCCTGTTGGTAGATCAATGTAAATCGATTATCGCTTAGTTAGTAGAATTGTTTGAACACATGTAATATAGCTTCATACAAGGAACAAGCACGCCACGTTTCATGAACATTAGGCCAGTGGTTTCAGAGGAGATGTCGTTTAAAGAAAATGGTGAACGGATGTATGACATACAACGTAAGATGGACGCCGGACGGTGAGCAATCCTAATACTTTATCCTGACACTTTTTATAGATATCGTAAAAATGATGCGCTCGGATATTTATTCAGAAACGGCCTTTAGGTTTTTTCAACAAATTTTGTTCCCTCTATTTCTAAGCCACCAACTGCCGGAAATCAATGAACCTTCAAGATTCTTTGCATATTGACAATTTAGGACTTTCAAAATGATCAGACCCATACTAAACAAATGTCAAATAGTTTGTAACTACGTCACTACATGTAATGAGGTTGTCATACTTCATATTACTATATATAGATACTTTAACAACTTTCGTAGTTTTATTAGTTTATTGATTTCATTGGTTTCCCAATGCATTTGAACACATTGTAAAACCTCCGGCGTTGACAGCAGCTCCAAATTCGAATGATCGTTTTTCTCTATAAGTCTGCCAAGTGTCACCTTGTAATATGCCGTTTTAAAAGAGATACAGGTGTTTAAAGTTGACAAGGCACATGAATCTGGCTAACGGGATTGGCAGTTCCTTTTCGTAACGATTATAGGTGAAAGCAGCTCCAGTCAATTTTATGTTAACGGAAACAGCAGTGTCGAAAAATGCGAAATCCACTAAAAATTGCGTGTTTCAGCCGTTTTACATCGCTTGTTTGCTTCTTTTTCTGCCCAAAACGGCATTACAACTAATGCACGTGTGCTGCGGGTAAATAGCACTTTTGACATGTTTTCAAACGTGTGTACAACAATAGATTATTTCACTTATTTTTCTATTAAATAGGACTGTGACGTTACAGAGATAAACTCCGCCTTATTGCCCGCCCAAAATGGCAGCGCTGACAAAAGATGCTGAATAAACTTCAAAAGCTAAAAAAGCAAAACTAATTCAAAAAGTGAATCTTTTCCAGTTTTGCACGGACGAAGAATGATCACTTTTTAATATATTAAGAGTATGCTAAATTTTACATAAAAAGAAAAAGCACGACTCGCAACTTTATTTAGACTGACTTAAGATAATTTCTTTTTACTAATTTTATGAATGTGAAAATTACAGGTCTATTTTTATTCTCTTCCACTCTTCTCCATTACTACGGCATTGCTCAAACCTTTCGCTGTATTTACGGAAAATACACCTTTTTCCCAAAATGTGTGTTCATCTTTAGAAGTAACAGGCTCTGCCGATTTTTTTCAATACCAATTTCTTCACTACTTAATTCTTTCATTCTGGAATCGAGCGCTTTTCTAAATCCAGCGAACGTAAATCGTCCATTTTGAAAAAGTTAACAAAAATGTTTTTACTTCGTAAATACCGCTGTGAACCAGAAGTAATACTTGTTAGTATATCTGGTGGCTAAGGCTTTCCATCCTTGCACCTGATTTCATGAATGAATCTTTGCATCCAATAGTCCATCGACTCGGTGCTTTTGAATCATGAAATGTCCTTCGGTATAGGATAAACTGGCTCGAACTTGGTTGAGCTGAGAGAGTTACGACATCTGATCCATTCGGACCAAACAACACAGCACCAGGTATTTGATGAGGATGTATTTTGGGGGACGGATCTATTCGTCTTTCTATATCTCGTGGTGCCAACGGGCAGGCAAATCTTCTTACAAATTGTACAAGAAACAGGTTTAAAATCTTGTTAACTTCCGACATGCTATGAGAACATATTTCGCTGCTTTCTTTCGAGGTCGCTTTCTACATAGACATGGTTCTCTGCATCCGTGTGGGAACGACAATTTAGCTGCTGTGTGTTCATTGTTACTAATTGTTTAACAATTTGCCTGGCCGTTGGCACCACGAGATATAGAAAGAAAGATGAATGAATCCGTCCCCAAAAATACATCCTCATCAAATCTTGCGCGCTATCAATAACGCCAACATCATTGCAATCTCTAAAACGCCCCCTTTTACCTGCATTCCAACATGTACTCAGATTTAATCAATATAAGGTGAGAGACAGTAATCCAGTGCATTTTTTAAAAAAAAGTTCGTTCATTCATTCATTCATTCATTCATTCATTCATTCATTCATTCATTCATTCATTCCTTTCATTCATTCATTCAATCATTCATTCATTCATTCATTCATTCATTCATTCATTCATTCCTTTCATTCATTCATTCATTCATTCATTCATTCATTCATTCATTCATTCATTCATTCATTCATTCATTCATTCATTCAGTCAGTCAGTCAGTCAGTCAGTCAGTCAGTCTGTCAGTCAGTCAGTCAGTGTCAGTCAGTCAATCAGTCAGTCAGTCAGTCATCCAGTCATTCATTAAATCGTTTGTTGTATAAATGTTATTTCTTTTCAGAAGGCCACGTTGTAAGTAAGTCAAATGTTTTGTACATTTACTTAATGTGTTTACCTTCTATGAATAAAGATTTTATTATTAAGACTTGTATTATATTGTAGGCGAGAAAAACTGTAAGCCGGTTATAAGTCCACAAACGCTAAACGCTCCCTTGCAATTATTTTGCTTATCCTTGTGATATACCGGTATAACCTATACACATTGTGTTTCAACAGTGTACACCGTTTAAACAATGAACGGCCTTGAAAAAAATGAACCACGTGATACGGATAGATCAGTGGTGCAATACTTTCGTATAGTTGCATTAATAAAACTGGCAGCGTTCCTTTTTTATTTAAAAAAGCGCTTAAAACTGTAATTAGATACTTTGCTGCATTTTCACTGTGCCAAGTGTATGGAAAGCCACAAATGTCTCTAACAAAACTTTTAAACTTGCTACTTCTTCTGAAATATTTTAACCAATGCGTCTTGTTAATGTAAAATGAACTTTTTTCAGTTTCAAAGTTGTGTGTAGGTGTTGCTTTTTGTTCAAATCTATTAGCCGTCTTCTCAAACAACATTCAAACTTTTGCATTATATATCAAATTGAATTCCCCCCTTAATCATGTTTAACTGAATCTTGTGTTTGAATATGCTGTGTCTCATGAATCATACAAAGTTGCCTTTAATTAGATGGTTATATACCGTAAAAGATATAAACATTATCGATTCATAGTAATTTATTAAACAGTGATGAAATTTAATGCATCTTCTTATAATTAACCCATATACTCAACATATTGACCGTTATACAATTACTCTACACTCATAATTATCATTAGTTTGGAGGTAACAACATATTATGTTGACTGATCTGAACTATTTACGTACTAGAATTATAAAACCATTCATAAGACTTAAAACACAAGAGTATTTAATTGACATTTTTCATGCGGTATTATCCAATTTAAAGGTGCCTTACACAGCAAAGTTTTCAATGTTAAACATTCTACTTATCATTTCATTGGCGCTTGAAGTAACCAACTTCCTGATAAAAGTGGTTAATAGTTTAGTATGGGTGCCCCGAAACAAATATTAAAAACTAGTCAGTCGAGGCTTTCCATAACTTGTAAAACAGTTTGTATTTTTCCTCTTTAATATGCGCACTTGTAAAGAGAAGAATCAGACATCAACTGAATCTACAAAAAGCACTAAGCATTGATTAGCTGGATTTTGGGATATAATTTACATTTTTTTCTTGACCAAGAAAAATGGTAACAGGAGATAAAGCTGCGTTATGTAAGTTTTATGAATTAATATGCATTCTTTTTAAGTCCGAGGATCTTTTTGAATTGACTGATATTGTAGATTAAATATAGTGATAGGATTATGATAGAACCATGTTCTATTCACTCTAAAACATTGTTGACATACTCATTTGTTTTGTATTCAAGTCGCTTTTTCACGTAAAAGAGCTGTTAGGAAGCCTTTTTTATTTTTTTTGCAATACCACTGCTCTGTATCTCTAACATGTACATCAATTTTTAAAAAAAGTTATGAATGTTTTGGTACAAATAACGGTAATTTCCGCCGGTAAAACTTCTTTCTTGGTAAAATATGAGCTACTTGTCAATATGGTCCTGGGCTTTAAAATTTGAAGTACATCTTATTTGTAAATATTTGCGTATTGCTAAAAACTGTTGTTATTTAAATGCGCTTCGAGTACTGGGTTTGATGTTGGGATTTTTAGCTCACATAACCCCCGGAACAAAATTAACCACGCCTTGGGGTCATTGGATTTCACATTAGTTTCTATAGGTAAAACCTTAAAAATCTAAAAAGGGCTAAAACCAAGATATTTGGCATGAAGCATTTCATAGTTTTCAACAATTGTTGAACTAATGACCCCCGGGTGAAAATTGACCGCCCGGGGGTCACTTGATTTTACAGTTTTTTGCATTGTCTTGTGGACATCTATAAATTTGGTTCAAGTCATGGCACTGTGGTCAAAATTTTCCACGCCCTCGGGGTCACCTATCTGCATATAGAGTGATAGGAAAACAACAGGTTCCAATGAGTTCCTATAGCAACAAGCGATTTACCTAGCAACCAGTGACTTCCTTAGCAGCCAGTGATATCATGAGCAACCAGTGACTATCCTTAAAAACAAGTGACTTCATTATCAATAATTTATTTCCTTGGCAACAACTTATTTCCTTAGCAACCAATGAGTTGCCCTAGTAACGAATGACTTTCTTAGCAACCAATGACTTATTAAGCAACCGGTGACTTCCCCTAGCAACCAACGAATTCATTAGCAACTACTTTGACCTCTAGCAATCAGAAAATTTCTCTTGCAATCAATGACCCCCTTAGCAACCAGCGACTTCAAGAGAAACAAGTGAATTTCTTAGTAGCCACCGACTGCCTTAGCAACAGCGTAGTCAACTAGCAACTAGTAACTGCGTTAGCAACCATTGACTTCCTTAGCAACAACTTAGTCTTCTAGCAAATTGTGATATCCTTTGTAACCATCACCTCTTCAGCAACCTGTGACCTTCCCTAGCAACCAGTTGCGTCCCTAGCAACCAGTTGCGTCCTTAGCAACCACTGATTTTCTTTGCAACAACTTAGTCCCCTATCAACAAGTTCCCCTATCCTAGCAACCAGTGACCTCCTTAGCAACCAAAATTCCTAAGAAACACATGAGACCCCTTAACAACCAGGGACTTCCTTAGCAACCGTCTACATCTTCTTGCAACATGCCTCCGTAGCATACATTTACGTCCTTGGCAAATAGCAACAATTGACTTCTGCGGCAATCTCTGAGGTCCTGTAGTGACTAGTTATTGCAGCGAAAACTTCACAAAACAGTGGCACAAATTTAACAAAAAAAAATCATTCTCTGATAACCTCTTCTAAAAAATTTGAAATCATCTGGTCGGGGTTCAAAATCATGGAACCTTGCAAACAAGTTACACATCTTACCACTACGACAATGTTAATGCAGCATGATCTTCTGTTCTTCGATACGATAATCAATTGAAATAACGAAATGACACCTGAACGTAACCGAATATTAATGTCACTGCTTTACGTCTCTTCACTATTTTGCAAGTTTGTGTCTCGAATCATGTGCTTACTTCGAAACAAGAGGGCCATGATGGCCCTATATCGCTCACCTGACTACCATTGGCTATAATACAAGGGAAGAAGATTTCTTTAAGTTTTCCCTATATAAGCTAAGTATGTAAAAATAAGTGACCCCCCGTGCAGGGTCAATTTTGACCCGGGGGTCATAATTTGAACAATCTTCCTAGAGGTCCACTAGCCAATGCTATGTGCCAAATATCTAAACTCTAGGCCTTGTGGTTTCATAGAAGAAGATTTTTAAAGTTTTTCCTATATAAGCCTATGTAAAAGTAAGTGACTCCCCCTACAGGGTCAATTTTGACCTCGGGGTCATAATTTGAACAATCTTGGTAGAGGTCCACTAGACAATGCTACATGCCAAATATCTAAGCTCTAGGCCTTGTGGTTTCAGAGAAGAAGATTTTTAAAGTTTTTGCTATATAAAACCTATGCAGAACTAAGTGACCACCCGTGCGGGGTCAATTTTGACCTGGGGGTCATAATTTGAACAATCTTGGTAGAGGTCCACTAGACAAAGCTACATGCCAAATATCTAAGCTCAAGGCCTTGTGGTTTCATAGAAGAAGATTTTTAAAGTTTTTCCTATATAAAGCCTATGCAAAACTAAGTGACCACCCGTGCGGGGTCAATTTTGACCTGGGGGCCATAATTTGAACAATCTTGGTAGAGGTCCACTAGATAAAGCTACATGCCAAATATCTAAGCTCAAGGCCTTGTGGTTTCATAGAAGAAGATTTTTAAAGTTTTTCCTATATAAAGCATATGCAAAACTAAGTGGCCACCCGTGCGGGGTCAATTTTGACCTGGGGGTCATAATTTGAACAATCTTGGTAGAGGTCCACTAGACAATGCTACATGCCAAATATCTTAGTTCAAGGCCTTGTGGTTTCAGACAAGAAGATTTTTAAAGTTTTTCCTATATAAAGCCTATGCAAAACTAAGTGACCACCCGCACGGGGTCAATTTTGATCTGGTGGTCATAATTTGAACAATTTTGGTAGAGGTCCACTAGACAATGCTACATGCCAAATATCTAAGCTCTAGGCCTTGTGGTTTCAGACAAGAAGATTTTTTAAATTTTTCCTATTTGTTGCCATAGCAACCAGAGTTCTGCATGGAATGGAATTCTTTGAACAACTTTGATAGAGCTTCATGCAAGAAACATCCCTGCAAAGTTTCATCAACATTGGCCCAGTGGTTTCAGAGGAGATGTCGTTTGAAGGAAATGGTGGACGGACGGACGTACGACGGACGCCGGACGGAATGCGATCCTAATAGCTCACTCTGGCATTTTGTGCCAGGTGAGCTAAAAAAAACCTGTAGCAAGAAGTGAATCTCTGTGAGTTAATAATAATAAAGGTTCGCTTTATTAAATGCTGCTTAACATATGCATGTGTTACGTTGTACCATTCCTCCCCAGCATGTTAATGATAAATTATATGTTGCGGATAAAAAACGTAATTTAACGCATTCTTTTACATTTGCAGGTGATGAACTACATCTTGTCGAAGAAAACCTACACCTATGGTGGATGCTGATGTGTGTAAAGTGCAGGATCAGGCCAAGATCCGTTCTGTTCCTAAATTGTCAGCACCTGGCTGTGTGCGACGTGTGCCATGCCAACTTAAGTCATTGCCCCTTCTGTGGGGAACTAGTAAAAGCATTCATCAATATTCTTTGAAACATGTAAAATGTAGTAGTATAGTGTGAAGACAGATGGCAGAAGAGAGCACATACGAACAAATATGTAACATCATTTTAAGCAGAATTTTTTTTTAAAGAATGTATGCAATTTTCCAACACTGAACACTTTGTTCTACGTTTATGATCCCTGTATTTCGGAAATATATCAGACACATGTGTGTGCATTAGCTTAAGCGAATGAACGAACGACCGAACACGACAACCCGAGGTGCAAAAAACATTCCATATCAAACTGTAACATTATAAACAAAATCGTTGTTAATGTAAATGACATTATATCTCGTTAGTATTTCAATGTATACTTATATTTAGACTATGCAAGCAAAGATCATATTTACCTGTGTATTGGCATCTAAACGTGTTTCATCTTTTTGACATTAATATCTGTGCGATTATGATGTTTTCGTCAATATTTGATTACTACTGTGAAAACGACACAGCTTTGCTTAACAATGAATTACTTTGTGTGCATGTACATATTTTTTACATTTTCATATTATATTGTACAATGTATTGTTCCATATCTTTGACTTCTGTTTCATGTGCTCATTGTTCGGTGATGGTAATGTTTTTTGTTAATTTGCGAGTACTTTGAAGTAAATTTTGTGTCCCTGTATATATTCTAATATTTCTTATGTTGTAATAAAAAACGAATATACTAACTTGGTGTCCACATATCAGGGATAATATGAAAATCCTTTGTTAAGAATTTCACTTTTTAAAATGTCAAAGACTTTTCGTTGTATTGTTGCAGAGTATTTTGTTAGCATTAGTAAAGTGTCAGAACTTACTTTCTATATGTTTTACAAATTGTTACACCATCACCCTTTTCTTCGATTTTAAATCAAAAGAATATTGTTATGTATGTGAAGTTTTAAGTATTTCCCCTGACAAAGAAAGGTATGGTTGGGTCAAGGCGTATTGCAAGATACAAATTTGACATACACAACGTCTGCTGTTGATATTAAAGTATTGTCACATGTGGCGACATGTCTAGTTTACATTGTTCTTGTAATAGTGCATACAGTGAAGCATCCTCTGTGATTATTTATAGACTTTCATTTAATATCATTTCGTATATGTGATTTTATACACGTTTTCTTTTATACAATTTCGTCTAATAACTTGATTAATACACACGCATTTTTTCTTTCTGTGTACATTCAATTGTATATCATAGCTTTGATATCTGTGATAATTTTGGGGGAGTGCTCAATTCTCTTTTTACATGAGTTGTATAATGTCTTTTTCACTGTTTGAAGTTTTCATTAAAACATTTTTCATAATTGCATTTTCGTTTATCTGTCGATTTAATTACAAATAAAATAATAAATAGTCCTACAGACATACATTTATAGCCACATCTGCCACATTGCCAAAAGAAGTAAATTTTCAAAAATTCTAATTAGATCGTACTATTAATAGCTAATAAAGTACTAATGCCTTGTTTGATAAACTAAGTCAAAATCAAATCCTACAGCTCTTAATAACGGACATGAGAGCAGAGTCCCTTAAGTGTATGTCCACTATATGTCACAAATAAACCTTCATTTTAAATGAGAGCATATTTACAACTGGATCTCGATATTGCTAACAATGGTTCTAAGGTTATTTCAATGTCAAATATAATATTGTTATTTTCCCGTTATCTTGCTGATTTGGAGAAATTGTTGAATCTTGGCCGCTTCTTCAACTCATCTTCTTTGTTTAATACGAATTTCTTGGACAATCCTGGACTCCTAAAATAGCAACAACAAACCTTTTTAAACTTTCATTCCCGATAACAATCCAATAGACATGTCCTTTCAATAAAAATGCCCTATTTCGTAACATAATTCTACTTTTTTGTGACTTTGACTAATTCTAAACGACTTAAGCCAACATAGTTTTTCATGGATACCATCAGGAATGAGGTGTCGAGAGTGATCAATATAAGTTGTATAACTTGTTTAATAATCGACCTAAAATAAATTACATGTAGTATAAACTAAGCCTACATTTGCTGTATGTATGTATTATCTGGTCTTTAAAATCCACAGTTTTTGTTTACTAAGAGGCCAGTTTCAAATCTCTGCGTTCCAACTAGTGGATTTTGAATGTAAGTTTTCATTCAATTAGAGTTGTGACAGGTCTTTATCATGTGAAATTAACCTTTTTGTGAAATGTAAACTTTTCAATAACTGCAAAGGAAACCATCCTTACAATTTTAACATCAATATTTTACTACTCACTGGAGATATTAACGGTGTTGCAATTAACTGTGCAGACTTTTATCTTAACTTAAGATGAACTGAACAAGTTTTTGTTAGAACGGCGATTTTAAATGCCCTATCCCCATCAACTCACTTGAATACTTTAATAATAGCTTATTCAAATAGAGCATAGCACATTACCAGAGTAGCCATAGGCATACCATGTGACTAATGCGAATTGGTTTCAAATTGTGTTAAAAGGCGCATACCCAGATTCCTAGAACGTAGCATGGGATAAGTAATACCGAATAAGGTTTGGAACTCATTTTAATTGATAAAGACTGCAGATAATATCGAATTCTCAACTTAGAATCCTAGGCACATAAACAGTACAAGTGGTGTGGGACAGTTATATATTTGACGCATAGAACACGGTTTCGTCTATTGTAAGAAGACTTCGAAATACAGAATATAGATGCCCTGGCTATATTGAGGAATCATGTTGTTACAGTCATGGTGCTCATCCCACAATCACAGTATACTGAGTGATGGCAGCGCATATAATTCACAAGCTTAGTGCCAGGTATATTCTCTAAGCTTTATCTGTTATTTCCTTACAATTTCAAGTGGTTTAAAGCAGTGAAAATCTTGCAATATGCTCTCGTCTAGATACCATGTTTTAACGTCGGGAACGGCCAAGTTTGTCCAAACATTCGAACAACGATTTTCAGTCTTTGTAAACTCACTTTTGAAACGACATGAAACATCTTAGATTTGTAAATTTATAACTAAACTTGGCCCTTTAAATAAGCTTTAAACTTAATAAGTATTTCTGGTAATATGCTTGCTGATATGCATATTACATACCATATCATTTGTAATGTGATAAGTTATGTGGGATGGCTACCCTGACTGTAACAGCATGGTTCCTCATTATATCCAGGGCATCAAGACCTCATACAGTATTACCAATCTCATTATTTATTATAGGGATAAAGTGTCTAGGTATACACTTATCCATTTAAGCTTGACTGTGACACCAATGCTCTAAATTTACAATAATCGATCTTAAGACCATACTGAGACCAATCGCTTTTCAGAGAAAGAAAAGCTATAATATATTTCAATACTGGTATCCATTAACAAATTAATGGGCCAGGGTAAATGTACAACCAGCTGGCTTGTCCTTAACACACATAAAGTGGCCATAGCCGGCATCAAACCCGGGTCTTCTCGGTTTGTAAGCAAACATTGTTACCTCTTCACCGTGAGGTCATTCAGAGATGTGCAAGAAATAAAAACTTACGCCTTGAGGACGTCAATCGTTCTTTCAGTATCCTTTGTTTTCTTGTGATTTTTACCCAAAACAAGCGATTCAATATTGAGACACTGCAATGAAAAACGAACGTGAGATCTTAATAGATGGTACAATTTCACTATCCATATATTAAACAGTTTACATAAGCAAATAATGAGGGAACCATTTACCTTGTTTAACGTATCTTTCTAGTTCATTTAACGTGTCTTTCTAGGATATTTCACGTATCTTTATATATAGCATTATCTAGAGGACTTCTACAAAAATTGTTAAAATCTTGCCCCAGGGGCCAATATTGCCCCCACCGGGAGATAACTTGTTTTGCATAGACGTATAAAGGAATTTTTTTATAAATCTTCTCCAAAACCACAAGGCCAAACACTTAAATATCTAGTACTTTGCATTCTCTTGTAGACTTCTACAAATTTGATTCAAATCGTGACACTGGTCAAATTGACCTCGTCCTTTGTGTCACCTAGCTGTACATGGAGTCATATGAAAAATCTACCTTCCAATGAGCTCCTACAGCAATAACGACTTACCTAGCAACTAATGATTTCCTGAGCAACCTGTGATATCTTTAGCAACCAGTGACTACCCCTAAGAACCAGTGACCCTCTTATCAACAATTGATTTCCTTTGCAACAACTTATTACCCTAGCAACCAATAAGTTTCCCGTGTAAAAAGTGACTTTCTAAGCAACCAGTGACTTTCGCTAGCAACAATTGAATTCCTTAGCAACAACTTAGTCCCATAGCAACCAGTAATGCTTTTGTAAACAATGATTTCCTCAGTAACCGGCGTCATTCCTTTGCAACCACTTAGTCATCTATCAACCAGTGAGTTATATTAGCAACTAGTGACTTTCAATTTGAACCAGTTATTTCCTTAGCAGCAGGTGAGTTTCCCTTGCAACCAATGGCCTTCTTAGCAACAAGTGACTTCCTTTGCAACCAATTACTTCATTACAATCATTTTAAAACCCTAGCAACCAGTGCGTTTCCCTAGCAACCAGTGACTTCCTTTGCAACCAATTACAATATCAGCAACATTTAAAACCCCAAGCAACTAATGAATTTCCCTAGCAACCAGTGACTTCCTTCGCAACCGTTTACATGCTCCTGCCACAAGTGACTTCCTTAGCATACATTGACGCACTGAGCAAATAGCAACAATTGACTTCTTTCGCAATTTCGGAGGTCCTGTAATTTTTAGTGACTGCAACGTAAACTTCACAAAACAGTGTCACAAATTTAACAAACTAGATGGGTGTTCAGTAGAACACTTGTGTCGCCCTCATACGCTTTGTCAGAATAACCGATAATTTTGTGACAAAACCTAAGTACAAAAAAGTGCATTTCTCTGTCAAATATGACCTTGTCCTACACAATTTGGCGGCATCACGACCATTTTGTCAGAAGCAATGCAATTTGAAAGTTTGATGAATAAATCTTAAGAAATGATAAATATAGCCAACGTTAAGTTTTAAGCCATCCTCTGATAGATATTTTACAAATTAAAATCATCTGGTCAAAATTCAAATCCATAGAACCTTGCATATAAGATAAACATCTTATCTTTACCAAAATGTCTATGTAGTGTGAACTTTAGTTGTTTGATACGATAATCAATTGAATGACAAATTGACACCCGGACGTATCAGAATATATTACAACTCACGTCTTACCCCTCTCCTAAGTGGCACCTCGGAACCACTCGTATTTGTATTCATCCTTGCTTTAGTCAGGGAACTTGTTGAGCCTTTTCTTGATGGATGCCGGGTAAATAATGTATCTGCTTTACGTTTCTTCATCGTTTTGTACGGTTTAACGATAATTTGCGATCACAGACCAAATTACAGATAGCTGTTTCCCTTGCATGTCGTAGCTTCTGATTATAATAATCCCATTTGAACTTGAGGAACAACCTTCTCCAATCGTTTACGTATGTACCAAGTCCCCCAAACAACGCCCGTATATCGTGTGTCATTTAACAGTTGCTGACTATGAGTTACCTTTTACAATTTTCTTTATTTTTAAGTCTGTGTATCGTTAAAACCTACATCGAAGTACGGTAGGGCCATCGTCGTTTCGCTACAGTCCAAAAGACGAATCTAATACGCAAAAAAAACGATGCAAATGGACGAAAAAGCAATGAGAATGGACAATAATACAATGCATAGACATGATGGGATAATGAGAAGTCACGATGAGTAAGGTAAGTGCGAATACACGATGGTATAAGATTATCGCGTCTTACCCACTGTAATTTCGCATCATATTATCGTCCCTTCATATCGTGTTTTCTATCCTTCGTATTTGCGTCGTTTCATTGTTCCTTACAGATTTTAAATATATACTTTTTGTCTTGTTATTTGTTAAATTGTACTCTGGAATATTTAATTTCGTTCTCTTTCTCATTTTATTAATGAATATTCCATGTGAAAATAGCATACTATAACACATGTCAAGAATAACAAGAAGTTTATTCTCATTAGCAGTAACTGTGTCTGAGTGTCTGAGTGTTGTGTTCGACTGGGTTCTCTGGAATATTTAATTTCGTTCTCTTTCTCATTTTATTAATGAATATTCCATGTGAAAATAGTACACTATAACACATGTCAAGAATAACAAGAAGTTTATTCTCATTAGCAGTAACTGTGTCTGAGTGTTGTGTTCGACTGGGTTTTTCCCCCGTCAGTTTACTTTTAAACTATCAACAGGGTTTGTTTATTAAATATTCCAACTAGGTATACCTCGCACACTTTATTTTCACCCCTCCGACTATTTAGAGGATAATACACGGCTGAGCCGGGCCGGTACGTGATAATCGGCCTGCAGGAAGCATAATGGCACGAGGGCTTAAGCCCGAGTGCTATTTTGCGACTGAGGACCGATTATACGTCCCGGCCCGGCACAGTCTTGAATTAACGTCTATAATTCATATCTTTCGTTTTTAATCAGTATTTTAGCATACAATGTGCAAAACTACTAGATACATTGTACTAGCAAAATAAAAACTTAAGTGTAATTCACAGATCCTGTTCATTTAGTGATAATGATTTAAAGTTTGTGTTTTCCTCTTTTCACGGCCATTCCTTGAAGATTTTATCGTTACGCGTCATCTTTTTCCTAGTGTTGATGATATTCTTTACTTTCGATAAACTCATTTGTATCTTG
Source organism: Saxidomus purpurata (assembly GCA_022818135.1). Taxonomy (NCBI): domain Eukaryota; kingdom Metazoa; phylum Mollusca; class Bivalvia; order Venerida; family Veneridae; genus Saxidomus; species Saxidomus purpurata. Next base: position 3,265,053 of record JAFMSR010000019.1, read on the forward strand.
TATTTATCTATTTTCTATCACTTTGTGTTAAATGATCTCTTTCGATAGCGATTCATTGATTTCTAGCCAAAATACTGTAAACATGATTGTGTAACTCTATATAGATATATGTATTAATTTCAAATTGACTGCTTAGTCATGTATCTTTTGTTCGTAGACTTGCAAATCAGCTGATTACCTTGTTCAACAATGCGCAGCTTGTAATTGACTGCTTAGTCATGTATCTTTTGTTCGTAGACTTGCAAATCAGCTGATTACCTTGTTCAACAATGCGCAGCTTGTAACTACTACAAATGTATTTAAACCTCGCTGGTAGACCCAGTGTGGACATAATATGTGTACCAGTGTAGCTAAGAAGATTGAGAACCTAGAACTCCATCATACCGGACTATAGGAATAGTTTATGCATTTAAATGGCTAAGACAAATTTAATGCGGTGAGAACTGCAGCTGAATCATTTGAAACGATTATTTTGCGCATAGGAATAAAACTATTAGATGTAGTTATTACTAAAAATATATTTCGATATCGGAACTGTTGAATCTTATTTAAACTTACAACATTGATGTGCAAGCTTTCTTCGGATAGTATTTGTCATTCAAACATGGTATCAGGAGTAAAATCAATGTTCTGTAAGTAATCCAATTTACATATTTCTAACACCCTATTAGTAAAAATCTGATTACAATGAATATGTGACTTCACGGAAAGTTAAAATAAATAAAAGATATATGTAAAGACGACATAAAGCTACCATGATGAGGGTTATACGTAATAAAAAGCGCGTTCGATATATCCCGCCTCCTTCAGGAGAATGGCATAAATGATATTCATTAGAATATTATACGCATTAGGCCATGGTGGTCAAAATTCAAACCTATAGAACCTTGCATAAGAGTTAAACACATTAATACTACAATTATATCTCTGTAATGTGAACTTTCGTTGTTTGATACGACAATCAACTGAAATAACAGATTGACACCCGGACGTATCCGAATATACTACAACTCACGTCTTACCCCTCACCTAAGTGGCACCCCGGAACCACTCGTATTTGTATTCGTCATTGATTTATTCAAGGCACTTGTTGTGCCTTTTCTAGATGGATTCCGGGTAAATTGCTTCATGTTTCTTCGTCGTTTTGTAAGTCTGGGCCTCGAACAACGTACCTACTATAAAAAAAAACTTTAATAAGAAGTGTCTAGGAGTTGATAATTAGAAAGGTTCGCTTTATGAAATATTGTTTACTATATATGTATGTTTTACCATAATGTATACCCCCGTCCCACTCCCCAGAATGTTAATGGTAAATTGTATGTATGTTACGGATATAATACGCATTGTTAAAAATCGAGCTCCTTGAACAGATAGCATGTACATATTTATATTTGCAGGTGATGAACTAAAACAACTTGTCGAAGAAACCTTGCATCTATGGTATATGCTGATGTGTGTAAGGTGCAGGATCAGGCCAAGGACTGTGCTGTTCCTCAATTGTCAACACTTAGCTGTATGCGAAGTATGTCATGCCAACTTACGTCATTGTCCGTTCTGCGGGGAACTTGTGAAAGCCTTCATTGATGTTGCTTGGAACGTGTAAAGTGTAGTAATGGGAAAGACAGACGACAGAAGAGTGTACATACGAACATATATGTTACATCAGCTACATGTAATACATTTTAAGCAGACATTTTTAACTGATTGTGTACAATATTCCGACACGGTTCTTTGTTCTACGTTTATGTTTCCTGTATTTCTATAGAAATATATCTGACACATATGTGTGCATGAACTAAGATGGATGGAGATGCAAAAATACATTCCATATCTAACTGTAGCATTAAGAAAGAAAAGCGGTGTCATTGTAAATAGCATTATATCTCGTTAGTATTTCAAAGTATCTAGACTACGCAAGCAAATAATATGTGTATGTTAACTGGCATCTACTCTTGTTTCATCTTTATGACTCTTGTCTTATGTGTTAGTACAATGTATATATGTGATCGTATGTGTTTTATTAATTTTAAGTACAAATTTATCATATGTATTTTGCCATTTTTGTTGCTCTAAAACACTTTCAGGTCTGTCGAATGACCATAAACGCACATATTTTTTTTTTGGTATCGTTTCGAACGAATTTAACCCGCTATTAAGACCACACTACAACGTCGCATTCTATACGTAGTAAATTTTTATGAATGAAATAGTATAATGCTATTTTTAGAACCAACAATAATCATGTGTTTACCTTCAAATATGTTATACCATGTTACATTTAAACCAGTCCTTTTATAACTGAATGCATGCACTTTTTACTACGATTATGATCACTGTATTAATGGGTGAAGGGTAACATGTACTTGACACGTGAGTGTGTTAAAACTAAGATAAATGGAAGTACATAATTATATTCCGCACGAAATTATAACATGAGTAAGGAAAAGGCAATGCAGTTGCAAATAATATTAAATCTCGTTGCTATTGTAGTGTAAACGTATATGTTGACAAAATAAGCAAATACATGTGCTCTCTAAACATGTTCCCTCTTTATGAGCTCATATATACGAAATCGTAAACATGTATAATTTGTTTTATTTTAGAGTACTTTTTAGTAATTAATCATATGTTAGTGACAGACACACCTTTACTTTACAATCATGGAAGATTTTGTGTGCATGTATACATTTTAATAGTTTCATATAATGTTGTTACATACAACGGGTATTCTCGGTGTATTAGAAGACTTGTGTGCGAAGAATGTCATGCCAACATAAACCACAGCCCGTGCTTCGGAGAATCGTGAAAGTCTTCATCGACGTTGCTTGGAACGTGTAAACTGTGGCAGTGGGAAAACAGATACGTGCATATATATCCTTTGCACACCGGCATATTTTGTTCCACACTCGACAGACATGCATGTGTTTTTGTAAACACTGTACATCACGTTATGCTACTTTCGGTTTACTGCGCGTGTTGTATACGTCAGCAAATAGATTGAGCTGTAACATGAAAGTAAAATTTCCATTGGCCCACCCACAGAGGTCAAGCGCAGGGGTCACCCTGTCTGCCAACCTGCGCATGGACTTATTTTTTATTTCTTAATTTTTGCTAACGAGAGGTCAATTTTAAGTGTTCTCATAAGATGTCAATATACCTAGGTTTGAGTACGACATGTCTGCTTTGTGTCTGTGAAAAAATATTTGCACGCGCTCAAAACACTATCCCACAGGGGCCTGTACGCGAATGTTGGTAAAATGAAAATTTTCAAACCTGGTAAAATTGTGTCCAAGGTCATTTTCAAGGTTGTCTAAAAGTGTCAGCATTTGCCTCGGACGTCTGAGTTTTCAACATTCAGGAGCTGTCGGCATAGCCTTTAAATTCATACAGACAAAACGTGTTCCATACGGTAACTCACTTCTATGGAAGGCCAAACCTGTCTTAACCCGCGTATACGGTTTATTACCTATCGGCGTTCAAAGGATATAACATCAGGTGACATATTTAGCTGATTTATTTAACTGAATGTATGCAATTTTCAAACTACGTTTATGATCCTTGCATATCGGATAAATCTACATCCATTGGTAAAGGGCGAAATATATCTGACACATGTGTGTGCATGTACTAAGGCGAATGGAAGTGCAACAATGCATTCCATATCAAACTATAACATAATAAGAAAAGCGTTATCATTGTAAATGACATAATATCTTGTAAGTATATAATGTTTACTTATATTTAGACTATGCAAGCAAAGATCATTTCTACCTGTGTATTGGCATCTAAACGTGTTTCATCTTTTTGACTCCCATAATCTGTGTGATTGTAATGTTTTTGTTAATATGCAAGTACTACTGAGAGAACGACACAACTTTGCTTAACAATGAAATACTTTGTGTGCATGTACATATTTTTACATTTTCATATCATGTTGTAACATGTATGGTTCCATCTCTTTGACTTTTGTTTCATACGAACATATCTCGGTGATGGTAATGTTTTTGTTAATTGGTGAGTACTTTTTGATCTTATGTTAACGACACACCTTTACTTAACGACGGAGGATTTTGTGTGCCTGTATGTATTCTAATATTTCTTATATAAATGTTGTAATATACAAGGGATATACTTGGCGTATAAGGGATAAATATGACAATCCTCTGTTAAGAATATGACTTTTTCAAATGTCGAAGACTTTGCGTTATATTGTTGCACACTATTTTGTAAGCATAAGTCAGAACTTACTTTCTATATTCTTTACAAATTGTTACACTATGACCATTTTCTTCGATTTCAAATCCAATGAATTTTGTAACGTATGAGAAAATTCATTTATTTTCCCTGACGAAGTTTAAATCAAATATGCATGTTTTTGGAAGTCAGTCATTGTGCTGCAAAGTGCTTCGGGGCAAGAACTACCACAGGTTAAGACGTAATAGAAGATACATATTTTACATATACAAATATGATTCCTTTGTTACAGTGTTCCTCCTCGGTCATTGTGTTGACATTGAAAGGTATAGTGCTTGAAATGAAGCATCCTCTGATCGTATGTGATTATCTATAGACCTTTCTTTTAATACTATTTCGTATATGTGATCATTTTTGCACTTTCTGTTTTTATACAATTTCGTCTGATAACTTGACAGATACACAGTCAGGTATGGTTTTCTTTCTGTGTATTATATCTTTGATCCCTGTGATAATTATGAAGAAGTGCTCAATTCTCTGCTTATACTTTATTATATGGTTGTCTTAATGTCTTTTTTACTGTTATATAGTTTAAGGTTTTCATTAAAACATTTTAACTTACATGTATCTGTATAATTACAACTAAAATAATAAGTAGTCCTTCAACTACATCTGGATGTCAAGGGCTAAACAATTTGTTTAATCTCCTAGTTAGACCTTACTACTTCTGCAAGAAGACTTATTTTCTCCCTATCCGTAAGAACGGTTAAGTTAATATTTATCCGATATTGGAATCGCTAATTCTAAATTTATTTTTCCAAATATCAGGATTCTTTGGACGACGAGAGGCGTAAACATCTGCATTTCAAGCTAAAACGCTTGAGATATTTCCATATACATTAAAATAAACATTCTTATAGTTGCTTTGAAATAAGTACATCTTCAAACGTTCTAAAATGGGACTATACACAGTACATTTGTCACGAAACGATGCAATCTCCATTAAGACAGTACCTCTGATCAACATCAAGTACGTCCATTATATCACTCATCTGTTCGTTTTCGATCATTGCATAATGCGGTTATCCTAAATAGGAGAGATAAAGTCCTTACTTTGAAAAAATAATTCCTAATTCGGATACATATTGTCACCATACACCTCTTTTGTATCGTTAGCACTCGGCATCAAGGCATTTCCACCGCTATCCGTTTAGTGTATCCATAATAAAGGCAAGACCTTAATCAACACACTTTAATATTCAGTGCAAGTTTCGTGACGCAATAAGATATGTGAATATGTATCATCAGAATATATTGAAATATACATGTACATAGGGGACTTAACACTAATCCTATCCTTTGAAATATTGCAAGATTGAGTTTATTTTAGAAGGGTCACTATAACAGAAAAAAAACTTTCTTCTTCTGTTTTCTATAATTTTTTTACCTTACGAGTATGGTTCTATTTATTACTAACTTCAATAATAACTTGTAACACTTTAAATAGCTAATAAAATACTAATAACTTGTTAGACAAACTAAGTCGAAGCAAATCCTACAGCTATGAACAACGGACATGAGAGCAGAGTTCTTAACCGTTATGTATACTATGTCAACTGTATGCCACAAATCACAACAAATTAAAAGGAATTAATATTTACAGCTGGATCTCGATATTGCAAACAATGGTTCTAGGGTTATTTCAATGTCAATTATATAATTATTATTTTCCCGTTATCTTGCTGATTTGGAGAAAATGTTGAATCTGTGTCGCTTCTTCAACATATGTTCTTTGTTTAACACGATTTCTTGGACAATCCTGGACTCCTAAAATAGCAACAACAAACATTCTAAAGCAATTTTCATTATTGACATCAATCCCATAAAAAATGTCATTTCAATAAAAAAATGCCATATTTCTTCACATGATTCTGCTTTCGTTTTACGTTGACTGATTTTCAACCACATAAGCCAACATTTACTGAACGTATATTTTTTATTCTGGTCTCAAAAATCGAAAGCTTTAGGTTGCTAGAAGGCCACATTCAAATATCTGCGTTCTGACTAATGAGTTTTCATTCAATTGAGTATTAACAGGGCCCTAATATGTTAACTATAACATTTAAGTGAAATGTAAACATATAAGTAAACAAAAGAAACCATCCTTACATTTTTGAACAATACTATTTTACTACTCGCTTGCGATACTATTATTCATGAATACAATACTGTAGGAAGAAATTGACTTTTTCTGAAACAGAGCCTTGATAATTTTTGTTTTCATTCGGCCTTCATTGACCATAGAGAATGGATCTAATAACCTAAAGTACTGTATGTAATAAAAACAATAATCTGTTTGAATATATAGGTAGAAATTAAAATCTGCAACGGATGCAAATGTAGGTTAAACAATAATTAATATTAGTGTCTACGGTTATTCATTGCCAGCTATGCAAATTAAGTGTAGCTGGATAACTACGGCACAACTACTGTGGTTGTTGTTGTTGATGCAGGAGTTTAACGCCCGCTCCAACCGTATTTGGGCATTTTGACAGTTAACCTAACAATAATTCCCGGGAAAACCCAATACTGGCCTCCTATCTTCTGAAAGAAACTGCTAACTTTCTCAGATAAAGAGACATGGTCAGTAGCAGGGTTCGAGCCCATGACTCTCAATCTGTGAGTGGTTACAGTGATTTTAGTCATCGACTCTAACTACTCGATCACGGAGCTGGACACTACTACTGTGGTAGTTACATTCTTTCTTATATATCAATTAAGTGTTTTCTTTAATATCGTTTGATTAATTGTGACAAACAATCATTTTTATAATAAATCGTATAAAAGAAATATTTAAAGCAGTTAAGTGGCTGTTACATATTTTATGTATATACATTGTAATTACATTGTATAGCTAAAATCAACATATTAAAAAACGTCTTATAGCTTTTAAAACCTCTTTCATGCTCTTCGAAGGATACATTTTTGTTGAATATTTTTGTATGTATTTTACGATGTACAACTGACGTTCGATTCAAGGTTTAATGAGTCTGTCTTACTTCAGTGGCAGTATACACACGATCTCGCTCATCACTACCGTCCTATCCGAGACAAAAGCTAAAAGTGCGACGTTGTAATCATCTAAAAGTATTTGAAACTGTTACTTTCCTTCTAGAAAAAAGTATAAGGCGTACCTATTACATGTACTTAAAAATACAATCAACGAAAAACAAAGCACATGAGGAGTAAACTCTATGTTCCGTAAATATTATGAAGTTACCTACCCAAGTCTTACCTCACGGAATTTGTTCAATGGAATCTGATAATGTTTGATAAAATGTTTTTTTTTAATTTACTATGTTCGTAGTGTTTCGTAAATCAGGACGTATCGTTCGTATAAAGTTCATGGTACATGTAAATTACAGCTAGACTCAGTTAAAATTACAATGAAATTGACAACTTTATAGCCAAAAGGTCTATTTCAATTTAGTATTTCTATCATTTAGCAAGCGGCATACATGTATTTTAAATTGTAAAATGACATATCAAGAATATTATAATCCTTATTTCATTCATGGTTTATTTTCGTAACGTTCAGATGCTATATAAATGATTTTTGCTCGAGTCTGCACACCCCGGATGGTATAATACAAATGCAATGTACATGAAGCTTATTTAAATGAACAGGTGATTAACTTTTCTATTTCTACTGTGTGTTATAGCTATACTTTTGAACGTCAATGACAGCTATACTTTTTTCCTTAATTCAGAACGAGAACTCGTTGCGTATGTCTTATACTTCGGATATATTCAGTAGTCATAAAAGCTTCGCTTCAGTCAGAGCATGAAGTGCAATGTTTTTGAGTTAAAATGCATGAAAAATAAAAAGTGTCATATATGCCTACGTACAACTTTACAGTACATTCTTTACATACTGCTATCTTTACATGTTCTCTGATGCATGGATATCTCTAATAACAGACAGACATATCTCTTTTCTATAACCGCTTAGCTTCACATCAACGATGTAACCAATGACGCTTTGGTTCAATAGAGCGATTCTGTGCCAAAAGTGTATCTTTTAGTTATTTTATTGCATATGATTTCCTCTACCGAACCCAGACTCATGTGACGTTAACGAATTCAATTGAATTCCTTCATGTTTAAGTGAATGACGAGATATACAATATTACTGTTCAATTTTATTATTTCTTATGCATGACAAGCTTTTTTACAACCACGACCTTTTACTGTCCTGTTTACCTACCGACTGCATTGGATAATTTACACACATTATCTGTTGGATCTAAAAATAGAGAGAGGCGGAGCTTAAAATGAATCATACTACCCGGTATTTCATTCACAAAAATACTATGTTTTCAAAACGAGGTTATACACCGGTCGACGTAATTAATAAGTCATATATAGCTGTTGTCTTGACCAAAAAGAATGAACTGTTAAGATTTGTATCCAAGGCAAGTACCTCTAAATTTCTTAATGGGTCAGATTTTTATTAGTTAGGGATGACAATATGTTTTAATCTTAAAATTCGGACTAGTTTACATAAGAAATATCAATATCTAAAGAACGCCTTTTTAATAAACCCGAGAAACCACCACTCCTGACCATATTCTTCTCCGTACTTCGTGCGTATATTGTAACACTAAACTGGAGTTGACATGAAATACCGCGGTACCTGTCTGTGTCTAAGAAACTAAAGAAGAATTAAGAAATCCGTTGGAATTTCAAAACTTTAAAGATCTCTTTAAAGTGATATTAACATTCAAAGTAAGCATCATGATTTTAAAGACATTTATCTGTATCTGCTTTATACTGCTTTTAAAGAATACTAACAAAAGTTACAATGTAACACTAACTAGAGCTGTCACTGCTCTGATTAAATACTACCGCAATGGCGTTATTGGTAGTTATGGTTCTATGTCACTGGAAAGCTATTTAATACTGAGAAAGGAGTTTGCTCCACAATCTACCTATGCCTCGTGAAATCAAGACAACAGACATTTCTGCGTTTGTAGAGGTATAACTCTACAACATCAAGATGGATACACACTTACATTATATCTTGCAAATCTACTATTCATGATTATAACGTGTACCAATATTCATTTTAATCCTTTCAAAACTGAAGGAGCTCGCATATGCTTCTTGAAATTGAAACAATAGACATGTCTTAGCTCAAATGGGCATATCTCGGGAAGACTTTGATGGATTCAAACAAACCTTTTCTCGTGCACATGTACTTTTTATTATGATTGCTTGTGTGAAGTCATTGCAATTCCTTAAAAACTCAAGGATTTCATTCCACAAACTACATGAAGTATATGTAATAGAAATTTCAATAGGACATAACTCTGCAACACCTTTATGGATATTCACGAACAAAATGCCTCGCACATTTACTATTCATAGTGATTGTTTGTGCACATTTTCGAAGCAATTCTTTGTATCCTTTGAAAATCGAAGGAGGTGTTTACTTCACAAACTACCTATGCTACATGAAATTCATGCAATAGGAAAGTTTAGGTTCAAAGGTGCATAACTCCGCAAAACCTGAAAAGCTACATGTAAACATGTGTCTTGCACATCCATCTACTTCATGCGAGAATTATGTGTACCAATATCCATTGCAATTCTTTGCAAAATGAAAGAGTTCACTTCAAACTTTTTGTACCTTTGTCAAAACAGCGGACTTACCGACCACCAGACCGACCGACAGCGTTATTGATGTATTTCTGTTTTCCCCAAGGTTGCTCACTCCCGAGAAATTGCACTGTGTCATAGTGTCTATGGATATACTACAGGGATACCAATTTAGCTTGACTGTGAAACCAAATCTCCCGATTACAATAATAGCGTTTGAGACCATACTGAGACAAATAACTTTTCAGAGAAAGAAAAGGCTATGATATAATTATATCAAATCTTGCTTCCACATCTAAATGAGCCAGGATACACATGACATAAGCTCATTTGCCGATAGAGTTATTGTCGTCAACATGTAAAAGATTTACAGTTCAGTTTCGAAGTTGTGTGTAGATGTTATTGTTCAAATCTAATAGCCTTCTACTCAAACAAAATTCAAACATTTTGCATTATAAATTATATAAAATTGAATTGCCCCCTTAACCATGTTTAACTGTATCTTGGGTTCGAAAATTGTTGTGTTTCATGAATCATACAAAGTTGTCTTTAAATGGTTAAAAAAACCTTAAAGATAAAACACTTTACAATTAACCCATTCGTACCTATTGTCTGTTAAGATTTATACATTTTAAGTTAAGCTCCAAAATCAGACGACAAATATAGCTAAAAAGTTCTGACTTTGCGACTATTGCAGACTCTGATCAAACATATTAAGGCTTTCATACGACAGACCAATGGCTATGATAATTAGGAACTGTACTAAGCATTCAAACGTGTTACTTCGTCTGTTTCCGGAATTCTTCGTATAAAAGTCCCTAGAGTAAAAAGGTCAAAGCAAACACAAACGTAACAGTCAGTAATTTAAGCAAGTACTATTTTAAATATCTTAAAAATGGTCGGTTCGAGAAAAAAATATCCACTCTGACCAGGACGCAAACATAGGACTCTTCGTTTATAGGGCGAATGCTCTCCTTACTGAGCTAACCGACCATCTACACATTATCCCAAATTTACGTATCGTGACATAAAACTTCATCGTTATTATTTTCTTCAAATAAGATACTAAAAATATCGACCGTTATATAATATCCCTTCTCTCATAATTATCAATAGTTTGAAGGTAACAACATATTATGTTGATAGATATGAACTTTTTACGTGCAACGTACATTTGTACTTCCGGATCAAAGTGGTTGATAATTCTATATGATGCGCCGAAAATCAAATATTAAAAACAAGACTGTCGAGGCTTTCCATAATTTCCTCGTAAACATGTGACAATTCAGTAGCGCACTTGTAAGCAGAAGAATCAAACATCTACTGAACCTTCCAAAATCATGAAACCTTGATTAGCTGGATATTTTGATATAATTAATATTTTTTCTTGAGCAAGAAATGGTTTTAGGAGATAAATTATGTTTAAGTTATGTGAATTTGTGTGCATTTTTTAATATTTGAAGTACATCTGTTTTCTAGACATTTGTGTACCTGTATTGCTAAATAAGATTGTCATTTATTAACAATTCGAAATAGCTACCACGTCAAACAGTGGCTATTTATAAAATATGTTAATAATTTGAATGAATAAATATGGGACCGATATCATTTTTATATGTCTAGCGAATGAGCCTTAGATCGTCAAACTAAACTGCATTCTCAAACAAAAGATAACAAAACGTGGCGTAACTTGAGTCCAAAAACTAAACGTTCTTATCACGCAACTGATCTCGCAATTTCTGCACATAACATATCTCTTTAATGTTTAACGTCAGAAGATAGTATTGAAACCGCGCGACAGGCAGTGAGTTTACCAGTACAGCTAAAAGATTAAGAACCAAGGACACTTTCATCCCGCACAATAAGGAATATTTGAGGATCAAAATGGCTAGGAAAGCCAGTTTAAGTATACTGTATACACATAAACCGTGAATAAGCAGTCTATTGTTTGATCGGCAGCATGAGCGACCGCGTGTATTACATGTAGACCGTAATCGAACGGGTTGTTGGGGAAACACGAACGAATTTGTTGTGCACCTTTCATTTTGCTGTCTTTCTCATAATGACGTTATATATCTACCTAAACATTACAAAATGTAATCATCGCGTAGTAAGGTCGTGACAGCCCAAACTTTCAACGTGATAGCCCTAGTTGAGACCAACGACCACATGAGTTTGTAACGAACGAAAATGCTAGACGAAAGGGACCGATAAATGCATGTTTACAATTCTGAGAGTATGTACATGTAACGCAGAAATAGAGCATATTCACTATCCAAACTATCCAAACCTGCTTTCGTCTCTTTCCAATATCAAGTAGAGATGATACTTGCACTTGGTCCTATGAAACCGTTTTTGATAAAAAAAATCAACTGTTCCTGTATAACTGCGGTAGGCTATATGTAAGGGACAAATCGAATACTCACCCGAGGAAATCTCAATAAAATATTTAATTCAACGCGCGTTCACTCGTAACATTTGTCTCGCCCAAAATGTAGGTCAAACCCCAGCTTATCAACGCCGAGCAAGGAATAGTAGTTCGCTTAAAATTGATAGTGCTAGGCTTGTAACGTATCGTTCCTTTCTAAAGGCAGGGAATGTCCCGTTGTAGATTTTTTTCAGTTATTAGGCAAAGCGTTTTACAGGCACACAAATGGCTTTGAGTAAACTCAATTTATTGAATGTGTATACTTTTAAGTCACTGTGGTGCAGGGGAACTTATTCGAAGTACTAATGCATGACGGATTACGGTAATTAATATATATATTAGCATGTAAAACTTGCCAGTATTGTGATGTCTTTTAAGCAAATGGTTACGCCGCCACTTTTCAAATGCATTATACATTTGTACATAACCTCGTTTTTGAACACAATTAAAGTACATTTTCTTGAATGAAATAGTATGATTAATGTTAATTCCGCCTCCTGCTATTTTGAGAGAGAACAGATAAGCGGTGGTGTAGAGGTAAGGGTTCGGCCGCTCATCCTGGAGGTTGCGGGTTCGAGCCCCCACTGGGGTCACGACCGTACTTCCTCATATGACACCAGTACTGGTTTTTCCAGGAAGCGGACTCGAGAGTGACTCGATAAGCTACAAGCTTTCTTCACAATCGAGCTAAAATAAATTAGTATAAACTAAATCTTACTAATAGTCCAAAACTCAGTTGTGCGAATTTATTCGAAATGATGTCCATGTTTCTTAGATTATTATGTTTGAAAAGGTCAATTTATTTAAGAAGAGTGAAAATTTGCGATCACTGACCAAATTACAGATAGCTGTTTCCCTTACATGTCGTATCTTCTGATTATAATAATTTCCTTTAAACTTGAGGAACAATATTCTCCAATCGTTTTCGTTGTACAAAGTCTCCTGTATGTCGTATCATTCAACTGTTGCTGACTATGAGTAACCTCTTACAATTTTCTTTGTTTTGTAAGTCTGTGTATCGTTAAAACCTACGTCGACGTACGAAAACGACGATGGCCCTAACGGAACACTAATACGCGAAAAAACGATGCGAATGGACAAAAAAGCAATGAGAATGGACAACAATACAATTCATAGACACGATTGGATAATGCGAAGTCACGATGAGAAAGTGCGAATACACGATGTATGAGGAGGCAGAATACGGTTTTCTTGGCTTTTCACACAACACTCGACTCCGCAACTTTCAAAACCACAACCCAAACACTGTAATCACATACCTGAAACAAATGTAGTACATTTTTAGCATGATCATGTTTGACTCAATAAAAAATGCCAGAAATTTCAGTCCGAACCAAAAACCTTCATCCACCAGCTCAGCATTCTGTGTTTTCAAATATCGCGAAATCTTACGACAAAATAACACATTTTGCTTATGTTTGCACTACCACTGAAAATTCTTCTACACTGACGGAACCAACTGCTACACTGTTTCCGACTCTTGATACACTGTAAATCAAGAAATCAAGTTCCATGCTACAAAGATTCCATACCGTTTTATTAAACTTTCAAATCTCCAAGGGTCCCTGTCAAAATGAAACTTGCATTCTCGGCTAATTCTAGACAGACATGCTTTCGTACTTGGCAGCCATTACGTCACTACTGAAAGGTCAATGTCACTGGTTTCACTTTCATCAAATCACTAAATCTCAATACTTGACAATGAAAATGCATATATAGCATGTATTATTATTTTCAACCAAGACCATGCACTTGGATCTGCAATTTACCTCTAATATGCAAATTTAACCATCGCCAATTCGTCACAGCCTGAAACCGTATACTGCCTCCTAAGATTATCGCGTCTTTCCGTCAAGCCATTATCCACTGTCATTTCGCATCATTTTATCGTCCCTTCATATTGTGCTTTCTTTCCTTCGTATTTGCGCCGTTCCAAAGTCCCTGACAGAGTTAAAATATATACTGTTTGTATTGTTATATGTTAAATTGTACTCTGGTATATTTAATTTCTTTATTTTTACTCTCTTTTTATGTATTACTGAATACTCCATGTGAAAATAGTATACATGTACATGTCAAGAATAACAAGAAATTAATTTTCAAATTTTAAGTAGTAACCATTCGGTGTTTTCCCCCGTTCATTTTTAAACTATGAAGTGGATTTTACCTGTCGTGTTTATCAAAACAAAAATAAAACATCAACAACTATATATAAACTCGTACGCAATCTTTTAACCCACCCGATTATGTGCTTTGCAATATTAACAAATACAAACAGTTTTACCTTGTGATAAATGTTTTATCTAGTTTTAAATGTTTTATCTAGTTTCAAACGTTATGGTTCAACGCTGCGCAGCACGTAACTACTATTTAAACCAGTGTGGACAAAATGTGTGTACCAGTGCAGCTAAGAATATTAAAAACTATATAAGGAATAGTGTATGGATCTAAATGGCTAAGAAAACTGTGATGTGTCGAGAACTGCAGCTGAAACATTTAAAACGATTAGTTTGCGCATAGGATTAAGACTATTAGACGTAGTTAATACTAAAAAAACATATTTCGATCTCATATCATTGATGTGATAGCTTTCTTCAGATAGTATTTGACATTCAAACATGGTATCAGGAGTAAAACCTGTGTTCTGTAAGTAATCCAATTTACATATTTTTAACACTTTATTAGTAAAAAATTGATTACAATAAATATATGATTTCAAGGAAAGTTATAATCAATAAAAGATATATGTAAAGACGACATAAAGCTACCATGATGAGGGTTATACGTAATACAAAGCGTGTTCGATACACCCCGCCACCTTCAGGAGAATGGCATAAATGATATTCATTAGAAATAGTATACGCATAAGGCCATGGTGGTCAAGATTCGAATCCATGGAACCTTGTATACGAGTTAAACATCTTAACTCTACCATTAGATCTCTGTAGCGTAACTTTAGATTTTTGATACGACAATCAATTGAAATAACAAACAGAAACCAGGATGTATACTACAACTCAAGTCTTACTCCTCTCCTAAGTGGCACCCCGGAACCACTCATTTTTTGTGTTCGTCCTTGCTTTAGTCAGGGCACTTGTTGTGCCTTTTCTTGATTGATGCCGGGTAAATAATGTATTTGCTTTACGTTTCTTCGTCGTTTTGTTAGTCTTGGCCTCGAATCATGTATTTACTGTGAAAAAAACTTTAATAGGCAGTGTATCTCTTGGAGTTGATAATTAGAAAGGTTCGCTTTATGAAATACTGTTTACTATATATGTATGTTTTACCATTATTTATACCCCTGTCCCACTCCCAAGAATGTTAACGGTAAATTGTATGTTACGGATATAATACGCATTGTTAAAAATCGAGCTCTTTGTACAGATAGCATGTACATATTTTTATATTTGCAGGTGATGAACTAAAACATCTTGTCGAAGAAAACTTGCACCTATGGTATATGCTGATGTGTGTAAGGTGCAGGATCAGGCCAAGGACTGTGCTTTTCCTCAATTGTCAACACTTAGCTGTATGCGAAGTATGTCATGCCAACTTACGTCATTGCCCGTTTTGCGGAGAACTTGTGAAAGCCTTCATTGCTGTTGCTTGGAACGCGTAAAGTGTAGCAGTGGGAAAGACAGACGACAGAAGAGTGTACATACGAACATATATGTTACATCAGCTACATGTAATACATTTTAAGCAGACATTTTTAACTGACTGTGTACAATATTCCGACACGGTTCTTTGTTCTACGTTTATGTTCCCTGTATTTATATAGAAATATATCTGACACATATGTGTGCATGAACTAAGATGGATGGAGATGCAAAAATACATTCCATATCTAACTGTAGCATTAAGAAAGAAAAGCGGTGTCATTGTAAATAGCATTATATCTCGTTAGTATTTCAAAGTATCTAGACTACGCAAGCAAATAATATGTGTATGTTAACTGGCATCTACTCTTGTTTCATCTTTATGATTCTTGTCTTATGTGTTAGTACAATGTATATATGTGATCGTATGTGTTTTATTAATTTTAAGTACAAATTTATCATATGTATTTTGCCATTTTCTGTTGCTCTAAAACACTTTCGATCAATTCCTTATAATAAGATTTGATCATAAGGTCGGTCAAATGACCATAAACGCACATATTTTTGTTTGGTATCGTTTCGAACGAATTTAACCCGCTATTAAGACCACACTACAACGTCGCATTCTATACGTAGTACATTTTCATGAATGAAATAGTATTATGCTATTTTCAGAGCCAACAATAATCATGTGTTTATCTACAAATATGTTATACCATGTTACATTTTAACCAGTCCTTTTATAACTGAATGCAGGCACTTTTTTCTATTATTATGATCCCTGTATTAATGGGTGAAGGGTAACATGTACTTTACACGTGTGTGTGTTAGGACTAAGATAAATGGAAGTACAGAATTATATTTCGCACGAAATTATAACATAAGTAAGGAAAAGGCAATGCAGTTGCAAATAATATTAAATATCGTTGCAATTGTAGTGTAAACGTACATATTGACAAAATAAGCAAAGTCATGTGCTCTCTTTATGAGCTCATATATACGAACTCATATACATGTATAATTTGTTTGCTTAATTTTAGAGTACTAATTTTTAGTAATTTATCATGTTAGTGACAGACACACCTTTACTTAACAATGGAAGATTTTGTGTGCATGTATACATTTTAATAGTTTCATATAATGTTGTTACATACAACGGGTATTCTTGGTGTATTAGAAGACTTGTGTGCGAAGAATATCATGCCATTATAAGCCACTGCCCGTGCTTCGGAGAATCGTGAAAGCCTTCATCGACGTTGCTAGTAACGTGTAAAATGTAGCAGTAGGAAAATAGATACGTGCACATATATAACATCAGGTGACATATTTAGCTGCATTTTTTTAACTGTATGTATGCAGTTTTCAAACTACGTTTATGATCCTTGCATTTTGTATAAATCTACAACCATTGGTAAAGGGCGAAATATATCTGAAATATTTGTGTGCATGGACTAAGGCGAATGGAAAGGCGAGGATCACGTCTACCTGTGTACTGGCATCTAAAAGTATTTCATCTTTATGAGTCTAATATCTGTGTGATTGTAATGTTTTTGTTAATATTTGATTACTACTGTGAGAACGACACAGCTTTGCTTAACAATGAATTACTTTGTGTGCATGTACATATTTTCTACATTTTCATATCATGTTGTAACATGCATTGTTCCATCTTTTTCACTCCTGTTTCCTGTGTATATATAATTCGGTGATGGTAACGCTTTTGTTAATTGGTAAGTACTTTTTAATCCTATGTTAACGACACATCTTTACTTTACGACGGAAAATTTTGTGTGCGTCTTTGTATTCTATTATTTTTATAAATTGTGTAATATACAACGGATATACTTGGTGTCCACATATCAGGGACAAATATGATCATCCTTTGTTAATAATATTACTTTTTCAAATACCAAAGACTTTTCGTTGTATTGTTCCAGACTATTTTCATATCATGTTGTAATTATGTATTGTTCCATATCTTTGACTTCTGTTTCATGTGCTCATTGTTCGGTGATGGTAATGCTTTTGTTGATTTGCGAGTACTTTTTAATCATCTTTCACTTAACATCGGAACATTTTGTATGCCTGTATGTATTCTAATATTTTTTTTATAAATGTTGTAATATACAACGGATATGCTTGGTGTCCACATATCAGGGATAATATGAAAATCCTTTGTTAAGAATATGACTTTTTAAAATGTCGAAGACTTTTCGTTGTATTGTTGCAGAGTATTTTGTTAGCATTAGTGAAGTGTCAGAACTTACTTACTATATGTTTTACACTGTAATATTCGATGCAAGTTTCATGACGGAATTAGACTTGTAATAATCTATTATGTATAGAATAATATATGGCGGAACAGGGCCTTTGAGGGATAATCGCCCCGGTAATGGAATAATTGCCAGAGGGCTTTAGCCCGAGGGCAATTATTACATACCCGGGCGATTATCCCTCAAAGGCCCTGCTCAGCCATTTCTTTTTCTGTATAATACATGTGTTTCCCATTTGTCATTTATTCCACTAGAATCAAACTGACTTGACTCAGTCTTAGCTTACAAGTGAGTTATCAATAAAAGCCATGCTCATTCAACTTAAATATAGCATGCAGTAAGATGTGTGTTCTTGGCTATATCAATATATATTTTATGTCTGTTTGTTTCAACTATTGTACATCGACCTGACTTGGCACTTCATAAAGAAGAAAAATATACCTTGGAAGACAAAATTCAAATAGGCCTATAAACAATGGATCTTTATCCTTCTTATTCAACAAAATCATTTTGAAAGCGCTCTTTGTTATCATCGTTGCAGATTTATGAAGTTGTGCGTTTCTTTTTCGGTTACATGGCGATTCACGCGATTCAAGCGCTTTCGGAACTTTTTTTATCATCTAAAACAATCATTCTGTTAGCTAAAGTATCTAAGTGAACGTCCGGCGTCAGCCATGTTTTTTTTCCTTTAAAGGACGTCACGTTTGCATGTGCACATTTTCCTAACGCAGTTATGCCATAATAGCCCTGCTCGCGGAGGGCCAAAAGCTGATAATACTTCGGGAGGACGGATAAAGCTTTTTTTCTCTATACAAAAGTGTTACTATATATAGTAACATATGTATTATTTATAGAATAATATATGGCGGAGCAGGGCCTTTGAGTGATAATCGCCCCGGTAATGGAATAATTGCCAGAGGGCTTTAGCCCGAGGGCAATTATTACATACCCGGGCGATTATCACTCAAAGGCCCTGCTCAGCTATTTCTTTTTCTGTATAATACGGGAAAAACCGGGTTTTTCCCGTCCTTAAGTTAATGTTTATTAAAAGTTATTGATGAATTAAGTGTAAAATGAATTTAAAATTATTTCAATATATATACGTCCAAGTTGAATTTAGGTTCTCTGTTACAGGAGTCATTTTGGATTTCGACTTCCGGTGGTAATGACTAAAACATTTCCGGAAGCAACTCTTCCCCCTGTTTTCATTCTTCAACAACCAGCTAATAACTGGTTGTTAACCTTAATGATTTTATAAAACTTAAAACAAAATTCATTATATATAAAAGTATTTTCCCAATTTTGCCACGAACGCTGAATTGATGCAGCTCCCGCGCTGTAAGGGGAGGTAATCGTTACGTTGCGTTATTCAAAAAGCGTCTACTGACCTCGAACTGAAGCGTTGTTTAATGGACGTCATCGTACCATTATACGGAAAGTTGTATTATGATTCGTGTTATTTTGTTTTTAATGTTTTTTTGGTTAGACTGTTGTAAATGTGGTGTATTACTTATTATGATAACAGTTACAAATTAATTAATGCATTTAGTTTTTCCCGTGGATAGGTAGCACCTATAGTTATATTACTCTAATACGGGAAAAACCGGGATTTCCCGTCCTTAAGTTACACGTTAATTAAAAATTATTGATGAATTAAGTGTAAAATGAATTTACAAACATTTCAATATATAAACGTCTAAGTTGAATTTAGGTTCTCAGTTACAGGAGCCATTTTGGATTTCGACTTCCGGTGGTATGACTAAAATATTACCGAAAACAACTCTTCCACATTTTGTCATTCTTCAGCAACCAGCTAATAACTGGTTGTTAAACTTAATGATTTTTTAAAACTTTTTTAAAGAAATTCATTTCATGTAAAAGCGTTTCCCCAATTTAGTCAGGAACGCTGAATTGGCGCAGACTCCCCGGCTGTAAGGGGGGGGGGGTAATCGTTGCGATGCGTTATTCTAAAAGCGTCTACTGACCTCGAACTGTAGCGTTGTTTAATGGACGCCATCGTACCATTATACGGAAAGTTGTATCATTATTCGTGTTTTTTTCTTTTTTGTTTGGTTAGACTGTAGTAAATGTGGTGTAAAATGTGGTGTATTACTTATTATGATAACAGTTACAAATTAGTTAATGTATTTGGTTTTTCCCGTGGATAGGTAGCACCTATAGTTATATTACATGTGTAGTCTCACCATCATCTGAGAGCCACTCTATAATCTTTTTCATGTCACTCTTAGTTTACATGATGGTAGATCTATTTCTTTTACTCTCTTTTTTACTTTCTTTTTTGTAATACATATCTAGTCTCACTATCATCTGAGAGCCACTCTTTAATCTTTGTCATGTCACTCTTAGTTTTCATGACGGTTGATCTATTCCTTTTACTCTCTATGAAGTTTAGAGTTTCTTCTTCCGTAACATGATGACTTACGGGTTGATTTCTTGCTATTCTGTCGTATAAATCAATCAACCTATTGGCTAAACACTTTAGCGTACGCTCGGCGTCAGCCATGTTTTTTCCATTAAATGACGTCACGTTTGCACGTGCACGTTTTCCTAGGGCAATTATGCCATAATAGCCCTGCGCGCGGAGGGCCAAAAGCTGATAATACTTCGGGAGAACGGATAAAGGTTTTTTTCTCAATACTAAAGTGTTACTATATATAGTAACATATGTATTATTAGAATGTAATGCAACATTAAAGAGAATTTATCCGTATTCATGTCCTTTGAAATATTGCACGTTTAAGTAAATATTAATGGAGAAGGGTTGCTGTTTCAGCAGAAAAATAACTTGTTTCTGTTTTTAACAATTTATTTAATTTACGAGCGGGGCACTTCAATAATAATAAATTGTAACACAAGCTAATAAAATATTATTGATTTGTTACATGAAGTCAGTCAAAATCAAATCCTACAGCTATGAGTAACGGACATGAGAGCAGAGTTCTTAACCTAAGTGCATGTCTACTGTATGTCACAATTTACACTTAATTTAAATGAGATCATATTTACACCTGGATCTCGATATTGCTAACAATGGTTCTAGGGTTATTTCAATGTCAATTATCATATTGTTATTTTCCCGTTATCTTGCTAATTTGGAGAAATTGTTGAATCTTGGTCGCTTCTTCAACTCATCCTCTTTGTTTAACACGAATTTCTTGGACAATCCTGGACTCCTAAAATAGCACCACAAACATTTTTTAACTTTCATTCCCGATATTAATCCAATAGACATGTCCTTTCAATAAAAATGCCCTATTTCGTAACATAATTCTACTTTTTTGTGACTTTGACTAATTCTAAACGACTTAAGCCAACATAGTCTTTCATGGATACCACCAGGAATGAGGTGTCGAGAGTGATCAATATAAGTTGTACAACTTGTTTCATAATCGACTTCATATAAACTAAGCCAACATTTGCTGTATGTATGTATTATCTGGTCTTTAAAATCAACAGTTTTTGTTTACTAAGAGGCCAGTTTCAAATCTCCGAGTTCCAACTGGTGGATTTTGAATGTGAGTTTTCATTCAATTAGAGTTGTGACAGGTCTTTATCATGTGAAATTAACCTTTATGTGAAATGTAAACGTTTCAATAACTGCAAAGGAAACCATCCTTACAATTTTAACAACACTATTTTACTACTCACTGGATATATTAACGGTGTTGCAATTAACTGTGCAGACTTTGATCTTAACTTAAGATGAACTGAATAAGTTTATGTTAGAACGGCGATTTTAAATGCCCTATCCCCATTAACTCACTTAAATACTTTAATAATAGCTAATTCAAATAGAGCATAACACAATTATCAGGGTAGCCATGGGCATACCATGTGACTAATGCGAATTGGTTTCAAAATTGTGTTAAAAAGCGCATACCCAGATTCCTAGAGCGTATCATGTGATCAGTATTACCGAATAAAGTTTTGAACTCATTTTAATTGATAAAGACTGCAGATAATATCGAATTCTCAACTTAGCATCCTTGGCACATAAACAGTACAAGTGGTGTGGGACAGTTATATATTTGACGCATAGAACACGGTTTCGTCTACTGTGGAGAAGACTTTGAAATACAGAATATAGATGCCCTGGCTATGTAGAGGAATCATGTTGTTACAGTCATACAGTCACGGTGCTCATCCCACAATCACAGTATAGTGAGTGATGGCAGCGCATATAATTCACAAGCTAAGTGCCAGGTATATTTTCTAAGCTATATCTTTTATTTCCTTACAATTTTAAGTGGTTTAAAGCAGTGAAAATCTTGCAATATGCTCTCGTCCAGATACCATGTTTTAACTTCGGGAACGGCCAAGTTTGTCCAAACATTCGAACAACGATTTTCAGTCTTTGTAAAATTACTTTTGAAACGGCATGAAACATCTTAGATTTGTAAATTTATTACTAAACTTGGCCCTTTAAAGGAGCTTTAAACCTTTTAAGTATTTCTGGTAATATGCTTGCTGATATGCGTGGCCATTACATACCACATCTTTTGTAATGTGATAAGTTTTGTGAGATGGCTACCCTGACTGTAACAGCAAGGTTCCTCATTATATACAGGGCATCACGACATCATACTGTATTATCAATCTCATTATTTTAGGGATAAAGTGTCTAGGTATACACTTATCCATTTAAGCTTGACTGTGACACCAATTCTCTCAATTTACAATAATCGATCTGAAGACCATACCGAGACCAATCGCTTTTCAGAGAAAGAAAAGGCTATAATATATTTCAATACTGGTATCCATTAACACATTAATGGGCCAAGGTAAATGTTTAATCAGCTGGCTTGTCCTTGACACACATAAAATGGCCATAGCCGGCATCAAACCCGGGTCTTCTCGGTTTGTAAGCAAACATTGTTACCTCTACACCGTGAGGTCATTCAGAGATGTGCAAGAAAGAAAAACTTACGCCTTTAGGATGTCAATCGTTCTTTCAGTATCCTTTGTTTTCTTGTGATTTTTACCCAAAACAAGCGATTCAATGTTGAGACACTGCAATGAAAAACGAACTTGAGATCTTAATAGATGGTACAATTTCGCTATACATATATTAAACAGTTCACATAAGCAAATAATGAGGGAACCATTTACCTTGTTTAACGTATCTTTCTAGGACATTTAACGTATCTTTCTAGTTTATTTGACGTATCTTTCTAGAATATTTAACGTATCTTTCTAGGATATTTTTCGACATTTCTTAATGAACTAGTGCACTATTTTTTTTCTCAAAAGACTTGAGAGATTCTTCAATACGTCTATTTCCAAGGGGTTATACAATTATGCAACAACTTTGCGTATACAAACATTACTAACCTTTTTATATGCCCTGAGCGATTTTTCGATATTTCCTTGGGCTAGATGCACTGATGCAATAAGTTTGTGTGTATCCGACACGACTTCTGAGTATTCACCATACACATCATTTTTCAGTGGTAGAGAGGATCTTAACATTTCCAAGGCGTCCTACAGAAACATTTCAACACAGTTAAGGGTATACTACATTGTATTTCAAAATATTCCTTATGACTACTTTTCGTCGAGACAAGAGCTGTTCCTCATAAGTGACGAATGCCCCAAAAAGAGGTGTCTCAGTTTGTGTCCTCTCCATGTGCTCAACAACTGTGCCGTGTAATTTTAAAATCCTTCCATGCATGACAGAGTTACCATGTATACAGGATTCCATTACCTGTAAACTCTAAATGTGACATTGACCATTGTGGTAAGGTCGTGGGTGTTGTATGCGACATGTCGTCTTGATGTGTTGAACATTTGTGCCAAGTTCTTTTAAAATCAATCAATGCATGACAAAGTTAGTCCGGACACAAAATGTATGCATATATACAGGATTCCATTACCTATAAACTCTAAGTGTGACCTTGACCTTTGAGGTAGGGACGTGTGACTTGCGCGCGACATGTCTTGATGTGCTGAACATTTGTGCCAAGTTATTTTAAAAACCTTCAATGCATGACAAAGTTACAGCCCGGACACGAAAAAATGTTAGGACGGACGCCCCTGCGTAGGTGGTATTTCCATTGTTCTCGAACAATAGAGTGACCACTTAAGTAACAAAAGAATGACCACTTAAGGGACAAAAGACGGAATGAAGACAATAAATTTCTATTGTCTTAGACCACACCTCCTACCACTTAAAGTATCCAGCATGCGTGCGGGCGGAAGAACGTATAGACGGACGGA
Organism: Saxidomus purpurata; assembly: GCA_022818135.1. NCBI lineage: Eukaryota > Metazoa > Mollusca > Bivalvia > Venerida > Veneridae > Saxidomus > Saxidomus purpurata. The sequence continues at coordinate 3,289,466 of JAFMSR010000019.1, forward strand.
TGGGCGGTGCGATTTTAATATGCCCGCATTTGGGGGCATAAAACGTATATTATGACTGAAGTATATTACAAAAAATAGAATTTTCGTATTTGTAATCTTGGTCCTATTAGTACCCAGTTGTAATTGGAAAAGTTCGTTATAAATAAATATCACTGGAAAATGTCCGTTATTGTGGATATTTTGCTTATCAAATTTCCACTACGACCAAATTTTATTAGGTAATTTTCTTTTTTAATTACATTTTGTATTTTTTAAATATTATTTTATTTTTAAAATTTTGATACGACTTAATCTTTCCTATTTAAGCGATAACTGCATGTACATGTAAATATCACATCTTCGAAGAAAGCGTTACTTTTTTTCTTCTTTATAATAGGTTATATTACAACAAGTTTTAATAATTTCTTAGGCAAGACACAAATAATTCAACATTGCCTCTCTCTCTTCGAGGTTGATTCCATCTGGAATGAGTCTCGAGAGTGATTAAGAGTCTCGAGAGTGATTAAACCTATTGTCTTATGTTATAGGCAGTTCAAACGTACTTCAATGTGATATGTTCTATTACTGAAATACTCTTGCCGACGTTAAATAAAACTCATCGTTCTGTATTGTATTGTCTCATACAAAAAAAACTCACATTTTCCCTTTCAGTGCGTATCAGTAATCTTGCAAGCTCATCCTGAACTTCTAATGTTTTCTTGTGGTCTGGTCCATACACAGTGGTACACGACGATAAACATTCATTCAGATAACTTTCAGCAGAACCTGAAGAAAATAGTTGAGATCACGTGACGAAATTTTCACGATTTGTGAGCAAACTAAATTGGCTGGTTTCAAGTACGTACTCATTTGTGAAAGAAGTGCAAAAACTTTTCTAATAATTACCTTAGCTGATATGCTAATGGTGCAAATTGCAAAAACAGCAATGAGCAGCAATGACTAAAACAATATTATACTTTCACTCATGTAACTATAATCTTTTAGAAGTACAACTTATAATGCTTTTAAGATCTCTTGCTTTAACCAATAAGCAATAAATTACTTAATATGGTATGCCCAAATAAGGTAATGGCTCAACTGCATGTCAGATTATGTTCATAGATATTAAAGAACTATGTACGTACTTTCTGCCTCTTCACGTCCTGTGCTGGCATATGCTTGAGCCAGGGCCAACGCTGTGTCAACTATTTCTTCACTTGCATACTTATAACTGAAAAACAGAAAAGGCCAAAGATTTTTTTCAAGTTTTGGACTCCTTTGTAGAAGCATGTGTTGGTATTTTTAAGATCGTCTGTGTTGCTTGATTGTAACAAAAACAACAAAGGCATACTATATGTTGTAATATCAGTCCTCTAGTCATTGTGACGACTGCTTCATCAAATAAATGAAGTGACTGTCACTCTGAATTACAGACATATCGGCGAATCTAACATTCTATACACACACTTTTTTATATACATATATGTATTTTTGTCTATATTGGAGCTGAAATGGGTATAAAGGCCATAATATCATGTGGCAAAAACGTTATCATAATTTGCTTGAGGCCGAAAAACATTCCATACGTTGCTATTTAAAACACACGTAATATTAGCATTTTATAAAATACTTGTTACGATGTATATGTTTCATTTTCTAGTGTCCATGTTTAAATACATGTACCTGACTTTCTAATACTTACGTTGCTGCAGCTTTAGAGTGGGCCTGAAGAAACATTTCTATTGCCTTGTCATGATTTGCCAGCCTTCCTTTCGATTGTTCCAGCTGGTATTCTTGTTAAGGAAAAGGTGATTACATACATGTTTTTTTTTCTTTGCAATTTCTTAATAATTAAAACATTCAAGGGAGATAAAGATTTATACATTCTATATTAAATTCAGGATCAGTTACACATTCCTTTCCATAACTTTTAAAGAATTTCGTGCCAAAGTCGAAATTGTAAAGATAATGCTTGATAAGGACATTTGCGACAGTTTCCTATATGTATACTAGTATATGCCAAAAAAAAATTCCCTTTCCTATAATTTCTTCAAACTTAACATTTGACTGAGAATCAAGTTTAAAACTGAAATCTTAAATGATAACAATCGTAGGTCACTGGCTTTGATCTTGAATTATCTGCCCTTGGAAATCAGAAAATATAACAAAATCCTGTGAAAAGGAACATTTTAGTCCTATATACATGTAACTAACTGTAGCAAATGTCCTTAAAGCTGCTCATTCAGTTACGGTGAAATAATTATATTTTTCCGAAATGATAATTATACTAAAACATAAAATTAATGGATAAAATGAACAACACAGGTTAAATTTCTACATAATTATCAATTCAAGATTTTGTGTTGAAAATGTTGGTGAGCATTAGTTTGATGGCACCATTAAAGAATATGTTTATATTGGAATTTTAAAAGCGTTTGTCACTTTATTATTTGGTAGCCTTTATTATCAAAAATACAGAAATCTATACCTGATCTTTCTGTCTGTTACACATTATTTTCTGTCTCCTACATGTAATGCTTGACGTCCACTGCACCGAATTATTTGTATGTTACACCTACAGTAATCTTACACCTAATGTTGTGTCTCCTACATACAATGCTTTACATCTACTGCACTAATATTTTGCTGCTTCACCTTAATTTTTACATAATCTGCTACTTCTGCTTTTTAGGTCTACTGCACAGGACAGTCAAGGCAGAGAACCGTAATATTTTGTCTGCTGCACAGAATAGCAAAAGCAGGGAACCATTTTTTATGTCTGCTGCACGGAACTGCAAAAGCAGGGAACCATTTTTTTACGACTGCTGCACAGAACAGCAAGAGCAGGGAACCATTTGTTGTATGTCTGCTGCACAGAACAGCAAACGCAAGGAACCAGTAAGATTTAGTCCACTATTAAAAGGATACACGTCCACCTTCCTGGTACAGCTGTATCAGTTCTATGGCATCTTCTCCGAACCTTCTCTTTGTCAGATCTATGACTTTATCATACTGCGACCCTGCAACTGCGTACTTCTTCTGTCTCCATGACAACCTGTCAGAAATAAATATTGTCAGCATGATAAACAAGAGGGCCAAGATGGCCCTATATCGCTCACCTTGGTACAAGTCCACTTGCCTGGTGGAAGATCACTAGATACCAAATAGGTTTTCGTATATACGCCTTTGTAAAACAAGTGACTTTCCCCCCCACCCCGGGCAAGGTCAATTTTGACCCCAGGGGCATAATTTGAACACACTTTGAAGAGGTCTACTAGCCAATGCTACATGCCAAATATCTAAGCTCTAGGCCTTGTCGTTTCAGAGAAAAAGATTTTTAAAGTTTTTCCTATATAAGCCTATGTTAAACTAAGTAATCCCCGGTGCGGGGTCAATTTTGACCCGGGGGTAATAATCTGAACAATCTTGGTAGAAGTCCACTAGATAATGCTACATGCCATATATCTAAGCTCTAGGCCTTGTGGTTTCAGAGAAGAAGATTTTTAAAGTTTTTCCTATATAAGCCCATGTAAAACTAAGTGACCCCCTGTGCCGGGTCAATTTTGATCCGAGGGTCATAATTTGAACAATCTTGGTAGAGGTCTACTAGCCAATGCTACATGCCAAATATCTAAGCTCTAGGCCTTGTGGTTTCAGAGAAGAAGATTTTCAAAGTTTTTCCTATATATGCCTAAGCAAAACTAAGTGAACCCCCAAGGTTTTATATCATTCACACTGGTCAGCTGTGACACATGAGAACTAAAAATGTAACAAATTAATCAACTGACCTTGATCTTAACTGAAAAGGTTACAAAGGTAACGACTGACACTGACCTTAACTGAAAAGGTTACAAAGTTAACAACTGACCTTGACCTTAACTGAAAAGGTTACAAAGTTAACAACTGACATTGACCTTAACTGAAAAGGTTACAAAGTTAACAACTGACCTTGACCTTAACTGAAAAGGTTACAAAGTTAACGACTGACATTGACCTTATCTGAAGAGGTTTCAAAATTAACAACTGACATTGACCTTATCTGAAAAGGTTACAAATTTCACGATTGACCATGACCTCAGTGCGAAATGAAAGGGTTAAGAGTTAGAGTATCACCTTTGCCAGGGCTGCTTCTGCCTCGGGATATTTCTTCATGGCAATCTGAGCTTTGCCTTGAATGTAGTTTATTCGGAAAAGAACGCCAAACACATCTGCTTTCTCTCTCTCCGTTGTTGTCGTGGTAACCGAATTCAGCATAATTATCATGGCATTTTCTGTGTGATATTCAGCTTGAACATAATATCCTGAAACAAATAAAGAATTTTAGAAGATCGGTCATTGATTGGTCCGATTTGAGAGGGGTAGGGCGCCCCTTTAATGCCAGAACAAATCTACATGATATCTGATATTAACGACAGTAAATTTCTAAAATTTCTAAAATTGAACTGTCTATCTCTCAAGCGCTACCAAAATAGAATAAGCATAGAGTAGTGAACAGTGTTGACCTATAGAAATATAACATTCACTCGAGAACGCAGTATTAATTCTGACCAGACGTACATGTAAGTTATACAGCAAAATGCCATATTAAGATTAAAAACGGCATAGTATTACATTGTCACAAATATGAGAAGTACAAAACAGTTACCATATTTTCATGTACGTTATATTGGAGATCTGTTTGCAAACCTATCCTTTCCGATTTTGTTTCTAAATACACTTAGATTTGTTTTGCATCGACCCATTGCATTGTAACTTTGAGTTCCAGATAGTCTTCAGCAAGATTCGCATGGGCTTCTGCCAGCTTCCATTGCACGCTGCCGTACACAATCCTGATCAAAGCGAAAACTTGTATCCTCTCCCTTACAGCTCTGTCAGCCTAATCAAAACACACAGTTCAAAATTAAAATAGCAATGTCAGACTTGGGAGGAATTTTCTAGGGGTGGGGAATGACGGATGGGGTAAATTATACATTCCAACATGGCTCGGCCTGACGACTTGAACTTCTACGAGCAGTTACGGGACCACCACGAGTTTCATGACCTCTGACCTTCAGTACCATTAGTTCTGGGTCTCGCGCAGATCAAAAAGAGATCAGACAGTGTCCCTGCAAAACGAGTTAACCACCCGTGATATGACAAACGCCCCCAGAAGAGTTTTAGTTATTTTAGGTTTCGGGGCATAGTGCAAGATAGAGAACGTGTCCCGTTCCATAGACACCCCCTGGTTATTTAACATACCCGGTGTACAACACCGATACATCGGACATCGGTTATAGGTCTCATCCGAAAGACCATTAGTTATGTTTGTGGAGGAGCGGGGAATCGACCCTGCGATCCCTGGATTACAAGTCCAGAGTGTTAACTACTAGACCACTGATCTGTACCAATTTTCCCTCTTTTATATGTTTGAAAGGATTATAGGTAACCAGGGATGTCACATGCCTAGCTTAACTCATTTTAACATCAATATCACCGCAATAATTTTCAGGTAAAATACGACTTAACCCTGTAATTACTTCTAAATACTAGATACTTTAAATTAAGGATTAAATTAAATTAAACCATACCTGGCTTATTTATTAATTTCCTACTTTCTCTTTCAACGCAAATGGTGAATTGGAAATAAAGGGAAGTAACTCTGAAACGGAAAATGCCAAAAATACTACTATATTGTTACAGTTGATCAATGAATAGTTGACAATCCGCTGCAAAACAAACTGGCTTTTTTCACATTCAGCCACTTTTTGGCAAATATGTAGGTATTTCAGTAACACAAACTTAACGGCGTTCCATTGACTTGATGCACGTTGTTTTGATTTCAGGTATTCACTCTATATTACCATGCAATGATGTCCGAATATGGGCGTATGTGATAAGGTTTATAAAACCTAGTAACATACAATTAAAATCTCATTACAATAAACTCAGGTAAACGGCTGACAAACTCAATTTTCAAAGTGTTTTGCCTTTTTGTGTTGTCCTAAATTATTCACTTTATTGGAAAATCCACCGAAGCTAAAAATAGTTGTTACTTAATTTTATATCAGTTAGTGTTTGAAATTATTTTTTGTCCAATGGCATTGCAGTATTTTTCAAAAATGTTGTGAAATTTATTTTGGTAAATCAACTTTTTACTCTCTTTGTGATTCAAATAACCAAGTAAATTTAAAATTTGTGTTTCCAAATATCTTGATGTCTTTGGACGACGAGAGGCATAAACATCTGCATTGCAAGCTGTGCTAATGCTTGAGATATTTCCGTATACATTGAAATAAACATTCTTAGTGTTGCTTTGAAATAACTGCATCTTCAAACGTTCTAAATTGGGACTGCACACAGTGCATCTGCCACGAAACCTTAGACCTGCCATCAGTAGTTTTGACATCCACGAGTTAGATCCAATCTTCATTGAAGACACTACCTCTGATCAACATCAAGTACGTACATTATATGACTCATCTGTTTGTTTTCCAGGCATTTCCTAATGCAGTAATCCTTAATAGGAGAAATAAAGTCCTGACTTTGAACAAATAATTCCTAAATCGGATTATATTATCACCATACACCTGTTTTGTATTGTTAGCACTCGGCATCAAGGCATTTCCACCGCTATCCGTATAGTGTATCCATAATGAAGGCAAGACCTTGATCAAACACACTTTGATATTCAGTACAAGTCTTGTGACGCAATAAGACATGTGGATATGTATTATTAGAATATAATGAAATATACATGTACAATAACTTTCTGTTTCTGTTTTCAATAATTTATTTACCTTACGAGTAAGGTTCTACTATAACTTTGCTTTAACTAGGTTTTACTATTAAACTTCAATAAAAGTAACTTGTAACACTATCAATAGCTCATAAAAATCTTATGATTTGTTAGATAAACTTCGTCAAAAAAAATCCTACAACTACATGTATAAATGAAGGACATGCAACGGAGTTCTTAACATTTGTGTTTGTCCACTATATGCCACAAATCACCATAAAATAAAAGGAGATTAAATCTACATATGGATCTCGATATTGCTAACAACGGTTCTAGGGTTATTTCAATGTCAATTATAATACATGTATTGTTATTTTCCTGTTATCTTGCTGATTTGGAGAAATTGTTGAATCTTGGTCGCTTCTTCAATTCATCTTCTTTGTTTAACATGAATTTCTTAGACAATCCTGGACTCCTACAATAGTAACAAAAATTATTTTAAAGCAATTTTCATTCCCGGTATCAATCTCATTAAAATGCCCTTTCACTTTTTAAAAATGCCCTATTTGGTAACAGAATTCTACTTTCCTGGTACTTTGACAGATTTTCAAGGACTTTAGCACACATTTGCTTATATGTATTCTGGTCTCAAAAATCCACAACTTTACTACCTGTAAGCGGCCAATTTCAAATATCTGCGTTCCGACTAGTGATTTTTCATTCAATTTGAGTTTTGACAGGGCTTTATTATGTTAACTATAACATTTAAGGTAAATGTAAACATATTAGTAAACAAAAGAAACCATCCTTACATTTTGAACAACACTATTTTACTCCTCGCTTTCGATACTATTAGTATGCAATACTCTAAGAATAAATTGACTTTTTCTATGATTTTGGCTTTCATTCGGCCTGATTGTGAATAAGAGTAAGGCTCTAATAACCTAAAGTACTATTTATAACACATACAATAATCTTTTTGAATATACAGGCAGTCTGCTGTAGGGCAAACATTAATTATTATTTTTGTCTACGGTTATTTATTGCAAGCTATGTGAATTAAATGTAGCTGGATCGCTACGGCACTACTACTGTGGTTGTTGTTGTTGCATGAGTTAAACGCCCTCTTCAACTGTATTTTGGGCATTTTAACAGACGGGAAGTTTACTTAAGTGTAACTTTTTCACATACGGAGACATGGTCTAAAGCAGAAATTGAGCCCACGACTCTCAATCTTTGAAAAGTTACAGTGATTTAAAGTCATCGGCTCTAACTACTCCATCACGGAGTCGGACACTACTACTGTGGGAGTAACATTATTTCTTATATATCAAATGATTGCATTCTTAAATATTGTTTAATTAATTTTGACAAAGGATCGCTTTTATAATAAGTAATATAAAATAAATATATTAAGCAGTAATATCGCTGTTACATATTTTATGTATATAATAAAAGCGAAAAATGTCTTACGGCTTTAAGACCTCTTTAAAGCTCTTCGAAGGATTTATTTTTGTATTTATTTTACGATGTACAACGGAAGTTTGATTCAAGTTCACTGAGCTATCTGTTTTACTTCAGTGGCAATATGCACACGATTTCGCCTATCACTACCATCTTACCTGAGACAAAATCTATTTTTTCACTTTTATGATCAAAAATGTGGTAATCCGTGTCAGAAAAGTGCAACGTAGTGAGGAAATATATAAACGTATATGAAACTATTACTTTGTTTCTATGAAAAACAATAAGCCGTACCTATTACTTAATAAATACAATCAACGAAACAAAGTGGTCAGGCGGTTGGATCTCATTAAATATGGTTGAGCTAACTGTTTTTGGATATGAATTATATCATAAACATGGTATCAGGAGTAAAATCAATGTTCCGCAAGTAATATAAATTTACCTACTTCTCAATTCTTACCTCACGGAATTTGTTAAATAAATTATTATAATTTTTGATAAAATGTAAAATGTGTTTGTTTAAATTTACTCTTTTCGTATTGTTTCGTTATAAATCAGGACTATCGTTCGTAAAATGTTCATGGTACTGTAACAGTTGACATGTAAAATGCAGCTAGACTCAGTTAAAATTCTAATGACTATTTGCTAGCCAAAAGTTCGATATCTTTTTAGCATTCCATCCTATTAGCAAGCAGCATATTTTAAACTATAATAATCATGATATATCAAGAATATTATAATCCTTATATAATTCCTTCATGGTTTATTTTCGGTAACGTTCAGATGCTATATCAATGTTTTTGCTCGAGCCTACACACCCCGGATCGGTAAAATAAAAATGCAATGTTTTAAGTAAAGAACTACCAAGGCGGAGGATCCAAAGCGTTATGGTTTTACAACCAAGAAAATATGGGTAGTTGTGAAATATAATAGTTGAAAACACCGCAATACCGGAAAAGGCATGTTAAGATAAAAATGAAAATAAATATTGAACTGTGAAAAGGCGCATTTAATTAAGGCTTTATTCAACATACACAAAAATTAATGTCTTTAAACTTTATTCAGAAATGAAAGATCTAGAAATTAAATATCAATTATGTAAATAGGTATTTATCATGAGTAATTCAAGGTGGTCGTGTAAATTCGCAGTACATGTAACGTATGGCTCAGGGTTCTGAATTTATTCAAAGTATTTCCTATGTTCCTTTTTGTCCAAACTCCTACTATGTAACTTATCTCAATGAACAGGTGATAAACTTTTCTATTTCTACTGTGTGCTCTAGCTTTACTTTTGAACGTATTTTCTGCAAAATAATAAAACAGAACACTCGTTGCGTATCTTTTATACTTCGGGTATATTCAGTAATTGGTAAAACTGCGGTTCAGTAAGAGCATGAAGTGTAATGTTTTTGAGTGAAAATACATGAAAAATTAAAAAATGTCATGTTTGCCATTTCAAATCAATACAACTTAACATCATGCTCTTAACGGACTGCTTTCTTTAGAATACATTTTCTCTGATGGACTGGTATCTCTAAACCGGCTTCCTTTCTATGACAGCGTAGCTTCACATCAACGATGTAACCACCGACGCTTTGGTTCAGTTGAGCGGTTCTGTGTCAAAAGTGTATCTTGTAATCAATTTCTTGCATATGATTTCCTCAACTGAACCCAGCCGCCTGTGGCGTTACCGAATTTGGGTTTGCAAATTTAATTAAATTGATTCAAGTATATACATGTAAGTGAATGCCGATGTAAACAATATTACAGTTCAACTTTATAATTTTTCTTATGCATGACAAGCGTTCATCTACTGTTCTGATTACAGGACATAGATCACCTACCGGCTGTATTTGATAACTGTCCTTGGCGAAATCTATGGGCTCTAAAAATAGAAAGAGGCGGAGTTTAAGATGAATCATACTACCCGGTATTTCATTCATGCAAAATTACTATGTTTTCAAAACGAGGTTATACACCGGTCGACGTAATCAATAACTTCTATACATCCGTTGCCTTGAACTAAAAAGAATATACTATCAAGATTTGTACCCAGGACAAGCGACTTTAAACTTATCAACGGGTCAGTTTTTACTTATTTGGGGATGACATTATGTCTAAATCTTAAAATTCGAATTAGTTTACATATGAAATATCAATATCTAAAGAACGTCTTTTTAATAAACCCGCGAAACCCACCAATCCTGACCATATACTTTGTCCGTATATTGCAACACTAAACGCCCACTGGCGCCAGAGTACTAAACTGCCCTGTAATTTTAACAAAATACCCCAATTTTACCAAAATAATACCATTTCATGAAAAAAAAACACAAAACATTGTCAAAAAGTCATTTTCAGTCAAAACCCCGTATATCACTGTTCTATATTATTCACATGGTGTTGAACGTTTTCGACAGGGGGTCCGGTCTCCGCTCTTTTATTTTCATTCAAACGCGCAACTGAAGATCAACAGCGGCCGCATTTAACAGACAATATATTTATCTACAACACTGGTAAGTTTCACTTTTCAAAACGTTACCGTTTCTAAAAAACTCTTCAAGAATATTGAGCTGTATCGCTCTCTCTGTTTTCCTGATGTTTTCTGTCACTGCCAACTTCCGGGTCACCGCACATGACCTTTCAATTTTGTAAGAATTATTTTCATTGGTTGAAAATATTCCGCGAGATATTTCCCGTACTATGTCAAATTGATGCACGTCGCATATAAACATGTTGAATTCTGAGCAGTCTTTGGCTTTAAATGCCGCTGTAAGTGGACATAACCTGTTAATATATGGACAAGCTGGCACAGGAAAGACACATGTTGTGAAAAGTATTTACAAAACTTTAAGCAAGGAGCGTAAAGTGGTACTTCTATGCACAACTGGAATGGCGTGTTTACAATACAGTGATTTTGACGCACGAACTGTCCACAGGTAATGAATGTTTATATGTTGGGTATGTTGTGTAAAAAGTAATGACTAAATATTCCTGATAATTACATATTATGTACTGCAGAAAAGATCGTAGTGGATTGAGAAGAAATCATCATCACATATCAATGACCTAAAACAATCGTGTCATATGTGTACACTAGTTGTCTGCCCATCAATGGTTATCTTGTTACATGTATGTATGTATGTATTTTTTCAGTACTAAGTACCAAGGATAACAAAATAAAGAGCAATCTCTTATTGAACATTGCTGTGCTAAAGCTACCATACTACATTCAGTTCTTGTAAAACCTCATTTACACTATACACAGTTTCTATTAGATTTTCACAGAACTAGATCGGAAGGCAATGTGTACGTTAGCTGTATTGAGAATTTGGCGTCGCTGTGCAAAAACCGGTTATTGTAAAACTTCGTAAACACTCGACTGTACGTCAGTCAGAATGTTGTTTGCAACGAGTACAGACTCTGTCATGAGTCATGACTGTACAGTAAACTCGGGATATAACTCCTGATATAATTAACAGTTTTTTTCTGGCCCGAATTTTCCCCTTTTTTCTTTAATGTAAATATGATTAAAACATACTCCATTTTGATCCAAAGAGCATACTTTGAGTCGGCAACGGGAACTTATGAATTTTATGCTGTCATATCATACGCAATAATCAATTCTGGATTTCTTTAAACCAGCTACATAGAGCTGTATACATGTACTGTAAATGTACATGCATTACTCACTGCTTCTGATAAATTACAAACTTGTCAATGTGCTGTATCTGTAATTTACGTAAATAAAAAGTGAACTTAGTATACACATGTATATGTGATTAAATATTGCCAATTTAAACATAGTGGGTTTTTTTCTTATTAATCCTTGTAGTTATTTACTATTATTGAACGTTTTCATACTGGACGTCCGATGAGTAATTTTTAAAAAATTATTGCGTTGAATTAAAAAATACTTGTTTAATATATATTTTAGTTCGATAAGTAAACATCGTATATAAGGAACTTGTTCGATATATGGATTGAAAGACCTCCTGATATAAGGAACAAATTTGATAGGTGCCGAGGAGTTCGTTAAAAGCGTAGTTTACTGTATGTCTTTACTGCGCAAAAACGTACAATACTGTATCTAATTATTTTGAGGCCTTGTAAATGAGGTCGCATTTTCCACTGTTTGTGTATTTTCACATAACAAAGTCAAAAGGTTATAAAACTGAATCACTTCCTTTTTTCAGCTGGGCTGGCCTGTATGACGGACGTTATGATGTTCTTACATTAAGAAATCTGGTTCTGACTGATGACAAATTTGAAAATATAAGAGAAAATGTAAAATCAACAGAAGTTATAATTATAGATGAAATTTCAATGTTATCTCAGAAACTTTTTGAACAGGTAGAGGCAGTCTGTAGTGTTGTTCGTAACCAAGAAAAGTATTTTGGAGGAATACAGATAATATTGTGTGGAGACTTCTTTCAGTTAGCTCCAGTTCCGGATGAGTTACATAATGATAATGGACAGTTTTGTTTTGAGAGTGAGGTGTTCAAAAACTGTATAACGCATAAATATTTTCTTAAGCAAGTGATGCGGCAAGAAGAAGAGCTTTTGGTAAAAGCAGTAAGGGAGTCAGCAGTTGGAACTGTTTCAGAAGAAACAGATATTTTCCTGAAAAAATTAAGTAGACCACTGCCTACTGACATAAACACAGTTAATCTTTTTGCAAAAAATATTGACTCTACAATATTTAATAACGAATGTCTTGAAAAATCAACTGAAGAAGGCAAGATATACAAAGCAGTCCAAAATACTGGGAGTAACAAATATCTGAATAAAATTTTAGCCATAAATTATCTGCATTTAAAGATTAATTGTCCGGTGATTCTTCTAGTAAACCTTGGAGGGAAGCTAGTAAATGGATTGAAAGGATCTGTGAAATACTTAAAAGATGAAACTGTTACAGTCTTTTTTTCAAGTATAAATGAAACTCATGAAATCAAGAGATACTTGTTTTCAAAATACAGTGTAAGAGAAAAGTGTGTTGTAGCACAGCGGGAACAGTTTCCGCTTGTTTTAGGTTACAGTATGACAATTCACAAAGCACAAGGCATGACTCTACAAAATGTTGCTGTCAATTGCAAAGGGATATTCCAAGCTGGACAGTTATCTGTGGCTATTGGTAGAGCAGTCTCTTCAAACAATTTACAACTACTTAATTATAGGAAAGGTTTATGCTATATACCAAAACCTGTGATTTCAAAGTTTTACAACACAGAGAGTTGTCAGTACTTGACTGATTTCAGTTGTTGTTTGAACAAGGTAAATAAATTAACAGGAACTGAGTCTGAAACTGTACCAAATGATGATTCAGATTCTGATTTTGATGTAAATGAAATTGACTTTATTGAACAAAATCTTTTTGAAGATACAATTGATGTTACAGAATCACAATTACCAGGCTATATTAATGTTGAAAAATTAAAGTCATTAAATATTTTAAATGAGCCAGTAACAGACCTACATAGAAAAATTAATAAACTTTGTGAAAATTGTGACATTGCAAGACTAACAAACTTTTGTAAAGTTGAATATAACCGGATTAAGGAGGAGTTATTGTCTACTGTATCTCCAGATATTACAACAAAAAGCAAAGAGTGGACATCCATTTTGGCATCTAATCATCAACACATGACCAGTGTGAAATACTATGAAGAGGTGAAAAACTTGTTTTGTGTTAAAGAACTGTCACCAGTGCATAAAAATTTTGCCGCGAATATCGTTACTGAAATATTAAAATTGTCAGTACATAACATTGCAGAAAGAGTAACGTTTGGCCAGCAGTCAGTACCAGCTGCTTCCATGTCAGATGCTGGGAAAGGCAAAATCAGGCATGTTGGTGGAATGTGTGTAGCTAAAATATCCCAACATTATATCAGCTGTATAATGTCTAATCAGAACAACCCAGACAAGAACATACAGAAATCAGTAAAAGAGTCAGAAATTAAATTGAAGTTATTAAAACAAATGGTTGCAGATGGAGATTTAGATTATCAGACTGATAAAACTCTGCAAGAAATTGAACGAAAGCAAAATGTTCGAAAGGCCCTGACTTACATCAGTGATCTATGTTTTCAATTCTTTTTGAACTTGAATGGACAAGTAAATAGACTTTTGAGTACAGAAATGTTTAAGTTACAGAAAAAAAATGTTTTTGACTACACCTTTTCTGAGTTGGAAAATGATGAGGATATGCAGATGTTGTTTTCAGAGTTATTTATGGAAGATACTGCTTTTCCAGACATTATTCACTCTTTGTATAAGGAAATAGTGCAAAAATACTTGATGGTGTGTCATAAACAACTACTTAAAGACACTAAGGACAGACTTAATATTGTTAAGAAGACTGCACACAGGCAAGAAATCAAGAAGAAAACTGAGAAAAGAAAATCAGAAATAGATCTATCATTGAAGGACATTGCCACAGATTCTTCTGAAAATAAAGATACCTCACATATGAAACTGAAGTTAAATTGTATGGCAAATGAAAATTATTTAACAGGAAGAGAGTTCACAAAAGCTCAATTAATGAAACTGTGTTCTGCATATGGAGTAGCTTTTACCAAAAGTATGAGAAAAACAGATCTTGCTAACGTTCTCAGAGAAAACATAATCAAAGCAGAAAAAGTACTAAATCCAGACCTACTGTCTGCTGATGTATCAGAGCCATCAACTTCTAATGTAGCACAACCAAGGAAGCGGGCCAAGATTCCAGGCAAGGGTAAGGGGAAAGGAAAGGGTAAAAAGGCAGCAGCAAAAACATATTACTGCCAGACATGTGCAGAAGACTATGTAGACGGTGAAGAATGGATACAATGTGAAGACTGCCATCTTTGGTTTCATAGAACTTGTGGAGATATATCAGATGAGGTGTGGGACGAGTTACAATTACAAGAGTATCCATGGGCCTGCAAGTCCTGTTCTGCATAGTTTACGTCGTGATGGCTAACAAGGTATATACATTTCTTTATTTGATAAAGTTCAATAGCAACTTGTAAACTAAGAAAAGATTGACTTTAAAGTAAGATATCTTATAAGATATGACATACTTAGTAGATATTAAACAGAGTTTTTTTTCTGGTTTGAAAGTGGCGTTACATTTTTACCCCCTTTTTCCAAAAGGAGGGGGGTGTATTAGGGGGTTATGTGTTTATACGGGGGTATACAGTAATGATTAAGTAGAGATGCATCTACCAGTACTTTATGGATCCTTTTCTGTATGATAAATCAGACCCAAAATTATAAACTGTATTAAGTACCCATCAGAAAATGGATACCAGGTCAGGAGGCAGAGTGCTATACTGAGTTCATAGGTAGTATGTAAGGCCAGCATTTTTTTATTTTCTGTTTTACGGGAAATTTTTCAAAACAAATGAGTAGGGGGAAGGGGGATGGGGGATGGGAGAAATAAAAATAAATCCCAGAAATTAAACTGTTGCAGACGAGTATTGCTGCAGTAGTTACTTACACTAGCAGTAGTATCACAGCAGTACTTTAAGAAATGTGTACCACAAATTAGCTTCAGTAGTCACCTCTAATACCAGATGCAATGTTAAATCGCAACAGTGGGACACATTTTAGTTTTCCTTTATCAGTGACTAATAACAAACCTTATTTTCAGTCACAAAATAAATGTATAATACAGTGAAAATATCAACATTTTTATCTTTCAAAATATTTATTGTAAAATATATACATGTAGGTATGTAACAACATTGATTTCTTATTCTGATGTCTGTCACAATAGGTAAAGTCAGGATGCTATATATTTATAGTTCATAAATAAAATTTATTTCTTAAATCAGTTTTTGCGTGAAAATTTTACTTTCTCTTAGTCTGCTGAATTTCTAAAATGGGAATAAACTTGCCTGTCTCTCAATTTGGACAGCACCAAAAACTGTTCAAAGTTGTGCTTGGTGAAAATTAACTGACTGAATATTAAAAGAAGCACAAATGTACAGGTTGATCATGATCTGCACTTATAGCAGACACAAAATGATTTGTTGTTAACAGGTTTAGGGACATAACCCGTCTGACACTTGGTGATTTTCTTATCTTTGACTGCAAAAACATTTTACTATGAACCTGACTTATCCTTTTGTTGAAGCTGGAAATAGCCTGAACTAATACAAAAGAGTTAGTTGTTACCATGTGTATTTGAATTACATCTCCTGCTGTAAATTAAAGATTGTAAACACTGGAGAAAATTTGAAGATGAACAACTAAATACATTTGATAGTGTATACAGTGTTTACAAATAAAACAAAATTCAGTTTTTCATGAAAACTGTATAGCAGTTCTTCAAACCAGACACTTTCAAAACTCATTCTGTAAATAGTAGAGTTTTATCTAGAAGACTGAAATGGTGTGCCATAGCAAAAAACAGCAACAAAACATACCCAGATTATACAGCAGATGTACAAAAAAACAAGTACAAAGTGTACAATTGTAGAAATATATTATGATAGAAAATATGACATAAATCTATGACACTTACTGAAATGTGATTGAACAATAATGTAAAATTACAGTTCACCAGAATTTTCAGTACTTTGAAATTAAAAGCTGTACTACATTCTAATACACTTTCTCTTTAGAGGGCCTGGTTTTGAAATATTGAAAGGTTGAATGGACTTCCTTTTTGCAGATGCTGCATTGCTTTTCTTAGATACAGCATTTTGACCTAGAATGGTAGCATTAATTCCATATTTATACTGGTGAACAGTTGGATTGGTATTAGAACCATGGCAAATTGTTCTCTGCTGGCAAAAAAAGTTTTCAATTATGTCGCTGTTTAAGCCTGCAGGAACCAAGCTTCTTTCATGGACATTAATTCTACAGGCACATATTTCTAAAAATCCCCTAATCATGCTTATCAGGTCACTGTAAGTTTCTTTACTAATGAACATTTTGGCCCTAGCAGAAGCAGAAACATCAGTATGCTTTTCTACAGACTCAAACCAGGTTTCAAGCCAAATTTCAAAGCTCTTTAAGCAAGCCAGACGGGGGTCATTTAGGTCTGAAATCGGTCTACGGTCTCGAAACAGCTCAATAACTGCACTTGTATGCTCAAGGAGTTCAATAGACATGTCCAAATAAGAGCCATCAGACAAAGAACCTTGATATGTTTTCATTAGATGAAGCATCTCTTTGTTTAGTACGTCTTCAGCCAGATGATTTCGCATTTTAGACACTTTGGTCAAAAAAATATGGTCATTGGTTAACTTTTGATGCACACGCATAGGATTATGTGACCTATCCCAGTTAAAAGCTTCAATCCAATGTTCCCATACTATACATTTTTTGTTAACAACCAGTTTACGGGTACAAATTTCATGATCACCACTTGCATTTATATTGTTTCTAAGTTTTTTTATATTGTGAGAATAGTCCATTATCAATGTAACATTTTCATCTCCATATGGATTTTTTGCTGTAAAGTTTAGAGATTTGGCTTCCTCTTTATCTTTAAAATGCATCATTTGGAAAGCTCGATTGTTACTTGCTCCATCCAAACAAACATAGTCAGTAGTAAATTCATATGTTGACAATTTTGCAATAGCTTCCCATATTGTCATGTATAGCTCTGGAACATTTGCACCAGTTGAAGGGAAATAGGCAAATGGAAAGCGAAAACCATCATATGATAGAAATAAAAATTGTAAAACATGTGTTGCGAGGCGCAATTCATTTTTATGACTATTTAGTTTATACAAATCATCTGCAAAACTACCCATGTCCACAAGTCCATCAATAGTATTCTTACCCCCATAAAACCCCATTTTTAAGTCTTCTTGTATAGCCATTTCATCCAATATCAAACCTCCTCTCATGTCAACATTAAGTCTTTTGGCTTCATTAAACATCCATGATAGCATATTATTGTTTAAACCAGGAGTTTGATCAAAGCAGTTTTTGTATCTTTGCAGAAGATTGATGGATGGCAGAAATAGCATTCCACTGCTGCACAATGATGAATATGCCTGAGGGCTGCGATTCCATAAAGTGAGACAGACCTGGACAATTTCCTTATCCCATCGCCTACATCTTGGGTTTTTATCAGGTTGGTTACAAATGTTACTTTGTGCTGTTAAGATTTTTAACATAAGGTCACTACAACCTGAAAATAGAATTATTAATTTATTAATATTTTATTGGATCTTGTTATAAAATATACAAGAACAAGTAATTCATAGATCAATGAAAAGTGGAAATTTGGATTTGGCTGCTAGTTTTCATAACATCAGTAACATCTTTACAAAATTTCAATAAATTACTAGTAATATCACAAATTTTCCAAATTCTAGAAATATTTTTGTAAGATATTTTCATTTTATTAATTTGAAAGCTTTTTTTTATATAAAAATATAATTACCTGGAAATAGAGACTTTAATATGGATAATCTGTCTTCTGGTGGATCATTGCAAGACTTTTCTTTAGGTTTTACAGACTGATTTTGGCACAATAAACACACTGATGCATATGCATTCAGAGGTACAAATCCTTTACACTTTCTAGCAGAAAGTCTATATTCCAACCCATTCTCATCCCCATTTTTTAACCACTGCTGTAACATACTGTTCTTAGATACATTACTGTTTTTCTCTACAAGCTTGCCACAACAAACTTTAGCTTGTTTAACTGTGTTAAAAACTATGTTTGCATCCACTGAAGTTGTCAATGTAATGTTTTCAAGTCCTATGTCAGACAATGAGGCTTCATTTTCACCAATTAACACTGTAACATTGTTGTCACTGGATATACGGACAGTTTTAATCTGTTTTTGGTTGTTGACTGTGTAGCCAGAGTAGCAAATGTAGGAGGTTATACTGTCTACCTCAGTCATTCTGACAAATCCAAAATTTGCAGCTGTTTCTTCAAGTATAGGTTGTGTGCAAGGTTGTGGGCATAGAAAGTTCTGTCTGAGTCCTCTGAATTTGCTGGGACCATTTTGATGCACTACTTTAACATTCTCAAAAAGTTTTGGTAGAATCTGGCCAATTGCCTTCTTTGGTAGCACATTACCACTGTGTTCTTTTAAATACAAACTGTACACATCTGCAGAGCTGACACTAACTGTCCCAGGCACTTGCATGTACTTCCTCTGTAACCTGTAAAACATATTGTTTTCTGTTTAAATTGTATCCTTATACAGTCAAACCTGTGAACAAGGTTATAGAGCTGCATTTAAATGGAAAGTTATTAATTCAGTGGAAGAGAAATGGTAACTTTTGATAGTTAACTGGATTTAATTGTTTTGAGATTCACCCACCTAAGCTTGTAAGTCATTGTTTTGCTATATAATGCATTCATTAGGAGGAGGGAGCATTTAAACAGGGTTTACAGTAGGTGATGAAATTATCAAAGCAATCTCAATCATAGTGGACAAAGTATCATCAAATTTTAAAGAAAGACATCTAGTTTAGATTTATACTCTTAGAAAATGTATTATTACCAAAATCTAAGTTAAAATATAGGAATATGAATTTATATACAAATTGCTATGTCTTTTTAATAAACTGTAGTGAAATTTTTTTGGAATATCCTTTTCAAAAATGGAAAATACACCTATCACTATTTTGTATGTAGCTGATAAGAGAAACGAAACTGTATAACTTTTAAATTTCTTACAAGCATGTTTGTTTGAAACATTCATTATGTTTAAGTGTTAAAAGATGTTTCTTTCAAGACAAAAATATATTCTGGTAATTTTGAACAGTAATATTACTTCACATCCTTTGACAAATTCATAATAAAAAAAAAGAGTAAGTAGAGATAATTACAGAAGGACTGTGATTACAAAGTTCTGTGTTTTGGACACATTTCACACATTTTTTCTATTACTGGAGTTACAAAGTTCTACATTGCTATCTATCAACTAAATCCCTTAGAACAGATCTTGTATCATGTAAAAAAACTTATTTTTTATTTCTGTTACAGTAGATAAATGTTGATAAATGATAATGCACTTATTTTGCAAGTTAAGGCAGTAAATTGTTAAAGATGACACTTCTTATCTTTAGTAAAGTGTTGATTACCTCTAAATAATAACAGAGAGAAATGTGTGACATTATTCTGCTGAAAACACAAATTTCATATTATACTTTCAACTTTTAACTTATTGGCAAATTAGCAAATTACTTGCCTTTGGTCATTTACATTGTATAAGAAGTATTAAATTGAAAAAAAAACTTTAGGAAAAGTATTACTTCAAAAGAACTAACACAAGGAAATATTTGTTAAATTTATCAAGAAAACTAGTCAAAAGAGAACCTATAACACAGATCTGATTTGATAATGGGTCACAATGAAACTTTTTTTTTGAGGGGGGGGAGGGGGGCAGGGGGAAGGGGTGGGGATCACTTGTGTAGGATTTACATAGTATTTATTGTAGGGCTACATGTATATAGATTTTATTTACATGTATATTTGTTTCAAACAGGGGTGCCACAAGGATTACTTTATATATAGCTTATATAAG
The DNA here is from genome assembly GCA_022818135.1 of Saxidomus purpurata. Lineage (NCBI taxonomy): Eukaryota > Metazoa > Mollusca > Bivalvia > Venerida > Veneridae > Saxidomus > Saxidomus purpurata. Next base: position 3,310,121 of record JAFMSR010000019.1, read on the forward strand.
GTATATGGGAATTATATGCACACAATAAGTATAGTTATGTAGCATTTGTATAGCTTCAAGAACACCAACAACAGTATGTATCAAGTAGCAGTGCATGAAACAGTCTGGAATGACTGTGAAAAACGGACCATATTCGTGTGTCTTGTTTTGCAATAAAAATGCATTGAACTACAAAATTTACTTTATATATAGCTTATATAAAATATATAGAATATATATTCACACAGACATTATAGTTATATAGTATTTGCATGACATTTAGAACACTGACAAGTGTATGTGTCAAGTACCAGTGCATACAGCTGACTGTCAAAAACGGACCTATTTCATGTGCCTTTTTTACAATAAAAACGCATTGAACTGCATTACCATTGTATAAGTTCGTTAAAACTTGATGTTTCATTGGTACTTTCATTCATGACTTGCTTCAAATTAGCGTAGAAAGTATGGAACCGAATTATTTTTTAGCGTTATGTATTTCTATTCAAATTATTTACGTTGCAGACACACGTATGACGTCAGCCAATCAGATCGCTTGTTACAAATCGAGCACTTCAACTTGCGGTGAACCGGAAGTCGGCAGTGACAGAAAACATCAGGAAAACAGAGAGAGCGATACAGCTCAATATTCTTGAAGAGTTTTTTAGAAACGGTAACGTTTTGAAAAGTGAAACTTACCAGTGTTGTAGATAAATATATTGTCTGTTAAATGCGGCCGCTGTTGATCTTCAGTTGCGCGTTTGAATGAAAATAAAAGAGCGGAGACCGGACCCCCTGTCGAAAACGTTCAACACCATGTGAATAATATAGAACAGTGTATACGGGGGTTTGACTGAAAATGACTTTTTGACAATGTTTTGTGTTTTTTTTTCATGAAATGGTATTATTTTGGTAAAATTGGGGTATTTTGTTAAAATTACAGGGCAGTTTCAAATGTGCACAGAGAAATCTGAAGCTTCAGAAAACATTAAACTTTGATTAGCTGGATTTTCGGATATATTTTATAATATTTTCTTGACCAAGGAAAATGGTTACAGGAACTAAAGCTTTGTTCTGTAAGTTTTATGAATTCATTTGCATTTTTAACATTTGAAGTACATCTGTTTTGCAGATACTGGTGTATCGCTAAATACTGTTCTCATTTTAATGTGCTTCGTGAACTGAGCATCCTGTAGATTTTTTAAGCTTACACACAGTGTACAACCTCCGGCGTTGACAGCAGTTCCGGCGTTGACAGCAGCTCCAAATTCAAATGCGAGTTTTTACGCAGGGTAGGTATTTGTAAATGGTTTTGCCTTTTCTGTTGTCTTTGTGAGTAACGGTCAGTATATATTCTTTCAGCATAGATCAAGGAATCAGCACATGAAATTATGTCTAAACAGGCACCGCCAATGAGGAGAAAATCCTCGGTAAATATGAAAATGTTGCCGAAAATCGAGTGTTTTCGTTTTCGGCATTAATCATAAGTGTTAATATTCAGACATGAAAAAAAATGAATAACCAGGGACAAACTTCAACCATTTCTCTATAAGTCTACCAAGTGTCACCTTGTATTATGACGTTTTAAAGAGATACAGGCGTTTAAAGTTGACAAGGTACACGAATCGGGCTAACGGGATTAGCAGTTCCTTTTCGTAACGGTTATAGATGACAGCAGTTCCCGTCAATATTTATGTTAACGGGACAGCAGTGTCGACAAGTGTGAAATCCACTGAAAATTGCATGTTTCAGCCGTTTTGCATCGCTTGTTTGCTTCTTTTTCTGCCCAAAATGACATTACAACTAATACATGTGAACTGCCGGTAAATAACACTTGATATAATGTTATCAGACGTCTGTCCAACAATACAGATGTACACAATGTATATAATTTAGTAACTGATGACTCGGGAAAGTTACATCTACACCAACTTTGTGGAAAAGAAAATATAATATGTCAACACTCAAGTGTGCATAGTCGCATTCTCTTCATCGCCACAAATATCTACCCTGCGTCAAAACGCGCATTTGAATTTGGAGCTGCTGTCAACGCCGGAACTGCTGTCAACGCCGGAGGTTGTACACTGTGTTACATGACGCCCGGTTTAAAATTGACCACGCCCTGGTGTAAAATTTTTTAGGCAAATTCCTTTTAATCTTCTCTGAAACCACAAGGGCCAAAACAGATATTTGATGTGTAGCATTTCCTAGTGCACCTGTAGCAATTTATTGAACTCATGATCCCCGGGTCAAAATTGGCCCGGTGTCATTTGATTTTACATAGGTGTCCATAGTAATACCCTTACAAATCTTCTCTGAAACCACAGAGATAAGGTTTTTGGGATGTAACATTGCCTAGCGGACATTGATCCTGGGGAGTACTTGATATTACATAGACTTATGTGTTGGAAACATTTAAAAATCTTCTCCAAAACCATAAGGCCTGAGGCTTAGATATTTAGTATGTTGCATTATTTTGTGAATCTCTACAAATTTGGTTCAAATCATGCCACTTGGTCCAAAATTGACAACACGCCCGTGGTCACCTATCTCTATATAGAGTTATAGGAAAAAGTTAGCTTCCAATGTGTTCCTATAGCAACAAGCGACTTACCATGCAACCAGATACTTTCTTAGCAAGCAGTGGTATCATAAGCAACCAGTGGCTATCACTAGGAACAAGTGACTTCCTTATCAACAATTAATTTCCTTGGCAACAACTTATTTCCTTAGCAACCAATGAGTTCCCTTAGTAACCAGTGACGTTCTTAGCAACCGATGATTTATTTAGCAACCAGTGACTTCACCTAGCAACAATTCAATTTCTTAGCAACAACTTTGCCCAACCAATAAGTTAACGTAGTAACCACTGACTTTCTCAACAACCAATACTTTCTTAACAAGCAGCTACTTCCCATAGGTGCAAATGACTTCCTTAGCAAACAATGAATTCCCTAGTAACCATTAACTTCGTTAGAAACCATTGATTTCGTTAGCAACAACTAATTTCCCTAGCAATCAATGAATTCCCAAAGCAACCAGTGACTTCCAGTGTAACCAATTACTTCCTCAGCAACATTTGACCTTCCATTGTTTCCAGTTGCTTCCTTAGCAACCACTGATTTTCTTTGCATCAAATAATACCATATCAATTAGTGTGTTCCCTAATGAGTCAGTGTCTTCCCACTTGAAGCAGTTATTTCCTTAGCAACCAGTGAGTTCATTTAGCGGCCATTGACCTCCTCAGCAGCTAGTGATTTTCTTAGCAACATCTGAAACCCTTTAGCAACCAGTAAGTTCCCATAGCAACCAGTGACTTTCTTTTGCAACTGTTTGCATCCTTTTGCCACATGCGACTTCCTTAGCACACATTGACTGCCTTAGCAAATAGCAATAATTGACTTCTTCGGCAATCTCTACGGTCATGTAGTGACTAGTGATTGCAGCGAAAACTTCACAAAACAGTCTCACAAATTTAACAATAAATAGACATTTTCTTATAATCCTCTTTAAGAAATTAAAATCCTGTGGTCAGGATTCAAAATCATGGAACCTTGCATACAAGTTACACATCTTACCACTACGCTAATGTTTATGCAGTGTAAACTTCAGTTGTTCGATACTATAATCAACTGAAATAACAATGACACCCGAACGTTAATGGATTCGGGGTAAATAATGTACCTGGAATACGTTTCTTCATTGTTTTCCAAGTTTGTGTTTCGCATCATGAACAGTCAAACTTGTCCATGCGGCCACGTGTATTAAGCGACCTTTGTAGTAAGCGACAGCTTTTGAATCCCCCCGAGAGTTTTCACACTGTGTTGCTATTGCATTAAGCGACTTTTGTCCAGCGACCAGTATGTAGCGACCCATAATCGGTCTTTTGTTCGTGTTAGGCGACCATTTATGTGCAAACAGATAATTTCTATGGAAATTGACTGCTTTAAAGTTGCATTTAACGTCCAAATTAGACACGGAGGTGTCAAATTTCATAAGGATTAGTGTCCATCCTTATGTCCGCAGGTTGTATTTATCAACTTTAGGTACTTTCATGTTCAAACTTTTTGCTATTTTTGGAAAATTACCACGTGACAAAAGTAAAATTGTTATGGGTAACGGTTGTCGTCCCCGGTGTTGCTTTGTATTAAGAGACGATTTTATTTAGCGACCGGTTTTGGCCTTTCCCTTGGGCGGTGTCTTAACAAAAAATTTAATTACTTCAAAAACGCCTGTAGCAAGACGAGAATCTCTGTGATTTGATAATTAGAAAGGTTCGCTTTATTAAATACTCCTTAACATATGCATGTGTTACCATTTCTTATACCCCTCTCCCCAGCATTGTAATGATAACTTACATGTTGCGGATGAAAAAACGTACTTTAACGCATTCTTTTATATTTGCAGGTGATAAACTAAAACATCTTGTCGAAGAAAACCTACACCTATGGTGGATGCTGATGTGTGTAAGGTGCAGGATCAGGCCAAGGTCTGTGCTGTTCCTCAATTGTCAGCACCTGGCTGTGTGCGACGTGTGCCATGCCAACTTAAGCCATTGCCCCTTCTGTGGGGAACTAGTAAACGCATTCATCAATGTTCTTTGGAATATGTAAATGTAGTAGTGTGAAGACAGATGGCAGAAGAAAGCACATACGAACAAATATGTAGCATCATTTTAAGCAGAATTTTTTTAATGAATGTATGCAATTTTCCAACACGGAACACTTTATTCTACGCTTACGAACCCTATATTTCGGAAATATATCAGACACATGTGTGTGCATTAGCTTAAGCGAATGAACGAACGACCGAACACTACAACACAAGATGCAAACAAACATTCCATATAAACTGTAACATTGTAAAGAAAATCTTTGTTAATGTAAATGACATTATATCTCGTTAGTATTTCAATGTATAATAATATTTAGACTATGCAATAAAAGATCATATATACCTTTGTATTGGCATCTGAAGGCGTCTCATCTTTTTTACTTTAATACCTGTGCGATTGTAATGTTTTATAATATTTGATTACCACTGTGAGAACGCCACAGCTTTGCTTAACAATGAATTACTTTGTGTGCATGTACATATATTCACAGTTGTAACATGTATTGTTCCATATCTTGACTTCTGTTTCATGTGCTCATTGTTCGGTGATGGTAATGCTTTTGTTGATTTGCGAGTACTTTTTAATCATCTTTCACTTAACATCGGAACATTTTGTATGCCTGTATGTATTCTAATACTTTTTTTATAAATGTTGTAATATACAACGGATATGCTTGGTGTCCACATATCAGGGATAATATGAAAATCCTTTGTTAAGAATATGACTTTTTAAAATGTCGAAGACTTTCCGTTGTATTGTTGCATATTAGTTTGTTAGCATTAGTGACGTGTATTTTCTGAAGTATTTCCCTGACGAAGTAAAGTATGGCTGTATATACAGTTGTTCTGAGGGCAAACTACTTCCTAAGGTCAAGGCGTATTGCAAGATACAAATTTGACATACACAATACCATTTCTTTGTTGCAAAGTCTTCCTTCTCTGTCATGCTGTTGGTATTGAAGTATTGTCACAAGTGGCGTCTAACTTACATTCTTCTTGTAACAGTGCTTCCAGTGAAGCAGCCTCTGTTATTATTTATAGACTTATCTTTTAATATAATTTCGTATATGTGATTTTATACACTTTTTCTATTATACAATTTCGTCTAATAACTTGATTAATACACACGTATATTTTTCTTTCTTTGTACATTCAATTGTATATCATAGCTTTGATATCTGTGATAATTTTGTGGAAGTGCTCAATTCTCTTTTTACATGTGATTGTCTAATGTCTTTTTCACTGTTATATAGTTTGAAGTTTTCATTAAAACATTTTTCATCATTGCATTTTCGCTTATCTGTCAATTTAATTACAAATAATATAATAAGTAGTCCTACAGATACATATCTATAGTCACATCTGCCACATTGCTAAAAGAAGTAAATTTTAAAATATCTTAATTAGGTCGTACTTCTCCTAAAAAATACTTGATTTTGAGAACAGTTAAGTTAATATGTTACCGAGCCGGGTTCGTTAATTATTGCCAAGTTTAGGTTATTTACAAATATGTGAATGTTTTATATATTGTCACTATACCCATTTGTGAACCTGTTAAATAGCTTAGCCTTCTTCCTATGGCACTTCATCAACTAGTACGTTGTTACCAATATGAAGGCGAGACCGTGAATCAAATACACTGTTATATTCAGTGTAAGTTTCATGACACAATAAGACTTGTAAATATGTATTATTAGAATGTAATGTATTATTAAAGGGAGCTTATGCGTATCCCTTTCCTTTGAAATAGTGCACGTTTGAGTAAATATTAATGGAGAAGGGTTGCTGTTTCAGAAGAAAAAAAACTTGTTTCTGCTTTTTAACAATTTATTTAATTTATGAGCGGGGCACTTTAATAGTAATAAATTGTAACACTATTATTACCTAATAAAGTACTAATGACTTGTTAGATAAATTAAGTCAAAATCAAATCCTACAGCTCTTAATAACGGACATGAGAGCAGAATCTTAACCTTATCACAAATAGACCTTAATTTATATGAGATCATATTTACAACTGGATCTCGATATTGCTAACAATGGTTCTAAAGTTAATTCAATGTCAAATATAATATTGTTATTTTCCCGTTATCTTGCTGATTTGGAGAAATTGTTGAATCTTGGTCGCTTCTTCAACTCATCTTCTTTGTTTAACACGAATTTCTTGGACAATCCTGGACTCCTAAAATAGCAACAACAAACATTTTTAAACTTTCATTCCCGATATCAATCCAATAGACATGTCCTTTCAATACAAATGCCCTATTTCGTAACATAATTCTACTTTCTAAACGACTTAAGCCAACATAGTCTTTCATGGATACCATCAGGAATGAGGTGCCGAGAGTGATCAATATAAGTTGTATAACTTGTGTCATAATCGAACTAAAATAAAGTACATGTAGTATAAACTAAGCCAACATTTGCTGTATGTATGTATTATCTGGGCTTTAAAATCCATAGTTTTTGTTTACTAAGAAATTCGGAAGAGTTCCAACTAGTGGATTTTGAATGCGAGTTTTCATTCAATTAGAGTTGTGACAGGTCTTTATTATGTGAAATTAACCTTATTCTGAAATGTAAACGTTCCAATAACTACAAAGGAAACCATCCTTACAATTATAGCAACAATATTTACTATTCACTGATATTAATCACTCTCGGCACCTCATTCCTTATGGTATCCATCGCCGTGAGCGTATGAGAGAAGAGAAGCCAGTTTCCCTTTTAATGCCGAACGCCAAGCAAGGGAGCTACTGGTACTATATTTACGTCTTTGGTATGACGCGGCCAAAGAGCGAACGGTGTTGATCACAGGTGGAAGGAACATACCTTTGACTTTTTTTAAACTAATGTCTTTTTCTATGCATTTTAAAATTGGTATCAATATAAATAAAATAAAAAAAAGTTGATTTTGTTTATTCAAATAGAGCATATCACGTGACTAACGAGAGTTTAGTTTTAGATTAGTTTTAAAATTGTGTTAAAACATTCATTTGTATATGCGCATACCCAGACGTCTGATTCGTAAAAAGGACTATGAAATATCCTAGATTTGTGAATTTAATACTTAAATAGGAGGCCCTTAAAAGGAGCTTTACACTTAAAAAGTATATGACCTTTGAGGTAGGGACATGGGTCGTGTACGCGACACATCGGCTTGATTTGCTGAACATTTGTGCGAAGTTATTTCAAAATCAATCAATGCATGACAAAGTTATAGTCCGGACACGAACGTGTGCATATATACTGGATTCCATTACCTTCAAACTCTGTGACCTTGACCTTTGAGGTAGGGACGTAGGTCTTGCACGCGACACATCATCTTGATGTGCTGAACATTTGTGCCAAGTTATTTCAAAATCCTTCAGTGCATGACAAAGTTAAAGCCCGGAAGGCGAAACTATGTTAGGGCGGACGCACAGACAAACGGACGAACAAATTAATATGCCACCCTTCGGGGGCATAGAAAAGCTATAATATTTCAAAACTGGTATCCAACAGATGAATAAGCCAAGGTACATGTGACATCACGTAACTTGTCGTTAACACACTTAAAGTGGCCAAAATGGGCATTACGCCTTCAAACTGCCTATATTGATTTTACAGACGACAAATAAAACATCATCTGATTAAATTTCACTCAAGGCCACAAGTCAATGATTTAAATTAGTACGTCGTTACCATTCCATGCATTCTATACCTCGTTTTGAAAACATAGTAAATTTTATGAATGAAATAGTATCCTTGTTAAACTCCACTATCTGCCATCTTTAGAGTTAACAGACGGAGAACATATCATTAGTTTAAAGAAAAACTAGCGAACTAGTGTATCTCTATCAGAATTTCATAACTACATGTACAATGTATTTAGGTTTGCTTTATGACATGTGCTGTTGTGTAAATTCTACAAGTGTGTTGACGGTGTTACATATTGCCGGTACGATGTAAAATAAGCGCTATTGAAAATGACCAAACACCCCGCAGCGGTTACTACCCCTTACGGTTCACACTAGCTCATCCGGTCTAATCGCTGTGAGGAGTACGGTGTGTGTATACGGACTATATTGCACCATGTTACATTTTAAGCAGTCTTTTTTAACTAATGTATGCAAATTTCCAACACGGTGCATGGACTAAGATGACTGGACGTGCAAAATGACATTCCACGCGAAATTATAACATAAGGAGGGAAAAGACATGACATTCCACATGCAAAATATTTTATAACATTAGGAGGGAAAAGGCAGTGCCATTGTAAATCACATTCCACATGCAATAACATTAGGAGGGAAAAGGCAGCGCCATTGCAAATTACAATCCGCATGCAATTATAACATTAAAAGGGAAAAGGCAATGCCATTGTAAACTAAACTATCACTGAAGGTGATGAATACCCCCCCCCCCCCCCCGAACACCCCACTGATACAGTATATAAAATGGTATTTATCACTTTTGAGAAGAATAATTAAATTCTGATCAGGAGTTTTGGAGATAAAGAGCACACAATATTTTATTATGTCGAGCCCCTATGACCTTGACCTAGTGACCCGAAACATGGACAATGCACAACTAGGCATGGTACTTATCACTTCTGTCAAATATCATTAAATTGTGACAAGGGGTTTAGTAGATTAAGAGCACGCAAGATTTTACTATCTCGAGCCCACTTCTGTGAAGTATCATTAAATTCCGACCAGTGGTTTTGAAGATTTAGCGTCCACAATAATTAACTATCTCGAGCCCCTGTGACCTTGACCTTTAAACTAGTGACCAGACACATAGACAGTGCACAACTAAATATTATACTTAACATTTCTGTGAAGTGTCATTAAATTCTGACAGGGGGTTTTCGAAATTTAGTGACCACGAGTGTTTAAGTGCAGAAGTACGTAAATATGAAAAGAAGGGTTAAATTATTTTTACATGTATTCAAGAGTATTTCAATGTGAATTTGTGTGTACAATTTTATCGCTGGACGTTCACGGAAAACTGATGAAATGTTTGATTAAATGTGGTAGGGTTCGTAGACCAAAATCACACATTAATACCAGGTATGGCCACCTTGAGCACCGAGTACTGCCTGGCATCGTTGGCGCATAGAACCGAAAAGTGTGTTGATTTCGGCCTGTAGAATGTTGTGTAAGTTCATTGATGTTCGGCGGTGGAAAAGGGCGACGTCTAACACGCTGGTCATATTGCGTATATATGCCCTGTCATCACTTCGATGAATGGAAAATCTCGATTTGTCGGAGAAGACAATGCTATTCCATTGTTGCCTTATCCAGCGATGATGTAAACGTGCCCAATTAGCACTATTTACGCGGTGACGTCGCGTCAATACACATCCAACGTAAGGACGACGTCCACGTAGACCACCCTCGCGTAGACGATTGCGTACAGTTTGGGCAGATATTCGGTTGCTATGTGTACCAAAGGTGCTAGCAACAGTGGCCGTGACAGTTTGAAAACGATTGCATAGGTGTGTGTTCATGATAACGGTCTTAGCCAGGCGTTGTTGGTCCGTGCATGCACGAGAAAATTGATTTTAACTTTTTTATTTTGTGTAATGCGTACAATCCAATTATAATTGGTTTTATTTGACACATAATCGTTTGTCCGAACATATGTAGGGCATTGGACATATTGATTTATTTTTATTACATTAAAAAGGTATTTATAGAAACCGGAATTTTCATTTTTTCGTCAGTATATATATAAATCCACTTAAACTTAAAACTATATATAGACCACTGTAATAGATATTCGCGCTTATCATATGTGCGTATGTATGGAACGCAAAAACTGTATCTTTAAAAAAAATGGTAAAACTGGGTTGGTTGAAATAACTGCTACTTTATCTGACAAATGAAAGGCCGTCTTAGAACTTTTAGATCTATAATCTAAAATTATATTTTACACTTTAACATGTCAAATTATAGTGTATTCTTGTCCGTTCTTAGTACATGTATAATAATTATTACGCTACAGCTGTATGTTTGAATTTGAAAATGTGTTCACAAATGTGTACATATAAGTACGACATGCAGCTCTGAACAAGATATAAACATTATCAATTTATTGTAATTAGCTCTAGTAGTGATTAAACATAAGACCACTTCTTCATAAATATTCGTTTTCACATTTTTCATATTTCCTTTAACAACGATGCCGATTAACGATCTTAAAACTGTAGTAATTATATCTTTTCTTTATCCTGATGTTTGCAAAAAAGATTCTATCTTTGTGTTCACTGTAGACTATGATCAGACAGCAAATAAGTGTCGTCTTGTCGTTATCTACACTGTGTGCCATTGTGTGCAAGCCTTTAAACAATGAATGGCACTTGTGACGTGTACAAATTGAAAGATGGAAAAGTTCAATTTAGAAAGTAAGCAGTTATCATCTTAGATTTTAGGTTGATAGATAGTTCTATATATCATTCGATAGAGAAGTTCAGAATAAAATAGAAAGGAAGTAAAATCAAGCTTTGTCTTGGTTCTGAGGACAGACTTGTATCCCCGTATATTTGGCCTTTTTTACTTTTACTAGTTTGCTGCATTAGTAAAACTTAGTGAAAGCACAGAACACATCTAAGCACAGTCAGTACACAGGAGTGGTGTGAAACTGTTAACGTAAATTCATAACTTTAAAGTTATAAAATGTGCAAAAGTGATTTTGTTTTTGAAACTTACTTAGATGTCCTAGATCTTAGAACGTGCAGATATATTTATGTCAATTTCAGAATAGGTAGTCATGACCTTGAAAATGAAAAGGTATGCAAATATTCCAAGACAAAATAGACTGTAAACTATGCGATACTAATAGTATTGAAGATGAATATCACTTTTTGTTAAAATGTACCTGCTATTCAGATTTACGTGTTTCGTATATACCACACAATTATTATATCCAACCAAATGTTAACAATTTTAATATGCTTATGTCATCTAAAAATGAAGAATTGATCAAATCAGTTGCTGTATTCTTATAACATGCCTTTCGATGTATGCATGAGTTATAACCACATATTGTTAACCAGAACTTGCAACATATTGCCTTGTATAAATGTACTTTATCAAATTGATTAAATTTACACATGCTATACTTTGTACATGGTCCGGAGGCCTTAAAGCGAATAAAATTTGCCATTGTCATTGTCACAACTTAAAGTGTCACTTTCAGACTTACACGTATTCATATTGAAGACTCTTAAATTAATATGTATAATATCGATAATATCAACTCGGTCACTGTGCTAGAGCGGGGATCGAACATGAAACCGATTGATAATTAGACCAGAGCCTTACCTTCGATTCAATGGTGTTACTTAGTCTATTTCAGAACTTCTCTTGTGAAATAAGGTAAAAGAAAACACAAATGTAGCATTCAGTAATTCAAAGACAACATTCTTTTTTAAATAAGACTGTCCAGGCTGTCCATACTTTTGCAAGTACGTTTAAGTTTTTCCCTTATTCAGTTGCGTAATTGTAAGTAGAGGAATCAGATGCTACAAAAAATCATTAAACCTTGATTAGCTGGATTTGTGAATATAATTGACCAAGGAAAATGGTTACAGGAGATAAAGCTTCGTTAAGTATGTTTATGAATATATGCATTTTTTTAACATTTGAAGTACATCTTTTTTGTAGATATTTGTGAATTGCTTAAAACTGTTGTCACTTATTTGCGCTCTCTAGTCCTTGGCATGTTGTTGGGTTTTTCAGCTCACATGACTCCCGGGTCAAAATTGACCCCGCCCGTGGGTCACTTGATTTTACATAGGTTTCCATAGGAGAAAACCTTCAAAAAGTCTTGTCTGAACAACAGAGATTAAATATTTGGCATGCAGCATTGCCTAGTAGGCATCTACAAAAAATAGTCAAATCTTGCCCCTGGGATCAATATAGGCCCCGGCTGCGAGTTATTTGTTGTACATAGACAAAACGTTTAAAACATGACCTCTACAGATTTTGTTAAAATCATGTCATTATGGTCAAAATTGACCAAGCTCTCGGGCTCACTTATCTGCATATAGAGTTATAGGAAAACCCATAGCTTTCGATGAGTTCCTATAGCAACAAGTTATTTACTTAGCAAACAGTGACTTGCTTTCTAACCAGTGATATCATAAGCAACTAGTTACTATCCCGAAAAGTGACTTCCTTATCAACAGTTGTGTTCCTTGGCAACAACATATTTCCTTAACAACTAATGAGTTGCCCTAGTAACCAGTGACTTTCTTAGCAAGCAATGATTTATTTAGCAACCAGTGACTTCACGTAGCAACCATTGGATTTCTAAGAAACTTAGAAACCAATAAGTTGACGTAGTATTTTTCAGCAACTAATAACTTCCTTAACAACCAGCTACTTCCCATAGGAGCAAATGACTTTCTTAGTAGGCATTGACTTCCTTAGCAATCAATGAATTTCCCTAGCAACCAGTAACTTCGTTAGAAACCATTGATTTCCTTAGCAAAAACTAAGTTTCCTATCAACCAATGAATTCCCCTAGCAACCAGTGACTTCCTTTGTAACCAATTACTTTCCCAGCAACCTGTGACCTTCCCTAGTTTCCAGTTGCTTCCTTAGCAACCACTGATTTTCTTTGTAACAACTTTATCCCCTATCAACCAGTGTATTCCCTTATAAATCAGTGACTTTCCGCTTGAAGCAGTTGTTTCCATTACAACCAGTGAGTTCCCTTTGCAACCATCGACCTCCTCAGCAACTAGTGACTTTCTTAACAACGTCTGAAACCCTTTAGCAACCAGTGACTTCCCATAGCAATCAGTGACTTCCTTAGCAACCGTTTGCATCCTTTGGCCTCATGTGACTTTCTTAGCACACATTGACTGCTTTGGCAAATAGCAAAAATTGACTTCTGCGGCAATCTCTTAGGTCCTATAGTGACTAGTGATTGCAGTGAAAACTTCATAAAACAGTCTCACAAATGTAACAAAAAATAGACATTCTTTTATAATCCTCTTTAAAAAATTGAAGTCCTCTGGTCGGAATTCAAAATCATGCACTTTGCATAAGTGTTACACATATTACCACTACGCCAATGTTTATTCAGTGTAAACTTTTTTTTCGATACTGTAATCAATTGAAATAACGAAATGACATCCGACCGTTAATAGATGCGGAGTAAATAATATACCTGCTTTACGTTAGTTCATAGTTTTGCAAGTTTGCGTCTCGTATCATGTACTTACTTCGAAAAAAAACCTGTAACAAGAAAAAAACCTGTAGCAAGAAAAGATTCCTGTTGTAAGAAGTAAGTCTCTTTGAGTTGATATTCAGACAGGTTTCCTTGATAAAATACTGTTTAACATATGCATGTTTTACTATTACTTATACCAATTTTCCGTACACGAAAATGGTAAATTACATTTTAACGCATCCTTTTATATTTGCAGGTGATGAACTAAAACATCTTGTCCAAGAAAACCTGCACCTATGGTGGATGCTGATGTGTGTAAGGTGCAGGATCAGGCCAAGGTCTGTGCTGTTCCTCAATTGTCAGCACCTGGCTGTGTGCGACGTATGCCATGCCAACATAAACCATTGCCCCTTCTGTGGGGAACTAATAAAAGCATTCATCAATATTCATTGGAACATGTAAAATGTAGCAGTGTGAAGACAGATGGCAGAAGAGAGCACATTAGAACAAATATGTAACATCATTATAAGCAGAACTTTTTTAATGATTGTATGCAATTTTCCAACACGGAACACTTTGTTCTACGTTTACGATTCCTGTATTTCGGAAATATATCTGACACATGTGTGTACATAAGCTAAGGCGAATGAATGAACAAACGAACACTACAACCCGAGGTGCAAAAAACATTCCATATCGAACTGTAACATTATAAAGAAAATCGTTGTTATTGTAAATGACATTATATCTCGTAAGTATTGCAATGTATACTTATAGTTAGACTATGCAAGGAAATATCATGTCTACCGGTGTTTTGGCACTTTCAACGTGTTTCATCTTTTTGACTGTAATATCTGTGCGATTGTAATGTTTTATAATATTTGATTACTACTGTGAGCAACACAGCTTTGCTTAACAGTGTATTACTTTGTGTGCATGTACATATTTTTACATTTTCATATCATGTTGTAGTATGTATTGTTCCAAATCGTTGACTTCTGTTTCATGTTTTCATTGTTCGGTGATGGTAATGTTTTTGTTAATTTGCGAGTACTTTTTAATCATATTTTGACTTCACATCTTCACTTAACATCGGAAAATTGTGTGTACCTGTATATATTCTAATATTTGTTATAAATGTTGTAATAAACAACGGATATACTTGGTGTCCACATATCAGGGATAATATGAAAATCCTTTGTTAAGAATTCGACTTTTTAAAATGTCGAAGACTAAGTGACGTGTATTTCCTGAAGTATTTCCCTGACGAAGTAAAGTATGGCTGTATATACAGTTTTTCTGAGGGCGAACTACTACCCAAGTCAAGGCGTATTGCAAGATACAAATTTGACATACACACATACGATTTCTTTGTTGCAAAGTCTTCCTTCTCTGTCATGCTGTTAGTATTGAAGTAATGTCACATGTGGCGACAGGTCTTGCTTACATTGTTCTTGTAATAGTGCTTACCGTGAAGCATCCTCTGTGATTATTTATAGACTTATCTTTTAATATCATTTCGTATATGTGATTTTATACACTTTTTCTTTTATACAATTTCGTCTTATAACTTGCTAGCTACACACGTATATTTTTCTTTCTGTGTACATTCAATTGTATAACATAGCTTTGATATCTGTGATAATTTTGCGGAAGTGCTCATTCTCTTTTTATATGTGCTTGTCTAATGTCTTTTTTACTGTTATATAATTTGAAGTTTTCATTAAAACATTTTTCAGAATTGCAATTTCGCTTATCTGTCGATTTAATTACAAATGAAATAATAAGTAGTCTTACAGATACATATTTATGGCCGCACATCTAGATGGCACGTGCCAAAAAGAATCCCCTAGTTAGGTCTTACTACTGGCATTTATGGACAGTTAAGTTAATATGTAACCCGAGCCGGGTTAATTGAGTATTGCCAAGCATAGGTATTTAACAAATATATGAATGTTTTTTATATATTGTCACCATACACATTTGTGAACCTGTGAATTATTTTCAGTATAATGGCACTTCGCCAGTTAGTATATTTTTACCATAATGAAGGCGACGCCTTTATCAAACACACGTAATATTCAGTGCAAGTTTCATGACGCAACAAGACTTGTAAATATGTATCATTGGAATGTATTGAAATATTAAAGGGAACTTATCCGTATTCCTGTCCTTTGAAATATTAAAGGGAACTTAAGTGTATTCCTGTCCTTTGAAATATTAAAGGGAACTTATGCGTATTCCTGGTGTATTCCTGTCCTTTGAAATATTAAAGGGAACTTATCCGTATTCCTGTCCTTTGAAATATTAAAGGGAACTTATCCGTATTCCTGTCCTTTAAAATATTGCACGTGAATAGTAATAAATTGTAACAATATCAATAGCTAATAAAATACTAATGACTACAGCTCTTAATAACGGACATGAGAGCAGAATCTTAACCTTAGTGTATGTCCACTATATGTCACAAATAAACCTTAATTTAAATGAGATCATATTTACAACTGGATCTCGATATTGCTAACAATGGTTCTAAGGTTATTTCAATGTCAATTATAATATTGTTATTTTCCCGTTATCTTGCTGATTTGGAGAAATTGTTGAATCTTGGTCGCTTCTTCAACTCATCTTCTTTGTTTAATACGAATTTCTTGGACAATCCTGGACTCCTAAAATAGCAACAACAAACATTTTTAAACTTTCATTCCCGATATCAATCCAATAGACATGTCCTTTCAATAAAAATGCCCTATTTCGTAACATAATTCTACTGATTCTCAACGACTTAAGCCAACATAGTCCCTCATGGATACCATCAGGAATGAGGTGTCGAGAGTGATCAATATAAGTTGTATAACTTGTTTCATAATCGACCTAAAATAAAGTACATGTAGTATAAACTAAGCCAACATTTGCTGTATGTATGTATTATCTGGTCTTTAAAATCCACAGTTTTTGTTTACTAAGAGGCCAGTTTCAAATCTCTGCGTTCCAACTAGTGGATTTTGAATGGAGTTTTCATTCAATTAGAGTTGTGACAGGTCTTTATCATGTGAAATTAACCATTGTGTGAAATGTAAACGTTTCAATAACTGCAAAGGAAACCATCCTTACAATTTTAACAACAATATTTTACTACTCACTGAAGATATTAACGGTGTTGCAATTAACTGTGCAGACTTTGATCTTAACTTAAGATGAACTGAATAAGTTTATGTTAGAACGGCGATTTTAAATGCCCTATCCCCATCAACTCGCTTGAATACTTTAATAATAGCTAATTCAAATAGAGCATAACACATTATCAGGGTAGCCATAGGCATACCATGTGACCAATGCGAATTGGTTTCAAAATTGTGATAAAAGGCGCATACCCAGATTCCTAAAACGGATCACGGGATAAGTAATACCGAATAAGGTTTTGAACTCATTTTAATTGATAAAGACTGCAGATAATATCGAATTCTCAACTTAGCATCCTAGGCATATAAACAGTACAAGTGGTGTGGGACAGTTATATATTTGACGCATAGAACACGGTTCCGTCTATTGTGGAGAAGACTTCGAAATACAGAATATAGATGCCCTGGCTATATAGAGGAATCATGTTGTTACAGTCACGGTGCTCATCCCACAATCACAGTATAGTGAGTGATGGCAGCGCATATAATTTACAAGATTAGTGCCAGGTATATTTTCTAAGCTATATCTTTTATTTCCTTACAATTTTAAGTAGTTTAAAGCAGTGAAAATCTTGCAATATGCTTTCGTCCAGATACCATGTTTTAACGTCGGGAACGGCCAAGTTTGTCCAAACATTCGAACGATTTTCAGTCATTGTAAAATTACTTTTGAAACGGCACGAGAAAAATCTTAGATTTGTAAATTTATTACTAAACTTGGCCATTTAAAGGAGCTTTAAACCTAATAAGTATTTCTGGTTATATGCTTGCTGATATGCGTGGCCATTACATACCACATCTTTTGTAATGTGATAAGTTATGTGGGATGGCTACCCTGACTGTAACAGCATGGTTCCTCATTATATCCAGGGCATCAAGACCTCATACTGTATTGCCAATCTCATTATTTATTTTAGGGTTGAAGTGTCTAGGTATACACTTATCCATTTAAGCTTGACTGTGACACCAATTCTCTCAATTTACAATAATCGATCTTAAGACCATACCGATACCAATCGCTTTTCAGAGAAAGAAAAGGCTATAATATATTTCAATACTGGTATCCATTAACACATTAATGGGCCAGGGTAAATGTATAATCAGCTGGCTTGTCCTTAACACACATAAAGTGGCCATAGCCGGCATCAAACCCGGGTCTTCTCGCTTTGTAAGCAAACATTGTTACCTCTACACCGTGAGGTCATTCAGAGATGTGCAAGAAAGAAAAACTTACGCCTTGAGGATGTCAATCGTTCTTTCAGTATCCTTTGTTTTCTTGTGATTTTTACCCAAAACAAGCGATTCAATGTTGAGACACTGCAATGAAAAACGGACGTGAGATCTTAATAGATGGTACAATTTCACTATCCATATATTAAACAGTTCACATAAGCAAATAATGAGTGAACCATTTACCTTGTTTAACGTATCTTTCTAGGACATTTAATGTATCTTTCTAGGATATTTCACGTATTTTTTTAGGATATTTTTCGACATTTCTTAATGAACTAGTGCACTATTTTTGTTTCTCAAAAGAATTGAGAGATTCTTCAATACGTCTATTTCAAAGGGGTTATACAATTATGCAACAATTTTGCGTATACAAACATCAATTACCTTTTTATATGCCCTGAGCGATTTTTCGATATTTCCTTGGGCTAGATGCACTGATGCAGTAAGTTTGTGTGTATCCGACACGACTTCTGAGTATTCACCATACACATCATTTTTCAGTGGTAGAGAGGATCTTAACATTTCCAAGGCGTCCTACGGAAACATTTCAATAAAGTTAATGGTATACTATTTCAAAATATTCCTTATGACTACTTTTTGTCGAGACTAGAGCTGTTCCTCAAAAGTGACGAATGCCCCAAAATGAGGTGTCTCACAGTTTTTGTCCTCTCCATGTGCTCAACAATTGTGTCATGTAATTTTAAAATCCTTCCATGCATGACAGAGTTACCATGTAAACAGGATTCCATTACCTGTAAACTCTAAATGTGAAATTGACCATTGAGGTAAGGTCGTGGGTGTTGTATGCGACATGTCGTCATAATGTGTTGAACATTTGTGCCAAGTTCTTTTAAAATCAATCAATGCATGACAAAGTTACACTCCGGACGAGATTGTGTGCATATATACAGGATTCCATCACCTATAAACTCTAAAACCTAAACCTTCAATGCAAGACAAAGTTACAGCCCGGACACGAAAAAATGTAAGGACGGACGCCGCTGCGTAGGTGGTATTTCCATTGTTCTCGAACAATAGAGTGATCACTTAAGTAACAAAAGAATTGCCACTTAAGGGACAAAAGACGGAATGAAGACAATAAATTTCTCTTGTCTTAGACCACACCTCCTACCACTTAAAGTATCCAGCATGCGTGCGGGCGGAAGAACGTATAGACGGACGGATGGGCGGTGCGATTTTAATATGCCCGCATTTGGGGGCATAAAACATATATTATGACTGAAGTATATTACAAAATATAGAATTTTCGTACTTGTAATCTTGGTCCTATTAGTACCCAGTTGTAATTGGAAAAGTTCGTTATAAATAAATATCACTGGAAAATGTCCGTTATTGTGGATATTTTGCTTATCAAATTTCCACTACGACCAAATTTTATTAGGAAATTTTCTTTTTTAATTACATTTTGTATTTTTTAAATATTATTTTATTTTTAAAATTTTGATACGACTTAATCTTTCCTATTTAAGCGATAACTGCATGTACATGTAAATATCACATCTTTGAAGAAAGCGTTACTTTTTTTCTTCTTTATAATGGGTTATATTACAAGTTTTAATAATTTCTTAGGCAAGACACAAATAATTCAACATTGCCTCTCTCTCTTCGAGGTTGATTCCATCTGGAATGAGTCTCGAGAGTGGTTAAGAGTCTCGAGAGTGATTAAGAGTCTCGAGAGTGAATAATCTAAGTCGTAAGAAGTTGTCTCACAATCAACAATAAATTAATTAGTACAAAAATAATAATAATAATTTCTGTCAACAAACTCTTGACTTAATGATGCAGAATTTAACATGCTTGTCGAGAAATTTTAGAAGCCCAAGTTGAAGCAACGTTTTTATTCTATCTAATAAAGGGTATGAATTATGGTTAATTTTCTATCAACTCCTGTTGCAGGCACTTGGTTAATTTTCTATCAACTCCTGTTGCAGGCACTTGGTTAATTTTCTATCAACTCCTGTTGCAGGCACTTGGTTAATTTTCTATCAACTCCTGTTGCAGGCGCTTGTCGGTAGGGAGATCAATGTTTTTGTGTAGAAGACAGACACAACAGATGACTGAATAGTGACTGTCCATGCATGTTACAGAGAAATAAGTGTTGTCTATAAATAAAAGATCGAAACTGGAAATATGTTTGCAGGACTACAATATTCGAAATTTCACCAAACCAAGGCCTACCACCCGGCGATGCCACCCTACTGTTACTGAAAAAACGAGGGATCTGGTATTTACATGACATACACGCACCCTGATCAAACTCAAAAACCCATGGAGTAAATTCAGGTGGTTTATTACAATCCAACCTATTCAAGTTTTGTACTTACGGTCAAATAGTATTTTGACAATATTCATAACACAAATTTCAGGAAGGGATAGAATGTACGGTCTCAAAATGTTATTTCTTATTGTCTTATGTTATAGGCGGTTCAAACGTACTTCAGAGCTTATGTTCTATTACTGAAATACTCTTGCCGACGTTAAATAAAACTCATCGTTTTGTATTGTATTGTCTCATACAAAAAAACTCACATTTTCCCTTTCAGTGCGTATCAGTAATCTTGCAAGCTCATCCTGAACTTCTAATGTTTTCTTGTGGTCTGGTCCATACACAGTGGTACAAGAAGATAAACATTCATTCAGATAACTTTCAGCAGAACCTGAAGAAAATAGTTGAGATCACGTGACGAAATTTTCACGATTTGTGAGCAGACTAAATTTGCTGGTTTCAAGTACGTACTCATTTGTGAAAGAAGTGCAAAAACTTTTCTAATAATTACCTTAACTGATATGCTAACGGTGCAAATTGCAAAAAAAAACAGCCATAGCGGCAATATTGGCAATGACTAAAAAAATATTATACTTTCACTCATGTAACTATAATCTTTTAGAAGTACAACTTATAATGCTTTTAAGATCTCTTGCTTTAACCAATAAGCAATAATTTACTTAATATGGTATGCCCAAATAAGGTAATGGCTAAACTGCATGTCAGATAATGTTCATAGATATTAAAGAACTATGTACGTACTTTCTGCCTCTTCACGTCCTGTGCTGGCATATGCTTGAGCCAGAGCCAACGCTGTGTCAACTATTTCTTCACTTGCATACTTATGTGATTGTAACAAAAACAACAAAGGCATACTATATGTTGTAATATCAGTCCTCTAGTCATTGTGACGACTGCTTCATCAAATAAATGAAGTGACTGTCACTCTGAATTACAGACATATCGGCGAATCTAACATTCTATACACACACTTTTTTATATACATATATGTATTTTTGTCTATATTGGAGCTGAAATGGGTATAAAGGCCATAATATCATGTGGCAGAAACGTTATCATAATTTGCTTGAGGCCGAAAAACATTCCATACGTTGCTATTTAAAACACACGTAATATTAGCATTTTATAAAATACTTGTTACGATGTATATGTTTCATTTTCTAGTGTCCATGTTTAAATACATGTACCTGACTTTCTAATACTTACGTTGCTGCAGCTATAGAGTGGGCCTGAAGAAACATTTCTATTGCCTTGTCATGATTTGCCAGCCTTCCTTTCGATTGTTCCAGCTAAAATTCTTGTTAAGGAAAAATGTTTGCAATTTCTTAATAAAACATTCAAGGGAGATAACGATTTATACATTCTGTAATTCAGGATCAGTTACACATTCCTTTCCATAACTTTGTAAGTGTTTTGTACCAAAGTCGAAATTGCAAACATAATGCTTATTAAGGACATTTGCATCAGTTTCCTCTATGTATATATGCCGAAAAAAAATCCTTTTCATAGAATTTCTTCAAACTGAACATTTGACTGAGAATCAAGTTTAAAACTGAAATCTTAAATGATAACAATCGTAGGCCACTGGCATTGATCTTGAATTATCTTCCCTTGGAAATCAGTAAATATAACAAAATCCTATGAAAAGGAACATTTTAGTCCTATATACATGTAACTAACTGTAGCAAATGTCCTTAAAGCTGTTCATTCAGTTATGGTGAAATAATTAAATTTCTCCGAAATGATAATTATACTAAAACATAAAATTAATGGATAAAATGAACAAACTGGTTAAATTTCTACATAATTATCAATTTCAGATTTTGTGTTGAAAATGTTGGTGAGCATTAGTTTGACGGCACCATTAAAGAATATGTTCACGCTTTATTATTTGGTAGTATATTCTTTCAAAACTACAGAAATACTTTACTGTCTTGTCTGTTGCACCTAATTTTCTGTCTGTTACACCTACTTTTCTGTTTGTTATACATAAATTTGTGTCTATAACACCTAATTTTCTGTCTGTTACACATTTTTTATCTTTAATACCTATTGTTTTGCTGCTACACAAGAAGTTTAACATATCTGCTACTTCTGCTTTTTTATGACAGTCAAAGCAAGGAACCATTACTTTATGTCTGCTGCACTCAACAGCAAAAGCAGGGAACCACTTTTTGTATGTCTGCTGCACAGAACAGCAAAAACAGGGAACCATTTTTTGTATGTCTGCTGCACAGAACAGCAAAAGCAGGGAACAAGTAAGATTTAGTCCACTATTGAAAGGATACACGTCCACCTTCCTGGTACAGCTGTATCAGTTCTATGGCATCTTCTCCGTAGCTTCTCTTTGTCAGATCTATGACTTTATCATACTGCGACCAGGGTCAACTGCATATTTCTTCTGTCTCCAAGACAACCTGTAAGAAATAAATATTTTCAGCATGATAAGAAATCATAATTTCAGTTTTGTTTTAGCACTGGTATTGTCTACACCTGCAAAGTGTCTTAGTAAGCCCCTTCTTTACATTTAAAAATACCTATTTCTGAGAGAAAAACAATTCCCTTCAGGTCAATATGTAGATTTTTGCTAACTTTCATAGTCAAAACCCCTACTCCTTTGGTCAAACGTGGCCCTTAATTTTATATTCTTCCATACATAAATTTGATCTTGCTCACTTGATGGGCTTGTACAGAACGAAGTTAGTACATGTATATCAAAGTATGAATGTTTCTTTCAATGTAACTGGTGATAAAAAGGTAAACAATTACAAAATGCTACATTACCTTGCACTGGTTTCTGTGAGCTTTATTTCCATATGATCACACTGGTCATCAGTAACACATGAGAGTTTAGAGCATGCATGATATGTCCGGTCAGCCTGGAATAAAGAAGGCTTTATATCATTCACACTCATCAGCTGTTACACATGAGAACTGAAAATGTAACAAAGTAAACAACTGGCCTTGACCTTCCTTAACTGAAAAGATTACAATTTTTACGACTGACATTGACCTTAATGCAAACTGAAAGAATAAAGAGTTAGAATATCACCTTTGCCAGGGCTGCTTCTGCCTCTGTGTATTTCTTCAAGTAGCAATTTGAGCTTTGCCTTGAATGTAGCTTATTCGGAAAAGAACGCCAAACACATTTGCTTTCTCTCTCTTCGTTGAATTCAGCATAATCGTCATGGCATTTTCTGTGTGATATTCAGCTTGAGCATTATATCCTGAAAGGAATAAACAATTTTAGAAGAGCGGCCATTGATTGGTTCGATATAAGAGGGGCGGGGCGCCCCTCTAATAATGCCAGTAAAAATTGAAATAATATCTAATATTAACGACAGTTAGTTTCTAAAATTGAACTGTCTATTTCTCAAGCGCTACCAAAATAGAATAAGCATAGAGTAGTAAACAGTGTTGACCTATAGAAATATATCATTTACTCGAGAACGCACTATTAATTCTGACCAGACGTACGTGTAAGTAATACAGCAAAATGCCATATTAAGATTAAAAACGGCATACATTGTCACAAATATGAGAAGTACAAAACAGTCACCATATCTGCATGTAGGTTTAATTAGAGATCTGTTTGCAAAGCTTTCCTATCCGATTTTATTTCTAAATACCTTTAGATTTGTTTTGCGTCGACCCCTTGCATTGTTACTTTGAGTTCCAGATAGTCTTCAGCCAGATTTGCATGGGCTTCTGCCAGCTTCCAGTGCACGCTGCCGTACACAATCCTGGTCAAAGCGAAAACTTTTATCCTCTCCCTTACAGCTTTGTCAGCCTAATCAAAACACACAGTCCAAAATTTAAATAGCAATGTCAGACTTGGGAGGAATTTTCTAGGGGTAGGGAATGACGGATGTGGTAAATTATACATTCCAACATGGCTCGGCCTGACGACTTTGGCAGTTACGGGACTACCACGAGTTTCATGACCTCTGACCTTCAGTACCATTAGTTCTGGGTCCCGCGCATTTTAAATAGAAATCGGACAGTGTCCCTGCAAAACAGAAATAGAAAATATGAAAAAATACAAAATTCTGGTGTCTGGTGAGCAACATACCTGACACACGTGGGAACGGGTATATAACTACAAAACAAACTTAACAATAATTGTTGGAGCTGCCATTGCACAGTGATGAAGATGACAAGTTCGAGATTGTCGCCAACTTATAAACGTTCTAGAGACTACAATTTTGGGTATTTAGTTTCGACTTTTCATGCAAACGGTAGTCTCAATCTTTCTACTGGTAACTACATTCCCCGATGTTTTTTATTAAATTTCTGCAATAGAATGACTTAAAAGAAAATTTACAAAACTAATTCTCACATTTCTCGTTTATTTTGTAGAACCCCACCACCTCAGAAGTGTGCACCCCATAGTTTCCTTTGACCACATTTTGTGGTGGTGGCGAGAGTTAACCACCCTTGATATGACAAACGTCCCCAGAAGAGTTTTAGTTATTTTAGGTTTCGGGGGATAGTGCAAGATAGTTCTTTAACACACCCGGTGTACAACACCGATACATCGGGCATCGGTTATAGGTCTCATCCGAAAGACCATTAGTTATGTTTGTGGAGGAGCGGGGAATCGACCCTGCGATCCCTGGATTACAAGTCCAGAGTGTTAACTAGTAGACCACTGATCTATACCAATTTTCCCTCTTTTATATGTTTGAAAGGATTATAGATAACTAGGGATGTCACATGCCTGGCTTAACTCATTTTTAACATCAATATCAGCACAATAACTTTCAGGTAAAATACGACTTAACCCTGTAATAACTTCTAAATACTAGATACTTTAAATTAAGGGTTAAATTAAATTAAACCATACCTAGCTTGATTATTAATTTCCTACTTTCTCTTTCAACGCAAATGGTGAATTGGAAATAAGGGGAAGTAACTTTGAAACGGAAAATGCCAAAAATACTACTCTACAGTTGATCAATGAATAGTTGACAGTCCGCTGCCAAACAAACTGGCTTTTTTCACATACAGCAACTTTTTGGGTAGATATTTCAGTAACACAAACTTAAGTAACAAATAGTTTTCTTTTAAGAATTACATCTGTAAATTGTTCAGGAATTAGATAAATAACAATACATAAATACAACGATCTATCTCTAAAACTTTAAACAGTACGAGTGTTACTTAAGAAATAACATCCGCTCCAGCGGTGTTAGTCGTTTAATAAACAATGATTTGGAGTACTGATATGCAGTAATTAGCCACGAAGGCCGAAGGCCTGAGTGGTTTATAACTGCACATCAGTACGACAAATTATTGTTTATTAGACGATAACAACGCTGAAAAGGATGTTATTTTGATTCTAACATGACCAGATATTACAAAAGGTGAATAAATGCAAAGCTTTATTTTCTACGCGAACGCTCATTTAACGTCATGCGGCGCAATATGACGTCATGTTTACAGCATATCAGTTCCCGCATTGTTTATGGTTTAATATAACATAATTTTTCTACTCTTTGTATATAGAGACAAAATCGTGAGTCATGTTAGAATACAAATTTTTCTTCGACAAAGTTTTAAATTTATGACTTGTCGGCATTTACATTTCTTTATTATTTATTTCAAATTTTGTTTAGTAAGGCTTAGTCTTTCACATATTGAACTATTAACCACATTTTTTACTGCATTACTGTTGAGCTCAGATTTTAATTCAACATTTTTCTGGTTAGACATCACGGGCTCTAAACTAGCACAAACGTTGTCAATCATTTTAAAAACTTTCTTTTGGTAGACTTGAACAGCTTTTGATGCATGCTTACAGCGACTCATAATAGTTTTACAAATTATGTGTGGTGAAATGTTCTCAATATTTTGTCTATTAAACCTTCTAAATTGGACTATACATAGTGCATCTGCCGCGATACCGTAGACCTGCCATCAATAGTAAGGACCACAAGAGTAAGATATAATCTTCATTGAAGACACTGTCTCTGATTAATATCATGTAGTACGTTCATAATATGCATCAGCCTTTTGTTTTCAGACGACTATTGAGGTAAATCCTAGGAAAATTAGGTCCATGCTATGAAAAAGTAATTCCTAATTCAAATATATATTTACTATATTGTTACCATACACCTGTGATATATTATTAGCACTCGGCATCAATGCATTTACACAGCTATCAGTGTATCCATAATGAAGGCAATGCCTTGATAAAACACCCTTTAGTATTCTCTGAATGATGCAATAAGAGATGTGAATATGTATCATTATAATATATTGAAATATACATGTACATAGGGGACTTAACATTATTCCTATCCTTTGAAATATTGCAAGATTAAGTTAATTTTAGTAGGGTCACTGTTACAGAAGAAAAATAACTGTCTTCTTCTGTTTTCAATAATTTATTTACCTTACGAGTATGGTTTTACTTATTACTAACTTCAATAATAGTAACTTGTAACACTTTAAATAGCCAATAAAACACTAATACTATGTCCACTGTATGTCACAAATCACAATAAATTAAAAGGAATTAATATTTACATCTGGATCTCGATACTGCTAACAATGGTTCTAGGGTTATTTCAATGTCAATTATAATATTGTTATTTTCCCGTTATCTTGCTGATTTGGAGAAATTCTTGAATCTTGGTCGCTTCTTCAACTCATGTTCTTTGTTTAACACGATTTCTTGGGCAATCCTGGATTCCTAAAATAGCAACAACAAACTTTTTAAAGCAATTTTCATTCTTGACATCAATTCCATAAAAAATGCCTTTTCAATAAAAAATGCCATATTTCTTCATATGAGTCTGCTTTCGTGTTACGTTGACTGATTTACAACCACATAAGCCAACATTTGCTGAACGTATATTTATTATTCTGGTCTCAAAAATCGAAAACTTTAGGTTACTAAGAGGCCACTTTCAAATATCTGCGTTCTGACTTATGTGTTTAAATTCAATTTGAGTTTTAACAGGGCCTTAATATGTTAACTATAACATTAAGTGAAATGTAAACATATAAGGAAACAAAAGAAACCATCCTTACATTTTGAACAACACTATTTTACTACTCACTTGTGATACTAATATTTATGAATACAGTACTGTAAGAAGAAATTCACTATTTTCGGAAACGGTGCCTTTACAATATTTATTTTCATTTGGCCTTTTTGTCCATAATAATAATAGGTGTGCCCAATCAGATTGGCAAGTGTGCATTAATAAAGTTAATTGTATACCGTTATTTATTGCCAGCTATGTAAATGAAATGTAATGTACTGTGGTTGTTTTTGTTGTTGTTGTTGCAAGCGGTTAACGCCCTCTCTAACCGTATTTTGGGCATTTAACAGTCAAGCAGTTTACCTAACAACCGTTCCCATGAAGAAGCAATACTATACTTCTATCTTTCCAAAACAAACTGTTCACTTTAACACATAAAGAGACATGGTCTGAAGCAGGGTGTGAGCCGATGACTCTCAATCTCTGAGAGGTTACAGTGATTTTAAGTCATCGGCTCTAACTACTCGACCATGGGGCCGGACATTACTATTGTGTTAGTTACAGTCTTTCTTATATATCAAATAATTGCATTCTTCAACAGTGTTTGATTAATTGTGACAAACAATCTCTTTTATAATAAATCATATAAAAGAAATATTTAAAGCAGTTATTTGGCTGTTACATATTTTATGTATATCCTTATAGCTAAATTCAATATATTGACAAAGGTCAAAGGATACATTTTTGTTAAATATTTTTGTATGTATCTTACGATGTACAGCTGACGTTCGATTGAAGGTTTAATTAATGAGCTATCTGTCTTACTTCAGTGGCAGTATACACACGATCTCGCTTATCACTACCGTCCCACCAGAGACAAAAGCTAATTTTTTCTCAATTATTAGGCTGGCAATTAGTTTTCACGAAAGTGATGACTGAACATTTCTTCTGCAACAAATCAAACATTTCGAGTGTTAATTACATTGGGAAAACACTTTGTTAAATGACAATAAATTTTATGTATTTTCTTAATGAAAATCGTTTCTCATTATACTATATTTTCAGGGTGAATACATTTTGAAATCTGAGATCATGTAGCTCGATAAAAAAAATTTGCCTAGGTTTCAAATAAAACACAATCATGGTGAATTGCCAACTTTAGAGGTTTTTAGTAATTATTGATAAAACATAAGTTACATATAGTTGTCTTTTTCGTTACTTACGATGGTAACTTATTAAAGTTGTCATTACTTATAAACAAGGCTTGTGACCTTTATTCTACATTCTTATTTATTGGGCTTTAATCTAACTACAAACAAAATTTCAAACATTTTGAATACTAGAAAAAATGACGCAACTGTAGCGATCGTCTTTAGTATAGTAACAGTAGATCGATTTTAGTTGAAGAGAGTTTATCAATACATATAACGATCTAGCTGAATTGTTCTATAATAGTGACCTCCTCACTCGGAGAGTAAAAAGGTTTTTAGTTAAAATGACTGGGAAAAGTCGGATGAACCAAGTGCGGCTGTAATATTTGAAACGATCACTTTTCATATAAGAAACATGTGATTTTCAATAGGCACTTTTATTATTTAACTTTACAATATTACACACTGTATAAGATCAATTGCACACGTGATATGAAACAGGTAGAGCTAATACAGAGCATAACTGAGCCAGTATGAGAAAAGCAGGGCCAATACGAGAAAACAGGGCCAATACGTAATTCAAGCATTCTGATTGGTTTAAAAGAGAGGGCCAATACTGAGAAGTCGCTTCCGTTAGATTTTTAAACGACGCCATTTTGTTTTTGCCATTACATTTTTAGACTCCTGCTGATATCTTATTTCAAGTTGAATACAAATAAAATTGTTATTGTTACAAGAACATTTATATTCTTGTTTTTCTCACTTACCAGACAGAAAAATCTCTATTTTTAGCAGTGATGGGAAATCTTATCTCACATAGGGTTACCCCACACTCCGCGTGCGAACTGCTTAAAAATCAAAAAACGACTGCAGCATTTTTATTTTTGAAATAAACATAGGGTTATGGGTATTCATTTTCTTAGTTAGATCATTTTCTATCCATCTAAGAGAAAAAGATTATTTTCATTTTTTCATCTCCATCCTGTATTTACACTTACCGGTATTTCTTCTTACTTGTGTAAAAATGCTATTCAAACGGTGAGAAAAACAATCTACCATGTCCATTGAGTTGTGGATAAGGAAATCCCACCCTCCGGTTGAGATACGTCAAATAAAATTCGGCAGAGCCTCGTTTTTGGGACGTATCTCAACCCTCGGGTGGGATTTCCTTATCCACAACTCATGAACATGTTAGATTTACTTTTTATAGCCAACATTGTAAAGTTGAATAATAAAATTATCATTAATCAAGTGATTTCATATTGGCCTTGTTATTTGTCCTCGGCCAGTCGTATTGGCCCTCGGCCTTCGGTCTTGGGCCAATACGACCACCCTCGGACAAATAACGAGTCCAATATGAAATCACTTGATTAATAACATTATAACATTGCTGAATAAATACGATCACGGAAAAGAATAAAACTTTATGTTAAATCTCAATTTAAACTTCAGGTCCTATGACTAAATGATTGAAACGGGAGTTAAACTCATACGACAACAAGCTCCTATTGCAATTTTAAAATAGTATATCAAATGTTATAATATCGGTTCTGTTTACTGTTTTCGTGGTGATATTTTCGGTAAAAATAGCGATATGCAATGTCATCATACGATGAGAAAACCTTCATGCAAACTAATTATTCCATTCATCTATCTCCCATTCGTAACATTTGATATGTGTATAATGATGTGTAAAAGGTAGAATTTTCCAACTGTTTTTCAACTAACCATGTAATAATATCTAAAATGTGGTTATCAGTATCAGAAAAGTGCGACGTAGTAAGGAAACATCTAAAAGTATTTGAAACTATTACTTTGCTTCGAGGGAAAAAATTATAAGGGGACCTATTACTTAAAAAATACAATCAACGAAAAACATAGCAC
This sequence comes from Saxidomus purpurata, assembly GCA_022818135.1. Taxonomy (NCBI): domain Eukaryota; kingdom Metazoa; phylum Mollusca; class Bivalvia; order Venerida; family Veneridae; genus Saxidomus; species Saxidomus purpurata. The sequence continues at coordinate 3,340,635 of JAFMSR010000019.1, forward strand.
ATGTGGTTGGATCTCATTAAACATTGCTGAGCTAATTGTTTTTGGATATTAATCATATCATAAGAATGGAATCAGGAGTGAAATCTATGTTCCGTAAATAATATAAATTTACGTACCCAATTCTTACCTCACGGAATTTGTTCAATAGAATTTTATAATGTTTGATAAAATGTAAAATGGGCTTTTTAATTAACTCTGTTTGTAGTGTTTCGTAAATCAGGACGTATCATGGTACTGTAGACATGTTAATTACAGCTAGTCTCAGTTAAAACTACAATGAAATTGACAACTTTATAGCAAAATGGTCGATTTCAATTTAGTATTTCTATCTGTTAGTAGGCGGCATATTTTTATCTAGAATATTATAATCCTTATTTATGTGAAATTAAATTAACCCTGCGCAGGGTCAATTTTGACCAGGAGATCAGGTTTTGAACCATCTTTGATGAGCAGTCCACAGGGCAATGCTATATGCCAAATATCTAAGCTCTAGGCCTTCAGAGAAGAAGATTTTAAAGCTTATCTTAAATAAGCCTATATTTCAACAAAGTGATTCCAGGGCAGGGTCAAGTTTGAATCGGGGGTCATAATTTTAAAAAATCTTCTGAAATATCTACTAGATAATGCTACAAGCACTCGGCCTTCCAGTTTTGAAGGAGATTCAGTATATTTAATTCATTTCCGTTGCCATGGTAATCAGATTTCTTCATGGCATGGATTTCTTTGAACACTTTTGATAGAGCTTTATGCAAGAAACATTCATGCCAAGTTTAAACAACATTCAGTGGTTCAAGAGAAGATTTCGTTTAAAGGAAATGGTGAACGGACGCATGACATACAACGTACGGTGGACGCCGGAAGGTGAGCGATCCTAATAGCTTATCCTGGCATTTTTATGGATATTGTCGGCATGATGTGCTCAGATTTTTATTCAGTAGTGACCTTTGATTTTTTGACAAAGTTTGTCCGCTCTATTACTCAGCAACCAATTGCTGAAAATTAAATAACCTTCCTTGGAGTGTTTACAAGTACCAAAAATTATTTGCATATCGACAATTTAGGACTTTCAAACTGATCTGATCCATACCAAATAAATGTCAAATAGTTCTTTATGATGGCGTTGTCTGTTCTAATATAACTCGGTTAAAAGCTAATTCCATAAACCCGCTAGTCACTGATCTTCATTGGAATTTCAAACTTCAAAATCGATTTTCTCAAAACTTAAAAAATTGACTTACGGGTTTCTGGGAAAAAAGCGACGACATGTCATGAGGTTTTCATACTTATTATATATATTTTCCGCCGGTTAAGCGGAGCGATTTTAGGCGGGAAATATTTTCCTTGAATAGGTATAGATCTTTCGTTGTATAGACCAATCAAAATCTTGTTTTGTTGGTATTCGTAGTAACGCGAGTTATGCAAGTCACCGTGTTGAAGGATTTGAATTGTACGGTCATTCAGCTTTGGGCATCAATGCTTACAGACATATTATTTTTCGCTACTTATGTATGAGAATTTGTCACGTACTTCACCGTGTCGCATTAGTACACATTCGGACATTAATTTATGGAACTTTAAATTCAGTTATGGATAAACTAAATAAACGTTGCGTCGAATGCAGCATTGGAAACAAACATTACTTCCCAGGACTTAAATTAGATGTTGGGAATATCCCATTTCCTCATGGGGTATGCAGCCGACAACACCAGTTCCTTTCAAGGATGATGCGTCCAATTTTCTTCACTACTCAAGAGTCGTTTGGAAGTTGTTTCGCATACCTGTGGAGACTTCACGCACTAAAGGAAATACTTTCCTTACACGTCAGGCTCATTCGAACAAACGGAGTCAATCAGTGGACGATGTTACCCAGAACGGAAAATGGGCCATCACTTTTGACAGATGAGTATTCTATTGTTAGCTGTAATTGTTATGATTTACACGGTGACAGTTTTACCTGAATATTTGGAATATAAACAAGCTCAAAAAAGCCACAATCGTTAAAGATAGATTAAAACAGTTTAACTGTAAACAGTTGGGGTTAACGATTTTATATTGGATACAATTAAAAGTGGGTATAATATTCCTTTGTATTGATTTGCCGTCTGCTTGCATTCTGAAAAAATGTCGGGTCGGCGATACCAAAATGCAGTTTTTGTACGTGAAGCAAAATTGAATGGGTTTGATTGAAAAGTGTAATAATGGTCCCACTGTTCGATATAAGTTAACTGTTCCAGAACAGTTTTCTGAAAATAGGCGTTTGATACTACTGTAATAAGCATTTATGGAAACAAGCTTGAAAATTTGAATTTCAGGCTGGTGCAGGTATAAATCTCGGTACAGTATATGTATTTAAGGGAATTTGAATTTCAGGCTGGTGCAGGTGCAAATCTCGGTACAGTATATGTATTTATCAGGCTGGTGCACGTGCTAATCTCGGTACAGTATATGTATTTAAGGGAATTAGAATTTCAGGCTGGTGCAGGTGCAAATCTCGGTACAGTATATGGATTTAAGGGAATTTGAATTTCAGGCTGGTGCAAGTGCACATCTCGGTACAGTATATGTTCTAGAAAACACTTTTAAGATCATATCAGTTTAGGTCATATAGTCAGATAGTATGATACCAGGTATCTGTATATAGAAATAGCTTCTGTGTTTTCATGAGTATCACATGCTAATACAGTTAAGTTGTGATAGTATATAGCTCAGTTCAAATTTTGGGTAAACAATTTACGAGTTGTGAACATTCACAAGATCAATGTTTCTGATTTTTTCACTAAAATTGTATTTAGTGATGTTTCTGGAACGGGGTTTGCATGGTATAAAGTAGAATCTCTAAATGGAATTGCTCAATGATTGTGGACAAATGACGTAAAGGTTCGATCCTCAGCTAGTGGTTTATAAATTGATGTAGTCCCTCGCACACGTAATACGAAGACACAAGTGGTTTACGGACAATCAGTACTAGTAGCGGTATGAATCTTGATTTGCAATGTGATACTGGTTAAGGCATAGAAATGTTTTGGATGTAGGAGAAAAGTGAAAGAGCTTATTATTTGTCAAAGATTTTCTGGAATATCTTTTCATATTTTACACTTGATTGAAGCAAGTGGGATAATTTAGAGGTAGATCGGTTCGCTTCAAGTCATAATGGTAAATTAACCTATATTTTCTTCCCAGTTGTTCAGATGTGGATAAATTGAAGGTGACAAATTGGGTTTGTTTGTTCCGCCCATGTTAGCGGTGTTTATATTTTACCGTTATGGTTTTCGGCAACATTTTGGCAGTTGCGCGTGAGTGGTAGATTTATCTCCAATGCTATAGATCACAAATAAAGAAAAATACATGTACACTCAATGTAAAAATGGTGCAAGTATTTTCGGAACTTGCATTAAAAATAAATTTGTTAAGGCGTTGCTGCCTTTATAATTGCTAGACATATATAATGATATGTTATGGCTGACAAGTCTTGATAATATGTGATACATGCATATCATTTTGTACTGTAAATAATTATTCTGTGATGATATTAATTTACCATGTATGAAGGCTGGCAAGCCATGATAATATGTGATACATGATGTATGGAGGCTGATAAGCCATGATAATACATGTATGTGATACATGCAAAGTAAATAATTATAATGTGATGGTAATAATATACCATGTATGGAGGTTGACTAGCCATGATAATATGTGATTCATGCAAATTAATTTAAAACGTAAATTTGCAAATGATTTATTTATTAAGCATACTTTGTTGTACAGTATAGCACTTTTAAAGATTTATTTTTGGAAATGTCTTATGTTTTATTTAACTTAAAGCCATTAAGTAAAACATGGTTATTTTTGTGAGTGCCATGAAACGAGAACATCCCGCCGTTTCTTGTCCGGAGAGAAATCCAAGCCAGCCGCGGGTACAGGGTTCCAGAGCATTTCTCATCAAGAGTTTTATTTCTGGTTTTACCTGTGTAGCTAGAGGTCTCGTTGATGGACATTTCAGACACATATTTATTCATAGCTTAACGATATTGCGAGTCACCGATGCCTATAAACTATTACATAGTCATTTAGTTCCAATATTACATTAAATGCATAATAGTACATACATGCACGAGTTGCTTGGATATATTTTGGTTACTGATACCTATAAACTATTTTGTATCTATATTACGTTACATGTACATGTATATGAATAGTAGTGCATACGGATTGAGTTCAGTGCACTGTTTATACATTTGCGTATTAATGCATTACGATGTCGTCATGATATAATCATGAGTCTCGGAATTTGTCTTCTTCTTTGCAAGAAGGGTAGTTAATATGACATATGCTCACATTGACGTGGAGGTGAAAGATGGCTCCAATGATATATTGAACTGACATGTTTCAGATATGTTTAATGTTCTGTTGTAATATGATTTATGTTATGCCAGTACAATCAACCACTTTTCTAAGTATACACCTAAAACTTGTTTTGTAGTTTATACATTTTTCGAGATAGCTTGATGAATATTTCAAAGTCAGAAGATGAAAGATTGTTATTGAAGATTCTATCAGAGTTATAAAGATTGGTACCAAATTCATTGGTCCGCAGCGCTGTCAACACAATAACCCCACTATTCAAAAGTAACAAAAACGTTAAAATTACCAGACTGTGATCAATTTGCGTGTAATACAGACGACCATTTATGATTCACTAAAATAAAATTAGCAGACATGTTGTAATGTTTGATCATTCAAACCCTTTAAGAAGATGTCCTTGGGCAGATGTAAAGTGTAAAAATGATATTTGAGACTTTTGCCTGATTTTTATCCTCCACTCCATTTCGATTGGATGAAGATTTGATGGAAAATGAGCACCCTTATGTTTTTTCAACTCATTTGTGTCTTGGACGTAATCGTCTTCAAGAATTGGTATTTGGTACTTCTCATGAATCTCTAATGGTCAGTTTGTGGTATTAAAACGTCACTTTGGAGAAAACACAGCACTGTCTTGAAACAATTGATCCAGTTAACGAGGTTTGTTGGATAAAACCATGGGAAAGAAAATTCTTTTAAGGCTAGACAGACCAACTGCGTCAATAAATTTGACGTTAAGATGATATTTTATCATAGCAGGATATCTGAAATTGGTACCAGAAACCGTTTTTTTAACAAAAACTTTAGTGTTCTAGATAATTAAGCAGAAATTTAGAGTTACCATAACTTACAGTTTTGTGAATTTCACATTTAGGGGTGTGGTGATGTAAACTCTCTGAGACAATGAAATCACCATTTATACTCATCAACTTTATACCGAGTATTGAGAGAATGAGTCCAATAATTTGTAGACAAATTTTCATGATCGTATCTTTCAAAATGATTTATATATGACACATAATTGAGGTGTATACTTAGAAAAGTTGTTGAGTGTATTTGATTTTTGTATGTAAATGAAATGGATATGATGAACATTGTCAGACTTAGAAACATTGTAAGCTTGCCCAAGTGCTCACTACAATATACCCTATATTGAAAGCAAATGACTTTGTGTTATCCTTCGTTGAACAAAGAATACTATATATAGATACACGTAGTGATTTTTTGGTTTCCCATTTACTTAACCTGGTTAACATATACACCTCTATCAAGTACAGGCATATGGAACGCCAAAACTGGGTTGGTTGTTAATTGCTACCTTAGCTGACACATGAAAGACCGTCTTTGAACTTTTAGATATATAATCTAAAATTTTATTTCATTTTTTTACATGTCAAATTAAAATGTGTTCTTGTCCATTTAAAGCATATGTATAATTATGCTTCAGCTGCATGTTTGAGTTTAAAAATGTGTTTATATAGCCTACGTAATTATATTTTCCGTAAACGTTTACTTCAAGGTCCAAATGCAAACCGTTTTGTAACAGCGACTGATAGTTTCCGAAATGTTTACCATTTTTCGCCAACTCGAATAAATCTCACACATTTCGGGTGCGTCTATTTTCCAATGCGCAACCGTCACTGTGGACATACAGAAGAACGGCACAACACTGTTACTTGAGCTCAGTATTCCATAGACATGTAATAGTGATGTGTAACCTAGACTTGGTAAGACCTGGCCGATTGATGCGTTATGGAAACTAGTTTTTCCCATTACAAGTATGGCTGCATGTATATGTTTACAAAATATATCAACGAAATAAAATGAATACTGTATTATAGGATCGTATTAAAACTGGAAAGCCTGTGGAAATATTTATCAAATCAATTTCTACGAGCGTCGGTTGTGTAATATTTGGATGACACAAGGCGAGATTGTTTAAAAGCTTGTTAAAAGGGAAGAATTCAGTGTTAGAAATGTGTGAGATTTATTCGGGTTGACGAAAAATGTAAAAAAAAATCGGAAATTATCAGTCGCTATTTCAAAACGGTTTGCTTTTGGGCCTTGAAGTAAACTTTTACGGAAATGAGTTAAAAAATCGCTGTATGGGTCCCTGGTACGCTACACTCACCTGTGGGTTAAATGTGTCATTCGGAAGACCATTAACTACGTTGATTTGTGCTACAGCTGGGGTCGAACATACAACCCTTGGATTACTAGACCAATATGTCACCACGGATCCGCCCTGATCGTGATTCGAATTAACGTCATAATACACGATTCAGTCGTGTTACGTCGTGTATTCCGGAATTAGTCTTGTGTAATACGGTCAAAGAAACAAATGTAAAATTCAGTAATTAAACGAAAACCGTTCTTAAATATAAGACTGTCGAGGCTTTCCATACTTCTGTTTCTCCGACAATATACTAGACCTAAACTTAAATTACAAAATCATTTTACTTTAATAAGTTGGATTGTTTTAACTTAGTAAAAGATTGTCAAAAGAAAATGGTTTCTGGATATAAGGCTGCTTTGTGTAAGTTATTTGAATTTATATTAATTTTTAACATTTCACTTCTGTTTAGTAAGTATTTGTATAAGGCAAAAATGGTGTCACTTAAATGAATTCCGAGGTACTGGGCATGCTGTTCTTTTTAGCTCATTGTGCCAGCAGAGTGAGCTATTAGGATCACTCACCGTCCGGGGTCCTTCGTACGTCGTCCACCATTTCCTTCAATGAAACCACTAGGCCGGTATTAATGAAACTTTGCAGGAATATTCCTTGCATGAAATTGAACCAAAGTTGTTCAAAGAATTCCATTCCTTTTAGAACTCTGGTTGATATGGCAACGAATAGGAAATATTTTAAAAACATTCTTCTCTGAAACCACAAAGTCTAGAGCTTAGATATTTAGCATATGACATTATCTAGTAGATCTCTACAAGATTGTTCAAATTATGACCGGGGGTCACTTGGTTTTACATAAGCATATATAGGAAATACTTTTAAAAATTCTTCTCTCAACCACAAGGCCTGAAGATTAGATATTTGGCATGTAGAAATGCCTAGTGGGCATCTACAAGGATTGTTAAAATCATGATCCCCTGGTCAGAATTAACCCTTCCTGGTGGGGAGAGGTCACTTAATTTAACATAGGCTTATATAGGGAAAACTTTATAAAAAAGCAAAAGGAAGACACGCAGAGAAAAGATATTTGGAATGTTACTTAGCATTGTGTAGTAGACGTCTACAAATTATGTTAGAATCATGACCCCTTGTATTATAGCCAATGGTAGTCTGGTGAGCGATAAAATGCCATCATGGCCCTCATGTTTATTTTTTGCAATATAATTGAAAAAATACTGCTCTGTATTTCTAACATGTACATCGATTTAAAAAACAAGTGACTTTCTTAGTAGCCACTGACTTTCTTAGCAACATCGTAGTTCCTTAAGAACTGTTGCAATAAGTGAATCTCTTTGAGTTAATAATTAGAAAGGTTCGCTTCATTAAAAACTGCTTAACATATGCGTGTGTTACCATATCTTATACCCCTCTCCCCAGCATGTTAATGATTGATTATATGTTGCGTATAAAAACGTAATTTAACGCATTCTTTTACATTTGCAGGTGATGAACTAAAACATCTTGTCGAAGAAAACATGCACCTATGGTGGATGCTCATGTGTGTAAGGTGCAGGATCAGGCCAAGGTCCGTTCTGTTCTTAAATTGTCAGCACCTGGCTGTGTGCGACGTGTGCCATGCCAACATAAACCATTGCCCCTTCTGTGGGGAACTAGTAAAAGCATTCATCAATATTCATTGGAACATGTAAAATGTAGTAGTGTGAAGACAGATGGCAGAAGAGAGTATATTAGAACAAATATGTAACATCATTTTAAGCAGAACTTTTTTAATGATTGTATGCAATTTTCCAATACGGAACACTTTGTTCTACGTGTATGATCCATGTATTTCGGAAATATATCAGACACATGTGTGTGCATTAGCTTAAGCGAATGAACGAACGACCGAACACTACAACCCAAGGTGCAAAAAAACATTCCATATCAAACTGTAACATTATAAAGAAAATCGTTGTTAATGTAAATGACATTATATCTCGTTAGTATTTCAATGTATACTTATATTTAGACTATGCAAGCAAAGATCATGTCTACCTTTGTATTAGCATCTAAACGTGTCTCATCTTTTTGACTTTAATATCTGTGCAATGTTTTGTCAATATTTGATTACTACTGTGAGAACGACACAGTTTTGCTTAACATTGAATTACTTTGTGTGCATGTACATATTTTTACATTTTCATATCATGTTGTAACATGTATTGTTTCCATATCTTGACTTCTGTTTCATGTGCTCATTGTTCGGTGATGGAAATGTTTTTTGTTAATTTGCGAGTACTTTTAAGTAAATTTTGTGTCCCTTCATATATTCTAATATTTCTTATGTTGTTATAAACAACGAATATACTAACTTGGTGTCCACATATCAGGGATAATATGAAAATCCTTTGTAAAGAATTTGACTTTTTAAAATGTCGTGAACTTACTTACTATATGTTTTACAAATTGTTACACCATTACCCTATTCTTCGATTTTAAATCAAAAGAAGTTTTAAGTATTTCCTCTGACAAAGAAAGGTATGGCTGGGTCAAGGCGTATTGCAAGATACAAATTTGACATACACAAATACGATTTCTTTGTTGCAAAGTCTTCCGTCTCTGCCATGCTGTTGCTATTTAAGTATTGTCACATGTTGCAACATGTCTAGTTGCAACATGTCTAGTTTACATTGTTCTTGTAATAGTGCTTCCAGTGAGGCATCCTCTGTGATTATTTATAGACTTTTCTTTTAATGTCATTTCGTATATCTGATTTCATACACTTTTTCTTTTATACAATTTCGTCTAATAACTTGATTGATACATACGTATATTTTTCTTTTTTGTACATTCAATTGTATATCATAGCTTTGATATCTGTGATAATTTTGTGGAAGTGCTCACTTTTCTTTATATAATTATATGTGCGTGTCTAACGTCTTTTTTACTGTTATATAGTTTGAAGTTTTCATTAAAACATTTTTTATCATTGCATTTTCGCTTGTCTGTCGATTTAATTAAAAATAAAACAAGAAGTAGTCCTACAGATACATATCTATAGCCACATCTGCCACATTGCCAAAAAAAGTAAATTTTCAAAAATCCTAATTAGGTCGTACTTCTACAAAAATACTTGATTTTGAGAACAGTTAAGTTATTATGTTACCGACCCGGATTCGTTAATTATTGCCAAGTTCAGGTTATTTACAAATATGTGAATGTTTTATATATTGTCACCATACTCATTTGTGATCCTGTTAAATATTTCCTTCTTCCTATTGCACTTCGCCAACTAGTACATTGTAACCATAATGAAGGCGAGACCTTGATCAAATGTACTGTTACAGTAATATTCGGTGTAAGTTTCATGACGCAATTAGACTTGTAAATATCTATTATTAGAATGTAATGCATTATTAAAGGGAACTTATCCGTATTCCTGTCCTTTGAAATATTGCACGTTTGAGTAAATATTACAGGTAGAAGGGCTGCTGTTTCAGCCGAAAAATAACTTTTTAGTTTTTAACAATTTATTTAATTTACGAGCGGGGCACTTTAATAATAATAAATTGTAACACTATTAATAGCTAATAAAGTACTTATGACTTGTTAGATAAACTAGGTCTAAATCAAATACAACAGCTCTTAATAACGGACATGACAGCAGAATCTTAACCTTAGTGTATGTCCATTATATGTCACAAATAAACCTTAATTTAAATAAGATCATATTTACAACTGGATCTTGATATTGCTAACAATGGTTCTAAAGTTATTTCAATGTCAATTATAATATTGTTATTTTCCCGTTATCTTGCTGATTTGGAGAAATTGTTGAATCTTGGTCGCTTCTTCAACTCATCTTCTTTGTTTAACACGAATTTCTTGGACAATCCTGGACTCCTAAAATAGCAACAACAAACATTTTTAAACTTTCATTCCCGATATCAATCCAATAGACATGTCCTTTCAATAAAAATGCCCTAACTGGTAACATAATTCTACTTTTTTGTGACTTTGACCGATTCTCAACGACTTAAGCCAACATAGACTCTCATGGATACCATCAGGAATGAGGTGTCGAGAGTGATCAATGTAAGTTGTATAACTTGTTTCATAATCGACCTAAAATAAAGTACATGTAGTATAAACAAAGCCAACATTTGCTGTATGTATGTATTATCTGGTCTTTAAAATCCACAGTTTTTGTTTACTAAGAGGCCAGTTTCAAATCTCTGCGTTCCAACTAGTGGATTTTGAATGTGTGTTTTCATTCAGTTAGAGTTGTGACAGGTCTTTATCATGTGAAAGTAACCTTAATCTGAAATGTAAACGTTTCAATAACTGCAAAGGAAACCATCCTTACAATTTTAACAACGATATTTTACTACTCACTGGAGATATTAACGGTGTTGCAATTAACTGTGCAGACTTTGATCTTAACTTAAGATGAACTGAATAAGTTTATGTTAGAACGGCGATTTTAAATGCCCTATCCCCATCAACTCACTTAAATACTTTAATAATAGCTAATTCAAATAGAGCATAACACATTACCAGAGTAGCCATAGGCATATCATGTGACTAATGCGAATTGGTTTCAAAATTGTGTTAAAAAGCGCATACCCAGATTCCTAAAACGTATCATGGGATTAGTATTACCGAATAAGGTTTTGAACTCATTTTAATTGATAAAGACTGCAGATAATATCGAACTCTCAACTTAGAATCCTAGGCACATAAATAGTACAAGTGATGTGGGACAGTTATTTATTTGCCGCATAGAACACGGTTCGTCTATTGTGGAGAAGACTTCGAAATACAGAATATAGATGCCCTGGCTATATTGAGGAATCATGTTGTTACAGTCACGGTGCTCATCCCACAATCACAGTATACTGAGTGATGGTAGCGCATATAATTTACAAGCTAAGTGCCAGGTATATTTTCTAAGCTATATCTGTTATTTCCTTACAAATTTAAGTGGTTTAAAGCAGTGAAAATCTTGCAATATGCTCTCGTCCAGATACCATGTTTTAACTTCGGGAACGGCCAAGTTTGTCCAAACATTCGAACAACGATTTTCAGGGAACGGTATAAAACGCAGATGACATAGAAATAGAAGGACTGCAGACAACATAGGTAAAGAATGATTTTCGCTTATGCAGATAATATAGACAAAGAAGGGTGTTGAAAAACGCAGACAATATAGATTGTGTATGAAACCTTTCTATATGCATTTCAACAGAATATTATCTCATCATGCAAACTATCACCGGTGGTAAATTGAATAATTTGTACCGGTTATAATAATGAAATTTTAGATTTAAAATGATATTGATAATTAGAATATGCTCATTAGTGAAATGTTTGATTTGTGTAAGTTTGCATGCAATTATTCTTTGATCAATTAAAGGCATACTTAATTCTAATAAGGTGAAAAAGGTTTAATGAAGTTTTTTTATGAAGAAACAACATATACAAAAGAAGGGCATATGTCAACATTGTTTAAAGTGAAGTTAGCATGGTTCTATAGTATAAATAAATGTATGTTATTATTACACTAAACTTAAGAGATAATTGGAAAATAGCATGGTTTTTATGATTTTGACTAGCAGTGCTTGGCATAAAGTTACAATATTATTGTACAGTCATACATAATCTGCATTTTTGTAAGGGGTCTTAGCAAATGATAGACTGGCTTCTGTTTTCCATATCTAGCTACTGTATAGCTACTATTACAGTAGATAAAAGTTGATAAATGCTGGTGTACACAATTAAAAGAGTTGAGAACTTCTTATTTGAAAAAAAACGATTAAGAATAAAGATAATTAGTATTTTACCTATTCTTTTCATTATAATCTAGGCATATTTAACACATGTGGTCTTTAGTACATTGTCAATGTAATACCATAAAGGGTGTGCACTGAGTAGTGTTAAGTTATGTGAATAATTTACACATGTAAGTTACTTTTGCTACAGTCTGAGAAAAGTGTACAATGTTTCTGTTCCACTAACAAATTATTCATTTCAGTCAAAGAGACATACATTAAAAATAAGATAAAACAGTGTTTCAGCTTAAGTTTTTACTGACAAATAGTGGGTGGTCAGAATCAAAATAATTACTAAAGAATATCTGCATTCTATTCTATAAATTTCTTAACAAAACATTTAATTTTGATTAAAAAATGTAACTGTCACGCATTTATCTAAAGTGAGAATTAGTTTTCTGCAAATAAAATGTGTTCACATTATCAAATCTGGCTAAACAAAGACCTATAAACTATAGTTAGTTATGTTAGTATAGGTCTTTGGGCTAAATATGCCTAAGACATCACATGTGAAATACTGAATTAAATGCTTTTTGTGATAATAAACAAATTTCTTAAGAAAACAAAAACAGCAGGAAATAAGTAATAAACCAATTAATCTAGAGTTTAAGGTGCTGTTTATTACCAATCAGTCAATCAGCTGTTTACCAATCAACACTCAAGTGTCATTAATCAGAACATGTTTATTGCTAATCAACACCTATAATCGGAATGTATGGACTATGTTATGCATGTGTATCATCAAAGTTTCAAGTGATGATCTGATTCAATACAGTTATTGTATTAAAGACAATTAAAATCTCTTAAGCATAATTTTGCTAGGCTTGACACCTTGAACACATTTTTTCATCTGCAGAACATTCATTCTGTTTCACTTTGTAAAAATAATATAATATTAATATAACTTATGAATTTTATAAATGTAAAAACTTTGCAAATCTTTCACAATAAGAGTAGATGAATTAAACAGTGTTGGACATTGATATTATATATTGTACGTTCAATTTACTATTATAGGTTATTGAACTTGTATGGTGAAATATTACTTGGAACGAGTTGATTTGGCGGGAACAACGAGCTTGCGAGTTGTTCCCGCCAAATCAAGGAGTTCCAAGTAATATTTCGCCATACAAGTTCAATAACCTTTTTATTATATACTTTCATATTGAATATGAACAAAAATGACATTCTGTTAGCAAAAAACAATAAATGAATCTTGAAATTTCTCAGACAACTAGCGTACTATTTCACCATGTACATTTTCTTTATTGCGTATTAATAGACTCGATTCAATATTGTTGTTTATATGTGACGTCATATATAAGGAGAAACGTTGACGTCAATAATACGGTTAGAAATTTCAGTTGCCGTCCGCCATCTTGTTTTGTAACACGTAAGACTTTTCCTACGGATGCAGGTTTGTACTTTGAAATGTGAACACATCAACTTGATGTAGGTTCCTAAAAATGTTTTCTCTTTCTTATGACTACATGCAAAACATCGTTCCTTTTGTTTATCAATACTTGGCTGAAATACGTACCAGTAATTTTCGTAACCAGAACTGGTATTGCGTGCCCTAAAAAATTCGAACCTTTTTAAAAACGAAACTCTTTTACGTCTACTTGAAAATGATTAAAGTTTCTTTTTTATTTAAAGACCATAGTTTATTTAATTGTAAAAATCTATCAAACTTCGACATATAAACCTCATTAAAACGATGTTTGCAAACAAATAAAATAGTCCGTACAGCTGATCGCTAGGACCGCCCTCCCTTGCCAACGTTCAGTATCATTCCTTACCAACGTGCAGTACCGTAGAATACTGAACGAACTCTCTAAGGCAAAGTGAACGGGGCAATATGAAAGTATATAATAAATAATATTATTATATACTTTCATATTGTCCCGTTCACTTTGCCTTAGAGAGTTCGTTCAGTACTCTACGGTACTGCACGTTGGTAAGGAATGATACTGAACGTCGGCAAGGGAGGGCGGTCCTAGCGATCAGCTGTACGGACTATTTTATTTGTTTGCAAACATCGTTTAAATGAGGTTTATATGTCGAACTTTGATAGTTTTTTACAATTAAATAAACTATGGTCTTTAAATAAAAAAGAAACTTTCATCATTTTCAAGTAGACTTAAAAGAGTTTCATTTTTGAAAAGGTTCGAATTTTTTAGGGCACGCAATACCAGTTCTGGTTACGAAAGTTACTGGTACGTATTTCAACCAAGTATTGATAAACAAAAGGAATGATGTTTTGCATGCAGTCATAAGAAAGAGAAAATATTTTTAGGAACGTACATCAAGTTGATGAATTTACATTTCAAATTACAAACCTGCATCCGTAGGAAAAGTCTTGCGTTTTTCAAAACAAGATGGCGGACGGCAACTGAAATTTCTAACCGTATAATTGACGTCAACGTTTCTCCTAATAAATGACGTCCCGTATAAACAACAATACTGAATCGAGTCAATTAATACGCAATAAAGAAAATGTACATGATGAAATAGTACGCTAGTTGTCTGAGAAATTTCAAGATTCATTTATTCTCTTTTGCTAACAGAGTGTCATTTTTGTTCATATTCAATATGAAAGTATATAATAAAAAGGTTATTGAACTTGTATGGCGAAATATTACTTGAAACTCGTTCATTTGGCGGGAACAACTCGCACGCTCGTTGTTCCCGCCAAATCAACTCGTTCCAAGTAATATTTCACCATACAAGTTCAATAACCTATAATATAACAGTAATATTTGCATATTGTTGTGAATCTCTTATTCATAGAGTTTGTTGAATATCTGCTTTAATACAAAGGTCATTTCTATGACTTACATTTTGATTTCTTGATTTGTATAGGCCTTCGTTTTTAAGAATAAGTTGTTCCTACAAGATCTAGTGATCTTCAATAGAAAGTACATGTATATATTTATTCATTTCTTTGTGTGTTTTATTCCACGTGTTTGGTTATTGTGAGAATATAAATGAATTAATTTAAGATTTCACGTTTTTCTTATTTTCATTATTTCATTTATTTCCGCCCCAGCCCCTCCCCCTTCCTTGTTCATCTCCTTTGAACACAAACGTATATTTTTATATATAAATCAGAGAACAAATACTTATACAATATTAATGTTACTGGAAATCCTCATTGCCGCAATTAAGTTTAATAAGCCTTGAAAAAATGTAACTATACAATAAATCTAATTAATTTTAATTTAATTTAATTAACATAACTTCAATTTACGAATTAAATATAACGCAAAAATATTTCCTTACTTTCAATCTATGTTGAATAAATGCAGGAGTTAAAAAAATTAGTTTGCACTATAATGCTCTAAAATATTACAATAAACTGCAAAGGGAATATTTACCATTCAAATTAAAATAATTGCGTAGATCTATATCAAAGTAAAATATTGAACATTTTCTAAATAAACTTTAGAAAATTATCTTAAATCTATGTCAGAAAGTACCACTGTGATAGTGTTTCACACCTTCACACAATCTATATTGTCTGCGTTTTTCAACACCTTTCTTTGTCTATGTTATCTGCATAAGAGAAACTCCTTCTTTACCTATGTTGTCTGCAGTCCTTCTATTTCTATGTCATCTGCGTTTTATACCGTTCCGATTTTCAGTCTTTGTAAAATTATTTTTGAAACGGCATGAAACATCTTAGATTTGTAAATTTATTACTAAACTTGGCCCTTTAAAGGAGCTTTAAACTTATGAAGTATTTCTGGTAATATGCTTGCTGATATGCGTGGCCATTACATACCACATCTTTTGTAATGTGATAAGTTATGTGTGATGGCTACCCTGACTGTACCAGCATGGTTCCTCATTATATCCAGGGCATCACGACCTCACACTGTATTATCAATCTCATTATTTATTTTTGGGTTGAAGTGTCTAGGTATACACTTATCCATTTAAGCTTGACTGTGACATCATCAATTCTCTAAATTTACAATAATCGATGTTAAGACCATACCGAGACCAATCGCTTTTCAGAGAAAGAAAAGGCTATAATATATTTCAATACTGGTATCCATTAACACATTAATGGGCCAGAGTAAATGTATAATCAGCTGGCTTGTCCTTAACACACATAAAATGGCCATAGCCAGCATCAAACCCGGGTCTTCTCGGTTTGTAACCAAACATTGTTACCTCTACACCGTGAGGTCATTCGGAGATGTGCAAGAAAGAAAAACTTACGCCTTGAGGATGTCAATTGTTCTTTCCGTATCCTTTGTTTTCTTGTGATTTTTACCCAAAACAAGCGATTCAATGTTGAGACACTGCAATGAAAAACGAACGTGAGATCTTAATAGATGGTACAATTTCACTATCCATATATTCAACAGTTCACATAAGCAAATAATGAGGGAACCATTTACCTTGTTTAACGTATCTTTCTAGGACATTAAACATATCTTTCTAGGATATTTCACGTATCTTTCTAGAATATTTAACGTATCTTTCTAGGATATTTAACGTATCTTTCTAGGTTATTTTTCGACATTTCTTAATGAACTAGTGCACTATTTTTTTTTCTTAAAAGACTTGAGAGATTCTTCAATACATCTATTTCCAAGGGGTTATACAATTATGCAACAACTTTGTGTATACAAACATCACTAACCTTTTTATATGCCCTGAGCGATTTTTCGATATTTCCTTGGGCTAGATGCACTGATGCTATAAGTTTGTGTGTATCCGACACGACTTCTGAGTATTCACCATACACATCATTTTTCAGCGGTAGAGAGGATCTTAACATTTCCAAGGCGTCCTACGGAAACATTTCAATACAGTTAAGTACTCCTTGTATACTATTTCAAAATATTCCTTATGACTACATTTTTGTCGAGACAAGAGCTGTTCCTCATAAGTGACGAATGCCGCAAAAAGAGGTGTCTCACAGTTTGTGTCCTCTCCATGTGCTCGACAATTGTGCCATGTAATTTTAAATTAGATTGTGTGCATATATACAGGATTCCATTACCGTGTGACCTTAACCTTTATGGTAGGGACATGGGTCTTGCGCGTGACACATCGTCTTGACGTGCCAAGTTATTTTAAAAACCTTCAATGCATGCAAAGTTACGGCCCAGGCGGTTCAAACGTACTTCAGAGCTTATGTTCTATTACTGAAATGCTCTTGCCGATGTTAAATAAAACTCATCGTTTTGTATTGTATTATCTCGTACAAAAAAAACTCACATTTTCCCTTTCAGTGCGTATCAGTAATCTTGCAAGCTCATCCTGAACTTCTAATGTTTTCTTGTGGTCTGGTCCATACACAGTGGTACACGACGATAAACATTCATTCAGATAACTTTCAGCAGAACCTGAAGAAAATAGTTGAGATCACGTGACGAAATTTTCACGATTTGTGAGCAGACTAAATTTGCTGGTTTCAAGTACGTACTCATTTGTGAAAGAAGTGCAAAAACTTTTCTAATAATTACCTTAGCTGATATGCTAACGGTGCAAATTGCAGAAAAAAACAGCAATGAGCGGCAATATTGGCAATGACTAAAACAATATTATACTTTCACTCATGTAACTATAATCTTTTAGAAGTACAACTTATAATGCTTTGAAGATCTCTTGCTTTAACCAATAAGCAATAATTTACTTAATATGGTATGCCCAAATAAGGTAATGGCTCAACTGCATGTCAGATTATGTTCATAGATATTAAAGAACTATGTACGTACTTTCTGCCTCTTCACGTCCTGTGCTGGCATATGCTTGAGCCAGGGCCAACGCTGTGTCAACTATTTCTTCACTTGCATACTTATAACTGAAAAACAGAAAAGGCCAAAGATTTTTTTCAAGTTTTGGACTCTTTTGTAGAAGCATGTGCTGGTATTTCTAAAGATCGTCTGTGCTGCTTGATTGTAATCTTTGTACTATCAGCCCTCTAGTGTTTGGGACGACTGCTTCATCAAACGAATGTAACTTGACTGTCACTTTGAATTACAGACATACATTTCAGGAAAAAAAACATACATAATTTTTATAAACGAATCTAACATTCTATACACATACTTTTATAATAATACAAATATGTACTTTTGTCTATATTGGAGCCGAAATGAGACCTAAGTGTATAAAGTTATATCATAGTAAAGTAAGGCCAAAATGCCATGTGGCAGAAATGTAATCATAATTTTCTTGGAAAAACATTCCATATGTTGCTATTTAAAACACACGTAATCTTAGCATTAAATACTTGTTACGGTGTACATGTATCATTTCTAGTGTCCGTATTTAAATACAACACTTTCTTATACTTACGTTGCTGCAGCTATAGAGTGGGCCTGAAGAAACATTTCTATTGCCTTGTCATGATTTGCCAGTCTTCCTTTAGATTGTTCCAGCTGGTATTCTTGTTAAGGAAAAGGAGATTACATATATGTTTTTTTTGCAATTTCTTAATATAACATTCAAGGGAGATAAAGATTTATACATTCTATAATTCAGGATCAGTTACACATTCCTTTCCATAACTTTGAAAGTGCTTCGTACCAAAGTCGAAATTGTAAAGATAATGCTTGATAAGGACATTTGCATCAATTTCCTACATGTATATACGCCGAAAAAAATCAGTAAAAAGCAGGGAACCAGTAAGATTTATTCCACTATTGAAAGGATACACGTCCACCTTCCTGGTACAGCTGTATCAGTTCTATGGCATCTTCTCCGTACCTTCTCTTTGTCAGATCTATGACTTTATCATACTGCGACCCTGCAACTGCGTACTTCTTCTGTCTCCATGACAACCTGTCAGAAATAAATATTGTCAGCATGATAAAAAACAAAACTTCAGTAAGGATATTGACTTAACCTGCCAAGTGTCTTAGTTTAGCCCCTTTTTTATATTAAAAATACCTACTTCTGATAAAAAAAAATCCCTTCAGGTCAATATTTAGATTTTTGCTAACTTCCAGAGTCAAAACCTCTACTCCTTTGGTCAAACGTAGCCCTTAATTTTATATTCTTCCATACATGTATATGGGATTGTTCAAATGATAGGCTTGTACAGGATGAAGTTAGTACATGTATATCAAAGTATGAATGTTTCTTTCAATTTAACTGGTGATAAAAAGGTAAACAATTACAAAATGATACATCACCTTGCACTGGTTTCTGTGAGCTTTATTTCCATATCATCACACTGGTCATCAGTAACACATGAGAGTTTAGAGCACGCCTGATATGCCCGGTCAGCCTGGAATAAAGAAGGTTTTATATCATTCACACTGGTCAGCTGTGACACATGAGAGTTTTGAGCATGCCTGCTTTGCCTGGTCAGCCTTAAATAAAGAAGGTCATATATCATTCACACTGGTCAGCTGTAACACATGAGAACTAAAACTGTAACAAAGTAATCAACTGACCTTGACCTTAACTGAAAAGGTTACTAAGTTAACGACTGACATTGACCTTACCTGCAAACGTTAGAAAGTTAATGACTGACACTGACCTTTACTGAAAAAGTTACAAAGTTAACGACTGACCTTGACCTTATTTGAAAAGGTTACAAATTTCACGACTGACCTTGACCTCAATTCGAAATGAAAGGGTTAAGAGTTAGAATATCACCTTTGCCAGGGCTGCTTCTGCCTCGTGGTATTTCTTCATAGCAATCTGAGCTTTGCCTTGAATGTAGTTTATTCGGAAAAGAACGCCAAACACATCTGCTTTCTCTCTCTCTGTTGTTGTCGTGGT
>JAFMSR010000019.1:4628292-4727336 GCA_022818135.1 Saxidomus purpurata
AAAAATAGCACCATGAAAAACCATACATTTCAGACACTTTCAGCTAAAATTTTATTCTCATTAAGTCCATGATAAATGATATAAAGTAACATTTGTGTAATATTTCAGGATGATTCATGCTCCAGACAACTATAATGCTTCATTACGACTGTCTGAGGTGTTCAATGATATTGGTGTTAATGAGAGAAGATTGATGAAGAGGAGGAGAGCTCAGTTATTGCAGGAGACTACATCAACAATCACACAAAGATTATTAGGTCATCAATATTCTATGTGTCTGTTAGGGAGTCAGTCTGAAGGTACGACTACAACAGGACTTGACTCTGACCAGGATATACTTCTCTGTGACAATAAAGACACTGTGATACAGGACTGGGCGGAGTGGTCTCCTTGTCATTTTAACCTGCTCATGATACAGGATGAAACAACTCCACCAGGATATTGTTTCTTACAGTGTATTAGATCTGATGTGTCACTTCCTGACACTGAGGAATATGGGAATCACTTTGTAAAAGACATACATGGAAGAGTGTTGATGAAAAACACAGTGATCGATGGTATGCTTCAAGGTTGCCAGCGAAAAGGTCCATCACTGGCAAAACCAGGAGAACCAGGCTTAATTGATCAAGATTACATTTTTTCACACACTTTTAAATCCTTACCACAGTCTGTCAGACATTGGTTAGACCAAGAACAGTCCAGGTGGCCTACTGCAGCAATGAAAAGATATGCACTTAAATCCGAGTGTTTTGTTGTTCCCACTGGCTGTACTGTTAGCGAAAATGAAGACTTCGAGTGGAGAATTTCTACCTCCTTGGCAGAAAGATGTTTCATGTTTAATCTAAATATCACTCAGATAAGGTGTTACATCCTGCTAAAGATGATTCTTAAAACATTTATTAATCTTAATGAACAAAAACACATTACAAGTTATATGTGTAAAACAATTTTATTTCACTGTATTAGGAGTAAACCCTTACATGTTTGGAAGGAAAGTAATATTCTTCATTGTTTAACATACTGTTTGTCTACACTTAATGAATGCATATTGTGTGGCAACTGTTCTCATTTCATTATACCTGGTAACAATTTGATGGCTGGTAAAATAACTGCTGAAAACAAACACCAATTACTTGAAAAGGTGTCAAACTTAAAACGGCATACTATTGGTTCTCTCCTTGAGATTCAGATTGATGACCTTGGACGAAGACTACTGTTGAAGTTGAACATTATACCTGATGTAGATTACAATGCCACATTCTATATTGAAAATACTGCACGATTTCTTGCAGATGCAGGATATCTTGCATTGAGTACTGCTGCTTCTATTAATGACATCTATAAACTGTGTCTCCAATTTCTGAATTATAAAGTTTTTGAGGAACAGATGCCTTTTCTATCGCAAACTGTTGTTAATTTAGTCAGGTACCACAATGAAGGAAATATGTGTGTACAGGCTGCATGCAGATATCTGACACCTTTTTTCTGTACTATACTAGGATCTCTGATGGCATCCTACAACATTCAGCACAACAATCCTGTTTCTCCTCAAGCACTTGAATGGTTGTCTGCAGGAATTAACTCAGATGTCTCATCCAGCAGGCTGAAAATTGCTTCTGTGTTTTATTGTGTTGGTGACATGGAAAGAGCTGCTTTAATTCTGAGAGATACTGAAGAACGGTACAATGTACATGTTGCTGAGCCTGTATGTGCATGTTATTCATTTCAAAAGGTCATGACCAAAACACATTTTTGCATAATATCATCCAGTTACAATGAAGAAGCTTTAAAGTATACTACAGTCTTCTGTGTAAGATTTCTCTCCACAGAAATAAACTGTATTCCAAAGGAGCTTCAGTATGAAATGTTCAGATCTACTGAAGAGGAACGACAACATAGAGGGATAGATGATGGCTGGATGGATTGGACTGTTGTAGATTCCATTCCATATCTTTACTTTCTTCAGTACAAGACCTATGGATACCTACAGAGAGTACAAGACCAACAGCAAGCATTACATAAACTCCACATGGTTACTCTAACTGAAATAAACCTTGGACACAGGGAAACAGCCTGGAATCTGTTGGGACAGTGCCTGGAGCAAGAAAACAGACCTCATGATGCATTGCAGTGTTACAAACGTTCACTTCATGTCAGGGAAACAAATAATGTTGTACGATTTCATATATGTATACTTCTGGCCAGGCTTGTAGCTCGTGCAAACAGATAAATATGAATACTAAGAAGCTAACCCAAAGATGTTTAAAGAAGAGACTGCTTAATAAAGTTAATCATGTATACAAATGTATAATCATATTAAGATGTCTAAGGAGATATGACGTTGTTGCACTGTACTGTAGGGACGTACTTCTACTGTAAATCTTGTGTTTAACATGCAGCCAGCTGTATACAATGTGACCTTAAAAGCCTGCATGTAAAGTGAATTTCAAACTTTTTAGAAATTTCGAGTAGGCGCATGCAGCAAGTTGCATTAAACTTCCAATCAAACTAAACCGATTCAATGGATTCTGCTGCATACTGAAATAAATTATGAGTGAACATGCATTTTCTTAAAACAATACATATGATTTTTCTGTTGTTTTCTTCTGATGACTCAGATTGTTTTCAGTTATACATGTAAAAGAAATTAAATAATGATAAGATATTCAAATTCAAATTCTTCATTTGCTTTCAATATCCAGCTAGCATGCAATCATAGCATCATACACGGCCATTGTCTCCCTTTGAAATTTATGTGGGTTGCTTCTTTAAGGGTCCCCCATCTGTGGTTGGGTGATTATGTAGAGCTGCTGAAACCCCTTCATTGGAGAAGTTAGTAGTTTCTAACTGAGGATTGGTATCTATTACTGCTTCTTCCAATGAATGATGATAAGTTAAATTCCCCCCCCCCTCCCCCCTCCCCCCTCCCCACAATAAACATGACCAATATAAATGGTTGGAACGAGCGTTAAACCTATGCAACAACGTAAGCTTCTTTAGGGTAACATATTTACAGTTTCATTGTGCTTCACTGAATTATATTTGCAGTGTTGTTGTTTTTTATTATGACAGCCACTACAGCCAAAAAAGAACTGAATTTACGATACAGTAAATGTAAGTCTGACTTCATAATATTGGTTTTTCTATTGTTTGAGAAATTCCCAAATTTATTTCCAAATACGTATTACATTTTTCAAATTACTAGTATGTTTAAGTAAGACAGATCAAAAGCTTACAATCATTCTCCTACATGTGTCAAATCAAGTCAAAAGGTTCCATGTCAAATCAAATACTGAAGTATACAGGCATTACTTTGCACATCATGACAATCATTATTTTGTCATTAACCCTTACAAAAGATAAGAAGGTACATGTATGTATTCTAGAGTTTTACTTTTGGTACCAGATAATCCACATGTCCAATGCCCCCAAGAGTTTTATTATTTTAGGCTTCCAGGGATAGTGTCACCTGTTGTTAGATCTCATCCGAAAGACCATAAGTTATATTTGTGCAGGAGTGGGGATCAAACCTGTGATCCCTGTATTACAAGTCCAGTATTTGACCACTGGACCACTGCTCCTTCAAAGGACTGGTGTATGTATGTATGAGTTTTTGTTGTTCGAACCAGATAATCTATGTGACATAGTGCAAGATACAGAACATGTCCCTTTACAGAGACACCAACATGCCCAGTGTACAGCACTGATACATAGGACCTCGGCTTTTTAGGTCTCATCTGAAAAACCATTACAGTAGAATTCTGCATAATGACTTCAAATGTATACTGAAAATGCAGCTACCTTGCTATTACAACCATTATTTTAAACTTATATTACCCTTCAAAATGGTCAAATTGGTTAATAGTTAAGAGTGATGCTCAAAACACAGTAGATGCTTTAAAAACATGTAAGAACTAAGTTTTACCAAGTTAATTTTGTTGTTGACAAATACAAATTAAGATATACATAACCGAAAGGGTGGATTTTTTATTTTTGACTAGGATAGTCAAAAAAGATTTTTACAAATTTCCTCTATATTTAATGTGAATGAAACTGTTATACAGATCGTTACCATTGAGTATTTACTATGGCAATGTTTATTATTCTAGGAATATAAATCACTGATTAATATTTTATTTAAAACATTGATGGTCACTTTGAATGGTAATAACACTTTAAAGAACCAACTGTTTTTATTATATATTCTACCGGTTGTTTATACCACTAAAGCGACCACCACGCTATTCCTCTAGTGACTACTGTATCCTGTCACAAGTGAGCAATTACACTGTGTTATTGTCCCCTAATCAGACAACAATATCTATCCCTGTCTAGGACCTCCAGGCTTTTACAGTAGCTTACTTCCAGAAGTTATCTTGTCACATATGTGTCACATTGTTGATTGTGCAAATTTTGAGAAAAAATATTTTATTTTCAATTAATATTGTTCTGGGCTACTTCTTTGATAAAGGGGTACTATATAACAAGCTTATTGGGATATTATCAACCTTGATACAAAATTGAACTACTGGAAGATCTATATAAAAGGTTCAGTTTAAAAAAAAAACAAGCAGAATTCATTGTTTTACTATATATATACATATGCAACAATTTCAGTTAACGACAAAAGTCGTGATGAGTCAAATGATAAATGCAAGCTGTATTATATATTCTATTGGTTGTTTATACCGGTAAAGCAACCACCACGCTACTGACCACTAATATTTATCCCTGTCTATGACCTCCAGGCTTTTACAGTATGGTACCTCCAGAAGTTATCTTCACAAGCGTGTCCCATTGTTGATTTATAATGCGTGCAAATTTTGAGAAAAAATATTTTATTTTCAATTAATTTTGTTCTGTGCTACTTGTTTGATATGGGTTATTATAATGAGATTATTGGGATATTATCAACCTTGATACCAAACTGAACTACTGGAAAATCTATGACAAAAGTTCAGAATAAGAAAATAAAGAAGTCTTCAATTCATTGTCTTACTATATTTTTTTTATATACATTAATTTCAGTTAATGACAAAAGTACTGACGAGTCAAACAATAACTGCTAGCTGTTTAATCATTTGTTCTATAATAAAGGGAGACTAACACATATAATTTATATCATTCATTTGATCAATATAATTATTCTCTCCCTTCATAATGACCTTAAGTTTAAAACCAAAAGAGGAAGTTTTAAATAAGATTACCTCAAATAAATACTAATAGATTTACCTACTCAAAATTGAAATAGAGATACATAAGGTATGTTATAATATATTCTGAATACATATATAATATCATTATCATTTAATCAAAGAAAAACATGCATTTATCTAATGCAAAATAAGGTAATATTTTTTCTGAAAAAAAAGCAAAAACACTTTTATAAAGGGAGACTAACACATACATATTCTTTTGATCAAATCTAATTATTCTCTCCCTTCATAATGACCTTAAGTTTAAAACCAAAAGAGGAAGTTGTAAATAAGATTACGTGAAATAAATACTTATAGATTAACCTACTCAAAATTGAAAAAAAGATTATATAAGGCAAGTTATAATTATTATCATTTTATCATAGAAGAACATGAACTTCTGTAGTGTAAATAAGGTAATATTTTTTTTCTAAAAAAAAAAGCAAAAATACTTCAAAGTTTTCAATATTTTTCCAGTCTAAAAATAGCACCATGAAAAAACATAGATTTCAGACATTTTTAGTTAAAATTTTATTCTCAATAAGTGCATGATAAATGATTTAAAGTTATATTTTTTACTATTTCAGGATGTTTCATGCTCCAGACAACTATCATAATGCTTCATTACGACTGTCTGAGGTGTTCAATGATATTGGTGTTAATGAGAGAATGGTGATAAAGAGGAGGAGAGCCAGTTTACTGGAGGAAACTACAGAAACAATCACACAAAAATTAATAGGTCATCAATCATCTATATATCAGTTAGGAAGTCAGTCTGAAGCTACAACTACAAGAGGACTTCACTCTGACGTGGATATACTTGTATGTACAGATGAAGTTACTGTGTTACAGGACTGGGCTGAGTGGTCTACTGGTAAACAGAACCTGCTCATGATACAGGATGAAACAACTCCACCAGGATATTGTTACTTACAGTGTATTAGACCTAATGTTCCACTTCCTTACACTGAGGAAGTAGGGAATCACTTTGTAAAAGACACACATGGAAGAGTGCTGATGAAAAACACACTGATTGATGATATGCTTCACGGTTACCAGCGACAAGGTCCATCACTGGCAACACAAGGAGTACCAGGTGTAGTTGATAAAGATCAAGTTCTTGCATTTCCTTTTAAATCCTTACCACAGTCTGTCAGACGTTGGGTAGACCAAGAACAGTCAAGGTGGCCTACTGCAGCAATGAAAAGATATGCCCTAAAATCTGAGTGTTTTGTTGTTCCCACTGGCAGTACTGTTTGTGAAAATAAAGACTTCCAGTGGAGAGTTTCTACCTCCTTGGCAGAGAGATGTTTCATGTTTAATCTAAATATTACTCAGATAAGGTGTTACATCCTGCTAAAGATGATTCTTAAAACATTTATTAATCTTCATGAACAAAAACACATTACAAGTTATATGTGTAAAACAGTTTTATTCCACTGTATTAGGAGTAAACCTTTACATGTTTGGAAGGAAAGTAATATTCTTCATTGTTTAACATACTGTCTGTCTACACTTAATGAATGTATATTGTGTGGCAACTGTCCTCATTTTATCATACCAGGTAACAATTTGATGGCTGGTAAAATAACTGCTGAAAACAAACACCAATTACTTGAAAAGATGTCAAACTTAAAATGGCATACTATTGGTTCTCTCCTTGAGATTCAAGTTGATAACCTTGGACAAAAACTACTGTTGAAGTTGAACATTATACCTGATGTAGATTACAATGCCACATTCTATATTGAAAATACTGCAGAATTTCTTGAAGATGCAGGATTACTTGCATTCAATATTGCTGTTTATATTGACAATAACTATAAAATGTGTCTCCTCTTTCTGAATGATAAAGGTTTTGAGGAGCAGATGCCTTTCCTATTGCAGACTGTTGTTACTTTAGTCAGGTACCACAATGAAGGAAATATGTATGTCCAGGCTGCATGCAAATATCTGACACCTTCCTTATGTGCTACACTAGGATCTCTGATGGCTTCCTACAACATTCAGCATAACAATCCTGTTTCTCCTCAAGCACTTGGATGGTTGTCTGCAGGAATTAACTCAGATGTCTCATCCAGCAGGCTGAAAATTGCTTCTGTGTTTTATTGTGTTGGTGACATGGAAAGAGCTGCTTTAATTTTGAGAGATACTGAAGAATGGTACACTTTACATGTTGCTGAGCCTGTATGTAAATGCTATTCATTTCAAAAGTTAATGTTCAAAAATGATTTCTGCATAATAGCAGCCAATTACAATGAAGAAGCTTTAAAGTATATTACAGACTTCTGTGTAAGATTTCTCTCCACAGAAATAAACTGTATTCCAAAGGAGCTTCAGTATGAAATGTTCCGATCTACTGAAGAGGAACGACAACACAGAGGGGAATATGATGACTGGATGGAGTGGGCTGTTGTAGATTCCATTCCATATCTTTACTTTCTTCAGTACAAGACCTATGGCTACCTACAGAGAGTACAAAACCAACAGCAAGCATTACGTAAATTCCTCATGGTTACTCTAAGAGAAAAAAACCTTGGACACAGGGAAACAGCCTGGAATCTGTTAGGACAGTGTATGGAGCAAGAAAATAGACCTCGTGATGCACTGCATTGTTATACAAATTCACTCTATGTCAGGCAAACAAATAATGTTGCAAGATTTCATATATGTACCCTTCTGGCCAGGATTTTGGCTCTTGCAAACAGATGAACATGAATACTTAGGTGCTAGCCCAAAAATGTTTTAAGATGTGGCTGCTAAAAAAGTTCTCATGTATACACTTGCATATGATATCTAAAAATAAGGAGATATGACAATATGTCACTGAAGGGATGTACTTGTACTGTTTAGCATGCAGCCACCTGTATAATTATAGTGTGACTTTAAAATCTGCTACGTTAAGTTTCAAACTATAAAGAAATGTTGAGAAAGTGCTTAACCCTGGTTTCACACGGGTTAACCAGGGTTCAAGAAGGTGCAATTAGATAAGAGACTATAACTATGCTATGTTCTATAGACATATTTTATCCATTTGTTATGAGAGATCATGCAGCAAGTTGCATTAAACTTTCAATTTAATGAAACAGGTTCTATTGGTTCTGCTGCATACTGAAATAATTTATTAGTGTACATGTATTTTTTAAAAACAATTATTACGCTATTTGCTTTCAGTAAAACATGTAAAAGAAATAGGGATGGGAACGAATATTCGAATATTCGAAAATCGGCCGAATATTCGAATGCGAAAATCAAATTCGAATATTCGTAATTTTTTTTTTTTTTTTAAATAGGTAGCAATCTAAAGAATGCTAATTATGCCGAATAAAACCGTTTGTTCTGTATTGTTTGCTTAGAGCGTGTCAAAAATTTCCCAATTAACACGAAAATTGCAATGCATAATTGACAGGGGGGCATCGTTACGGATTAGCAGTTTGCATCAGGTGTTATTGTGGTGACTTCTTATCTTTTGTTCATTTTAATTGTCGCCTGTTTTACAAATTTTAAAAGTTGTTTATCTCACAATGTTCCAGGATCAACGTAATGTTTACGGAAATGAAAAAACAATCACGTTTATACATGTATTAACTCAACTGATATAACTCTTTCGTTCTCCAATCATTCATTATTAAAAATTTATTAATATTATACACAAGGAAAATATAAAAACCGAACATATTATCCAAACTTTTACTTGCGAAAATTACTTTCCTTTCCATATATATACAGTAAGACATTCATAGTTTATAGAAAAGGGAGGTAATTTCTTTTACTTTAATTCCATTTTAACGGCTATTCTGAAAGAATACAATTTTTTCTTTAAATCTTTATACATACAAATATTTTACGTAATACAAAGATAAAATCGTGAAATGTTAGCCAAACTTCTCCTTGTGGAAAATTAATAATTTGTTTCTTTATATACCGTTTTAAAGTAAACACTTTCATACTAAACATACTGTAGTGGCGTATCCGTCGTGTTAAGAAAATATACATGGACACCACAAAACGAATATTCGAATATATTCGAATATGCCAAACCGAATATTCGAATATTGATTTTAGTATTCGTTCCCATCCCTAAAAAGAAATTAAATAATGATATGACAATAAAATTCTTCATTTGCTTTCAAAAATCCAGTTACCAATCATAGCATGATGCCACGATTGTCTCCCTTTGAAATTGATGTGTGTTACTTCTTTAGGGGTCCCCTTGTCCGAGGTCGTGTGGTTAGAGTTGCTAAAACCTCTTTATTGGAGAAGTTGGCAGTTTCTAATGGAGGATTGGTGTCTATTACTGCTTATTTCTTCCCAGAAACGAAGGCTAGGTAAACTTAGAGACACTGTCTGGTTCTTTTACATGCCCAATGTACAGCACTGATACATGGGACCTCAATTATTTAGGTCACATCCAAAAGACAGTTATGTTAGTGGAGGAGCGGGAGATCCTGCGATACCTGGATTACAAGTCCAGTGTGTTAACCACTGGACCACTGATCCACTCTCTAAGAAGGACTGGTTTATGTATGAGTACTAGATAATCCATATGAGCAACACTCCAAAAAGAGTTTAGTTATTTTTGGCTTAAGATACAAATATGTATTTTGTTCCAGAGACACCATCTGGTCCTTTAACATGTCAGGTGTACAGCACCGATACATGGGACCTTTTTTTCATGTCTCATCCAAAAGAAGTGCTCTTTCTATGACCAAGAAACTTAAGGTGAGAGGAATGGAATCCGATATGTTATAGGTTTTTATTTAATAAAATATTTGTAATTTTAATGTGTTGAGGGTTATTCACATGCACTTTCTCTGTGCTAATGTCGCACTTCTACTTAAAATCTGGAATTGTATATTTTGCACAAACCTTTTATCACAAACTCAATTAAGGGAAATAACTCAAACCAGGGTAAGTTTGAGTTATGGTTCTTGGACAATGCATTGCATCTTAATGTCCTCTTTGACTCTCAGATGCTTGTGGACTCACGACCCAATCTATTCTTGTCCCATGTTGTACAGAACGTATATAAATACAAGATTTGAAACAACTGAAAACTGCAATGGCATATTTAAGGCATGTGTGTAAGTAAGGAATAACTAACCGGTTTTTCCAATGCAAAACACTTTTCTGAATAAAATCCCACTTCAAACTGCATCGAATATATGGTTGAATTAAAAGAATTTCGAGGAAACTTCTGCACAAATCAGATTAAGATTTTAGAGCAGATTTATAAATAAAACGACTGGTTCCATTTTTATTCGATCGATAAAGACCCTAGCCGGGTGCCTATAGTTTTCGATTCGTAACTATTTTTAGAAATGACAAACAGTATACTTGAGATGTGATAGAGGAAATTGATTTGTTTCACATCTTGTATTTATACCATAAACATGTGATCAGTAGGTAAGTAGAATAAGAAATTGCATCTGTAATTGGTTAGCTTACACGCAGTTGTAGGATGTATTTAAAGATACTGCAGTGAGCAGGTGCGAGGGTCAGGCCTAAGGGGATGAGGTCCAGACCCCAAGCATCTGTGCTTTGACTGTATGCAATTTGAATACATTCACTACTGTAACAATACTTAAGGACTTACGGTCCAGCCAAGAAAAAGTAATAAAGGGAAATAATTCAACAAGAGCTGTCCATAAGACAGCAAGCTCGACTATTGTGGGTGCTTGCTAATAAAACAAAACTTTTATCAGTTTAATAGCAAAACAAAATTCTGCTAACTATTAAGTATAAACTAGGAAAGTTGAATCATAAAAAAAGTCAAAATCTATCACTATATATTTAATTTTTGGTAAATTAATTGTTTGATACAAAATGTACCCCTGAACATTGCTAAGTTTGATATAACTACCATAAGTGGATACTGAGATATGTGCATGAAAGTACCTTGCATGCAAAACTTTAACCAAATTTTCAAAGTCAAACAAGGGCCATAATTTGCACTAAATTTATACAAGAGTTATCTCACTTGACTGTGTGACACCCCCTAAGATATTAACAAAGTTCAAGTCAATATCATAAGTGGTTACTGAGATATGTGCATGATAGTACATAGCAGACAAAACTTTAACCAAATTTTCAAAGTCAAACAAGGGCCATAATTTGCACTAAATTTATACAAGAGTTATCTGTCTTGACTGTGTGACACCACTTAAAACATTAACAAAGTTTCAAGTCAATATTATAAGCGGTAACTGAGATATGTGCATGATAGTACATAGCAGGCAAAACTTTAACCAAATTTTCAAAGTCAAACAAGGGCCATAATTTGTATCAAATTTATACAAGAGTTATCTCACTTGACTGTGTGACACCCCCTAAGATATTAACAAACTTTCAAGTCAACATCATAAGTGGTTACTGAGATATGTGCATGATAGTACATAGCCGGCAAAACATTAACCAAATTTTCAAAGTCAAACAAGGGCCATAATTTGTATCAAATTTATACAAGAGTAATCTGACTTGACTGTGTGACACTACTAAAGACATTAATAAAGTTTCAAGTCAATATCATAAGTAGTTACTGAAATATGTGCATGATAGTACCTAGCAGGCAAAACTTTAACCAAATTTTGTACCTACTAGCAGGCAAAACTTTAACCAAATTTTCAAAGTCAAACAAGGGCCATAATTTGTACTAAATTTATACAAAAGTTATCCGACTTGACTGTGTGACACCTCTAGAGACATTAACGAAGTTTCAAGTCAATATCATAATGGTTATTGAGATATGTGCATAATAGTACAAACCAGGCAAAACTTTAACCAAATTTTCAAAGTCAAACAAGGGCCATAATTTGTACTAAATTTATACAAGAGTTATCTGTCTTGATTGTATGACACCCCCTAAGATATTAACAAACTTTCAAGTCAATATCATAAGTGGTTACTGAGATATGTGCATGATAGTACAGGCAAAACTTTAACCAAAGCTGCAACGCCGACGCACAAGTGACTGTAATAGCTCTCCATATTCTCCGAATAGTCGAGCTAAAATAGGACATACTAGAGTTAAGGTCCTTGTACACTGCACTTCCTCTCAATGTCCTCTGTGTGTAAAATAGCTACATAAGACAATGAATGACATCAAAGAGAATCAACTGTAATCTATTGTTTCCATAGCCACTTAAGCCCCACTTTTTGGGCTCTGATGGACCAACACACAGACAGAGCCCATTACCATTATCCTCTCTGCAAAGGAGGGGAGGGGGGGATGAAAAAATTTCATTTAAATATTTCAAATATTCAAGACAGACAACAATTTAACCACTTACCTCCCATGTCCTGGCTTTAGTTTTACTCTGAACAGTTCCTGAGCTGCCAACTACATCCAGGGAAAACTTGTCTGACCAATCACCTTCTCCGATCTTCAGAGAAGCCTGAAAAATCAACCAATCAAATTACTGATTATCTGAGATAGTCAATTATCTAACCAATCAAATTAATTCTCACAGTCTAACTGAAATCTGACTAATCACTACAGCCAATCAAATTATTACATTTTCTATGCATTGACCAACTATGTCAGTTATAAGTTAATAACCAATGAAATTCAGTTCTACTTGACATTTTGACCAATCACCTTCAGTTTTCCTAACATTTTGAATACTGATCAAGGTTCAATCAATTGCATCTTTCCTTACAAAATGTCAATACTACAAAGATAAAGAATGGAAATTCCCATTTTTAGTAACTTTTCAAAGAACAATAAAGTAACATCAAAAGCAAAACATCAGCAATATCAAACTGCAAAACTGTAAATGCATTGTGGAAAATATCTATTACAGTAGTCGGAACGCAACAGTTGTCAAAATTTGCGTATATCGTGCGTATAACGTGCGTGTAACGTGCGTATAATGTGCGTGCACTCATCGTGTATTTTGTAAATCGTATATCGTGTATCAAATCGTATCATTCATCGTGCAACGTGCACCATATACTATCCACGATATACGATTCCCGATGCACGATAATCCATACGGTATACGTACGATTCGATGGTGTATTCCGTAGTTAATCGTTTTATTTAGCGTGTACATCTCTCCCCCTCCCCCATAAAAAATGCTGATTCCAGTTTATATTTTTTAGTGTAGTTGCGGGCGAGAAAGACTTCCGGGACAGGTCAAAGATATTTTCACCTCATATCCGAAATTTAGGTCATTTTTGGCAACAGAAAGGACATCTTTTTTATCTAAACTGCTGTTGTCAATGCATTCCTTAAAGTGCAGCAGTCAAGGTACGCCCGCCTCGAAGCAACATATCGTGGGTATGATGTTAACAAGTTTTTTATTGGCTAAATGCAAATAATACGCCGAATCAACTACACTTTTACGAAATTATTTAAAGTCCAATAAAAAGTTGTTTCGGGTAATCCTTTTTACAGTTTGCCCTACTTTCCAATCCAATCAAATGTCCCTATTTCATTCAAAAAAGCTAATTGTATTCTCAATTACAGAAATAAAAAAACTTATTGCATCGGTTCACTAACGCTCCCTCGCAATAAATTTGTTTATTCCTGTAATATAAACCTATAACCTATACTTAAATTCCCGATATTGAATTAATACTATGAATTATACTGCCTGATTGGAATAATATATCCATTAGCTGACATAAAGAGAAAGGCAATTAGGTAGTGTCTTTGACTGATTAATTAGTTTGAGCAAGGTCTTTCAAATTACTATTGAAAGACCTTGGTTTGAGTGTCATCAAAAGCCTCGATGTCATTCAAAACAGGGTCCATATTGTCCAAAATAAATTGTACTAGTAAATAAGCTTTTTTACTGGTTAGTGGGTGTTGATTTATATTGGCAACCCAAGAACATATAATTCAATCTTGTTATTATTTAGCAAATCATAGTCTGCACATAACAGAAATTAGCAGGGCGTGACAGGTGACATGTCAGTAGGGGTTGCCCAACCACTGTACCTGTTACATGCCTGTTTCAGTTATAAAATACTGTAACTGTAATTTATATCTTATATATAATTTAATACTGTATGGTAGTTTGCACTGTCTGTATGGCACCATATAATAATTATAATTAAACAAATATCACTGGCTATTATCTGTAATCTGTGGGGGACAGAGGGGGTAGGGGTTTGGGTTCAGGATAAATGTAAGCCGGTTTCTGCTTACAAACCTACTGCTACTACCTCCAGTTGAATTAAACATCAGCCATATTATGATCATTAAGTATATCCTTGCCAGTTTGGACTGGCCACTGGCCATACAGATGCTTAATCGGATCACCTGCATCTTTTTTAGCAGTTTAACTATAACAGACTTACTTCAGAATGGGGCACATAGAAAAAATGATTTTATTTAAGTTGTACATGTATACCTTGAAATAAGTTTTATTAGATTTGTAATATATATCCATCTTGTGAGAACACTCACACTTGATTAATAATTGTATTTTAGTATTACAAGTAGTTCTTTTACTGAAGATCCTACCTGAAACCCCATGTTTAAGTAAAATGTTTAACTTTCATAAATAACATTTGAATAGTAAGTTCTGCAAAGAGCTTAGATATTTAGGTATACACTAGTATGATATCACTAGAAAATCACCATAATCATTTTGTATAAAATGCATGAATAAAAAATTAAAAAAAAAAGATTTCAAAGGCTAAGATGGCAAAATTGTGCTTGTGTAGACTTCCCGTAAAGCATGTGATACCGGCTAACACCAATGTTTCAGTAGTTTTATTTTGAACACCTCTATATTGTGTGTAGTTTGTAATCTTAATACCGGGTAGCTTAATAAAGAAAATAATATGAACATCAGATCTATTACTAAGTTACAATTTACTCTGGTCTCAGTAGACCGGTTGTATAGTTATGTAGTCATATAGTACTTCTGACAGATCTCCTCTGGTTATATTCATAAATTGAATCCATTTTAGAAATCCTTCTAAGGGCCTTTTTACCTGTTAATGTGGCAGAGGCGGTGCTTGAACTCTGTCCGGTTTATTAAATTTGTTCCTCATCTCTGATAGTTTCCTTAAATGCCTAGCTAACATTAATTTGAACAAATATAGATCTTTTTAGATCTTTCTACATATCTAAATTCCAAAATAACTAAAAAAACATGAGTACCATCATTGCTGAGCTCTATTCTGCAGTCTCATAGTTATTGAGGTTTTTGAAACATGTGAGGTTACACCCCCTTTATAAATATAGTGTTGCTGAGCTCTTTCATATTGTTGTAAATCCTCCATCAATTTATTTGCTAATGCTACATGTGTATTCCAGGAACAATTTTTCCAAATGATCTACTACATGTTTAGTACAAAAGTAAAAGGTAAAGTGTTTGTTTATTATAGTGTCACCCCTATTTAAAGGGCCAGCCATTTCTGACTTATGAGACACCTTCTTTTTGAGCACATGTGCCTCCCAAATCCTATCCTTTTATTGCCAGGTACCAGGCAGGTAGGCATACGGTAACCATTATTTAACTAGCTGGTGGCTCACCAACCGGCCATATCAGAATGGACCCCTGGTGGGATTCGAACCTTCGACCTCCCGCTCCAAAGGTGGATGCCTAAACCACTAGACCAAGGGAGACGGTATATGTACATGCATTACCACCTCATAATATCAGCAGAGTTATGAACATAGGATATGCAAACAAAATCAATCTTGGAAATATGTGTACATCTAAATGCTATAGTCTCATAGCCTTTATACTTACTTATGTAAAAAATGCCATCAGATAAATTAAATATTGAATGTACATCATTTTTCTGCCCAGTAATTAACCATCCATTGAATTGTTCATTGTATCTTCGTCATCATCAGTATGTCAAATAAACATATAATTCCATATAAGATTATATGTTACATGCACATACATGTTTTGTGTTAATACCACATATGGCATCTTGAGACTGTATAATCTAGGCTGTGAGATGTGTCTTCTCCAGGGTTCTAATTGAATCTGCTATCCACCACTGGATGCAGAGTTGTGTCATGCAATTGGACCATTCCATTATTCTACAGAGGGTCCAAAATAATTTTGCAAATTATTTTTAACCTGTTTTTGGTTCATATCCTAGAAAGTTTTACAAATTTTATGCTAAAATGGGTGAGAAAAGTTATAATACATAACAGTCTGTTTAATTTTACTTTAAAATTACTACCCCCATAAAGTATTACCCCAACCACCTCGACAGGGGTTCTGAATCAAAAAGAATGGTAGCAGTGACATAAAGTATGTGGAACTGCGTGCCAAGAATTAAACTACATTGAAATAAAAATGAACTTTAATAACCTTCTTCACTCTAGAAAATATCACTGTTTCCAAGAGGTTCATTTTTCATATGTGTTTTTATATATCCCACCTATAGAATAGGCCCACTTAAACAAAATATAAAGTAGCATGATATAAAACTTTATATAGAATTAATCACCATAGTCCTCAGTACATAAATACCGCATTTCGCTTTAATTATCTTCCCTTCTCTTAGAATAATCCTAGATTTCTAGAGGGACAATTTTCACTTTCGGGCTACCGGAAAAAAACCTAAATATTGTTCAAAACTTTTTTCTGTTAAAACATTTGTCAAATTAAGGGGCCGTATGATCATCACAACTATAAATACTACAAAATAACATTAAAAACCCCGTTCCAAATGCTTGATTTATTCGAAAACGCCATTTCAAGCCTTCAGTTTCTTCAATGTCAATTTACCCCACCCACTTGACATCCATCAACATATCCATTCAAGGTTCCAGTATAAGATTATTATATTTGAACATTTATATGCCACGGTCCTAAAAAGTGTCTTTAATGTAGAATTTATTTAACGAAAAGTGTTAATGGCAAAAATTATTAACTTTAATTACGCCCAATTTCTCGCACATTGGGATCAATTTCCTGCAAAAGTCACTCCGACAGGTGTTCAAATTTGACACATACTGTGATATGAAAACTGTGGATCTTTGTCACTTATCGATGTCACTTTTTATTGTTAAGGTACGAAGCTAATTGATCTGATTCTTTCGGTCTGATTAAAAGGTCTAAATTTAGATAAATTGTGAAATCCGAAAGTGATCGTATAACGTGTAATCCGTTTAGCGTGTAGCGTGCGCTTCGTACATCGTGTATATCGTGTATCGTTCTGAATCGCTCATCGTGTATTTACCGAACGTGCAACGTGCGTCTAACGTGCGTGTATCGTGCGTACATCGTGCGTGTATCGTGCACTCCGTATGACAACTGTTACGTTCCGACTACTGTATATAGGTATACATTTTGTACTATCAAATAGGCAGTTATTTTTTCTAGAATTAAAAGCCAAATTTAGCTAGAACTGTTTCTAAGAAATGTAGCATTAAGGAAGAAACAGTGGAATCTAAAGGTAAATATATGGGGGCAAAGTGTTCCAAGCAAAGATGGCTTAACGTACAGGAACCGATTATAACTTCTTTCTGATAACCTATGATGACCAGAGCTGTCACATGACAGCACGCTCGACTATTCGAAAGCTTGTTGGTAAAATGGGGTTTTTGTCTAAGAACAGGAGTATTGTGTAATTGTCTATAAGAATTAAGGTCAAAGATATGAAACTTGTTCAAAGACCTTTGTAAATGTACATTGCATTCAAAGCCTTACTCTGGATTCTGCAAGCCAACTGGAGGGAGGATGGGGGGATAATTTCAAAGAAATACATGACCTTGTATATTTGATCATGAATAATTTTGTAACTTTTCAAAATTGGTATGTATAGAATTAAAAAAGCATGACCGCTACATGCTGCATAATTATTCTATGACATTTCCAAAGAAAGCCATTTTGAGTATTTCCATATTAGTCTGACAAAACTGTGACAAAATTCTAAGTTAAAAAGGGCATAAATATGTCAAAAATCAAAAACATTGGTGAAGATGTTGACAGTAAACATACATTTTAAGTTTCAAGCCAATACGTTCGATAGTATTCTATCTTTAACAAAAAATTCAAAGTTAAAAAGGGACACAAATCTATCAAAAATCAAAACAGAGTTATGGAGATTGTTTCCTCAGGTGTAGATGTTGATGGTTGACACATACTTTGAGTTTCAAGTCAATACCTTTGATAGTATTCAAGATATTTGACTTTATAAAATCTTTTACCAAAAATTCTAAGTTAAAAAGGGATATAAATCTGTCAAAAAATCAAAACAGAGTTATGGGGATTGTTTCCTCAGGTGTAGATGTTGATGGTAAACATATATTTTGAGTTTCAAGTCAATACCTTATATAGTATTCAAGATATTTGAATTTACAAAAAACTTTTACCAAAAATTCTAAGTTAAAAAGGTTATAAATCTGTCAAAAATCAAAACAGAGTTATGGGAATTGTTTCCTCAGGTGTAGATGTTGATGGTAGACACATACTTTGAGTTTCAAGTCAATACCTTTGATAGTATTCAAGATATTTGAAATTATAAAAAACTTTAACCAAAAATTCTAAGTTAAAAAGGGGCATAAATCTGTCAAAAATCAAAACAGAGTTATGGGGATTGTTTCCTCAAGTGTAGATGTTGATGGTTAACATATAGTTTGAGTTTCAAGTCAATACCTTTGATAGTATTCAAGATATTTAACTTTATAAAAAACTTTAACCAACGCAGACGCCGACGCCAGGGCGAGTGCAATAATCTCCTTATTCTTCGAATAGTCAAGCTAAAAATGAAACATGTCAAATTTAAAAGCTGTGATCTGATCACTTTCTGCCATTTCAGACATTCAGTGACTAATTCAAATCATTTTCAGTGTGCACCCCTATGAATAATTAATGGTAGTATCCAAATTGAAACATGGACAAGTCCATTTTAGAAATTTAGGAATGTCAGGGTAAAGCAACAACAGTGAGCTGTCAAATCTCTCTTTATATAGCCTATACAGATCAAGCAACTACTTAAAGGGAGGTAAGTATATAATAATTCTAAGTAAGGGGAGATAAGCCAGGTATGTTTTAGGTAATGGGTGGGGTATGATATATAAGAGCTAGCAGCAGAGAGACATTTTTGAAAGTTGACTGCAAAAATGCTACAAGTCTCTCTTTATTTCATATAAGTTAACAGTTTTGCAGTTAACCCTCTGTATGGTTATAAACATGTAATACCCGAGCCTTTGATTTACTGAACTCCTGGGAATGAAAAACAATGTAAAGTCTGGTCAATTTATAGATAATTTCTCTTGAAAATATTTGTACCTATAATTTACTACAGTACCAGTGATCTCAATGGATGACAACTGTTACTATAAATACATCAACAGTGTATGACATCATTGCAGTGCTATAAATAGATCAATAGTCTATGATATCATTGGACTGCTATAAATAGACCAGCAGTGTATGACATCTTTGTACTACTATAAATAGATCAACAATGACTGCCATGTCTGAATAGGTCAAAAAAATAGGTCAATCACACTCTGATCTCATTGGTCGCCTTGATTGGCCTTATCTTTGGCAACCAATCACAAACAACCTTTGGCTATACTGACCGGAAATTGCAGTCAGGTAAATTTCTCCTACTTTTTGGCAACAAAATTTATATTTCTAGGCATGACGGGAGACATGCCGGGGTCTCATCCCAATACTAAGCTAACATACATGCTCTTTGGGACGGACCTTGATAAAATTCTCATCAAATCAAATCAAATCAAGCCATGTCTGAATATGATAATAGGAGATATTTTATATATCAACAACAGTACAGCTTGACCATTAACTAATATTGCACCAACACTACTACCTCAAAAGTAGTCTAGAACCCAAAAACTAGAAACAATCTATTCCAAATAGCACTCTACCATATATCATGCAAATAAACTTTCCTATAACAGTTAGCAAGCAAATACATCTACTCGCAGCTTAACATCATGTTTATTGACACCAAGAATGATCTATCATGACTATCATGCAAATGCAATTTACAGTGCGCCCTACTTTCCAATTCAATCAAATGCTACAATTTTACAAAAATGCAACTAGAAGATTAATTTTCAATATTGTCTTAGCATCTGCAATATGAAAAAAAATATTCAACATATTTTTTCAGTAAGTAGAGCTGTTACATCACAGACCTTAGCTGCAGCTCTCAATCTATATATTTCAAAACAAAAATTGTCTGTAGGTGGAGCAAACTGTGAGCTGAGTTATGGGTCAATATTACAAGAATAAAGAAACTTATTGCTGCCATGCGCTGAAACCTCACTTGCAATAAATTTGCTGAGTCAGCAATAAATTTGCTTATTCCGCAATAAATTCGCTTATTCCGCAATAAATTTGCTAATTCTGCAATAAATTTGCTTATCCAGCAATAAAATTGCTTATTCCGCAATAAAGTTGCTTATTCCGCAATAAAGTTGCTTATTCAGCAACAAAATTGCTTATTCCGCAATAAAATTGCTTATTCCGCAATAAAATTGCTTATTCCGCAATAAAATTGCTTATTCAGCAATAAAGTTGCTTATTCAGCAATAAAATTGCTTATTCCGCAATAAATTTGCTTATTCCGCAATAAATTTGCTTATTCAGCAATAAAGTTGCTTATTCAGCTATAATTAACATTACGGCAATAAACTTGCTTATTCAGCAATTCCTGTAATATGGACCTATTACCTAAACTTATATAATGGTCTACAACATATCATGCAAAACAATAAAATATTACACAGCAATATGTCATTATCAAGCAATATTAGAATATCTAAATTTGATTTATGCAAAATTATCATACTGTATAATAAGTTAATTTGGCAAGACCAAATTTAGTCCAGCCGAACAGAAACTAAACAAAAAGCCCCCTGATAACTTAAATATGCTTAAGCAAAATAATGAATTTGCTAACAAAATTAATAATGATAGAACTGCACTCTTTTTACTCTAAAACAATGTAAAATATATTTTCTAGCTAAATATTGAATTAAATTTATTGAATTACTTATACTTCTCTTTACAGTGTAACAGTATCCCCTATCAGGCCAATTAAGTCCCCAAATTAACAAAGACATTCTATGGCAAATGTTACAAAATCTAATTTAAAACACTTCTGTAACTTTAATACTTTACATCAAGTTATTTTCATTCTACAATATTGGTTGATGTGCACACGGGTTTGGCTAAAACAAAGCATAATTTTTTTAATTCTGTCAAATCTGAAAATCAGATATACAAAAACATTTTCCCACCCTCTTCTTTTTTACATCAAGACAAATTTATGTAAAGTTACAGTGGATGTCATAATTTCAAATGTTACATTGGTTGCTAATTTAGGAAGATTTTCAATTTTGACATCCATGGGGATCTTGCAAAATAAAATGACGGCACATATGAAACTAAACAAATTAGTTGTCAACAAAGAGAGGTCACTCAAGGGGGAGCAACTCCAAAATTAGAGGTAAGAGCAAATAAGTTCAGCAAAACATATATAAAATCCAAAGCGTACAGAAATGCTGTAAAATAATAATTGCCGGCACCCAATGCTCTTGGTCCCTTCTGGCTATATTATATATCATGGGAAAATCACTAGCAAAGTTTTGTTCTCATGAATATTTTATGAATTAACTGCCAACCTATGAAATTGCACTTAACATTCTGATACTCTTCAATACAAATCCAAAAATGCACTAAATTTCAAATTGCTCTTCTGCTTTGTTTGTTGCTTTGAAATATTACAGTAAATTGGGTAACTTTCTCATAACTTAAAATTTCATAAAATGAAATTGCGCAATTTGATAGCAGACAGACATATTCGTGAATCTTGACTTAAAAAAAATTATGAATCGTGAATTTCAAAATTATAGATCATGAATTTCAAAATTCTGAAAGGAGAACTCTCAGCTTATAAAATTTGTATGAGTCTAATATTTTGCCAAAAATATAAACATACAAAGTAGCAAAGCGGGGGAATGGCAAAGATAAAATGTTTTGAAATCAAGCAGTATTGCTACTATTATTATTATTCATCAGAATACAAAATTTTGCTTCTTAAAAATCACCTACAATTGGGGAAATGAGCAAATATAGGGGTGTCCGACAATGCACAAATACTGCACTAAATGAAAGCATAATATTACGGCAAAAAAAATAAAAAAATATTGCAGTGCCACGGAAACCTACTTTTCCACTCTGCTTCATTTCTTTCACTTTCTGTTTTTTGCCTGTATCCTTCTTTCTCTCCAATGTGTCTTTCTTTCTATCCAACGTGTCGTCCTTAAAGTTTTTGAAATAGTTAGGCCACTGTGCTTGGACAGTGCAAATGTTACAGCAGTGTATAAGGCCAAAATAAATTCATATTGCAGTTCTGGGAACCATACCAACCATATCTTTAGTCCCTTTTTCAAATTATTTTTCAGTAGCCACAAAAATAATCTGCCACTTCACATTACTGAGAAAAATTGTATTAAAACAAAACAATTTAAAAAAAAGAAGATTTTTCTGACGCACCCTTTTGTTTTTTCAGTATGTTCCCCAAAACCCCAATACTGTTTTCATGGCCTCAAAGCAGACAAAACTGTACTAGGTATGAATTGGTGTTTTATAACATATTAAGTGTGTTTCCTAACTAACCAAGACTATAGCTCTTACACTGAAGTTGTAAGGGTATCACATTTACTGTACAAGTCCTTATATCCGCAAGTTGTTTATTTAGCGATTTTCCAATTTTTCTCATTCTTCACAAGACTTTAGTTCTCTAATTAAGGAACTAGTACTTTTTTTAATTACATAATCTTTGTTTCTTTACTATTTTAGCGAGTTTGATAATTTGAGAAGTTCTTCATTCACATAAATTTATTATGATGTCAATCTTGCGAAAAAAACGACTTTTACAGTAGGTAATTCTCGTAACAAATCTGACTATCGCGCTTATAAGACAAGGAAATAAAGTTCCTATTTTAGCCTCAAAGTGGGGTCCTCGTCTTATAAGCGAGGCCTCGAGAATCAACCAAAAATAAAAATCAATCCTAGCTACAGTTGTGTTAAATCGGCAATATTTTTTTCATATTTGTTTTTTTCCGGTATGATATAAGCGACCTAAAATTGATATCTGAATCAAGCGTTTTACCAAGCATTAATTGTAAAGAAAACCGATAATCAGTCTAGTCTGTTATTGTTAATTCGGATATTGATTTTTGGTGACACTTAGAGATAATTGCGTACAGTAAATACGTGTCATCCACTGATTAATCAATTTATGAAAACATCTGGCAGCTAAATGTGTATACATGTAATTATTAAGAGTGCCTAGGATCCCCCAAATTAGCGACAATTACGTCGTAGTTTAAAGAAAAAAGGAGCGAGAGGCTTAGACAAAAGGCCGAAAGGCTTTTTTGTAAAATTTGTCATAGCGGGTGTTTTGTCAACTTTTAATTATAAATACGAAAGTTTGCTTTTTTTGCAAACATTTTGTGATAACTCCGGGAAATTGAGGGGAATGA
This sequence comes from Saxidomus purpurata, assembly GCA_022818135.1. Taxonomy (NCBI): domain Eukaryota; kingdom Metazoa; phylum Mollusca; class Bivalvia; order Venerida; family Veneridae; genus Saxidomus; species Saxidomus purpurata. Next base: position 4,651,942 of record JAFMSR010000019.1, read on the forward strand.
AAAAATAATTTTTAGCTGACTTTATTGCCATCTCGCTCTTTTTTTTTTCTTTAAACTATGACATCATTGTCGCTACATTGGTGGATCCTCGGCACACTTAATAATTATATACAAGCTGTCATATGTTTTCATAAATTGATTAATCAGTTGATGACACGTATTTACGCAATTATCTTCTCAAAGTGTCACCAAATATCAATATCCGATTTGACAATACACAGATTGGTTTATAATACTAAAAAAAATCGGCGATTAAAAAATAAACTAGAGCTATCACTAAATGTGATTAATACCCCCGAAAGACTGCTTTATAAACTGAGGAAGTTCGTAGTAACAGAATACCTTGCAAAAAACACTAAAATAGAGATATTGTTCTTGGCAATAACTCTGTAATCAGTCAAGATAGAGTTATGGTTCTTGTACACTGCATTCCCTCTCATTGTGCTGGACCATTGTATGAAGTTTTATTGCATTCCGACCACTAGTTTTCAAGTTATGCTCTGCGACAAGGAAAAGTAAAAATGGGCAATAACTGTGTAATGAGTCACGATAGAGTTATGGTTCCTGTGCACTGCACTTCCTCTCAATGTACTTGACCATTGTATGAAGTTAAACTGAATTCCAAACAGTAGTTTTCAAGTTTTGCTGCGGAAAAAGAAAAGTATCAAAGGGCAATAACTCTTTTATGAGTCAAGAAAGAGTTATGGTTCTTGTACACTGCACTTCCTCTCATTGTGCTAGATCATTGTATGAAGTTGTATTGAATTCCACCGAGTAGTTTTCAAGTAATGCTCCGGACAAGGAAAAGTAACAAAGGACAATTACTCTGTAATTGCTCAAGCTAGAGTTATGGTTCTTGTGGACTGCACTTCCTCTCATTGTGCTTGACCATTGTATGAAGTTGTATTGAATTCCAACAAGTAGTTTTCAAGTTATGCTCCGGACAAGGAAAAGTAACAAAGGGCAATAACTCTGTAATGAGTCAAGGTGGAGTTATGGTTCTTGTACATTGCACTCCATCTCAATATGCTTGACCATTGTATAAAGTTGTATTGAATTCCAACTAGAAGTTTTCAAGTTATGCTCCGGACAAGGAAAAGTAACAAAGGGCAATAACTCTGTAATTAGTCAAGATGGAGTTATGGTTCTTGTGCACTGCACTTCCTCTCAATGTGCTTGACCATTGTATGAAGTTGTATTGAATTCCAACAAGTAGTTTTCAAGTAATGCTCTGGACAATGCAACGGACCGCCCGCCCGACCGCCCGCCCGACCGACCACCGGGTGACTCCTATATACTCACCCCCCCAAACTTCGTTTCGGGGGTATAATAAATTAGCTTAGAAATCATCCGAACTTTAAGAAAATAAAGTAACTGGGTTTCCGTAAGAAATTGCCCCGTCTTATAAACGAGTCTATTCAAACAAGAGGGCCAAGATGGCCCTATATCGCTCACATTGGTACAAGTCCACTTGCCTGGTGGAAGATCACTAGATAATGTTATATACCAAATATGTTTTCCTATATACGCCTTTGTAAAACAAATGATCCCCCCCCCCGGGGCAAGGTCAATTTTGACCCCAGGGGCATAATTTGAACAAACTTTGAAGAGGTCTACTAGGCAATGCTACATGCCATATATCTAAACTCTAGGCCTTGTGGTTTCAGAGAAAAAGATTTTTAAAGTTTTCCCTATATAAGCCTATGTAAAACTAAGTGACCCCCGGTGCAGGTCAATTTTGACCCGGGGGTCATAATTTGAACAATCTTGGTAGAGGTCCACTAGCCAATGCTACATGCCAAATATCTAAGCTCTAGGCCTTGCGGTTTCAAAGAAGAAGATTTTTAAAGTTTTTACTATATAAGCCTATGTAAAACTAAGTGACCCCCAATGCAGGGTCAATTTTGATCCAAGGGTAATAATTTGAACAATCTTGGTAGAAGTCCACTAGCCAATGCTACCTGCCAAATATCTAAGCTCTAAGCCTTGTGGTTTCAGAGAAGAAGAGTTTTAAAGTTTTTCCTATATATTCCTATGCAAAACTAAGTGACCACCCCCATGGGGTCAATTTGGACCCGGGGGTCATAATTTGAACAATCTTGGTAGAGGTCTACTAGACAATGCTACATGCCAAATATCTTAGCTCTAGGTCTTGTGGTTTAAGAGGAGAAGATTTTTAAAGTTTTTCCTATATATGCCTATGCAAAAACTAAGTGCCCACCCACGCGGGGTCAATTTTGACCCGGGGGTCATAATTTGAACAATCTTGGTAGAGGTCCACTAGATAATGCTACATGTATTTAAGAAAATTAATTTATTCAAACTTGCTAAACGTCAAATCTTTTCAAATATATTATTAAGTATCTACAAGTCATATGCCATTTCCTCTGAAGGAAATAGTTTAAGTGTTCAAGTATCGTATATTAGAGCTTTATCTTTGGTACCGGTTTCCCACATGACCGACGACCCAAAAGAGGTTAGTTATTTTAGTTTTCGGAGGATAGTGCAGGATACAGAAAGCGTCTTAATTACAGAGACATCCCTGGTTCTTATACCTGCTAGGTGTATAACACCCATACATGGACCTACGTAATAAAGTCGCATCCAAAAGACTGTTAGTAATTTTAGTTGGTCAGCCCCGGAATTCGACACCGCTACCCCGAGATAACAAGTCACGTGCTCTACCGATTGAGCTAACAGAGCTGACTAGTGTTCAAGTGTTAACAAGACGAATTTTGATGCAAAGCTTCAAAGACGTCGCGCATGTGTTTGAAGCATGACTGGGTGATGGGCACTGAGACAGGTTTCTATATAAAATCAGGATTTACTTTGTACATGTATTATATAACCGGATCGTTTATCCTTTGAACGTCCACAACGTAATAAACCGTATAAGCGGGTTATGACAGGTTTGGCCTTCCATATAAACGAACGACAGTTATCGTATGGAACACGTTTTGTCTGTATGAATTTAAAGGCTTTGCCGACAGCCCCTGAATGTTGAAAACTCAGACTTCCGAGGCAAATGCTGATACTTTAAGATAACCTTGAAAATGACCTTGGACACAATGTTACCAGGTTTGAAAATTTTCATTTTACCAACGTTCGCGTACAGGCCCCTGTGGTATTGTGTTTTGAGCGCGTGCAAATATTTTTTCATAGACATAAAGCAGACATGTCGTACTCAAACCCAGGTATAATGACATCTTATGAGAACTCTTCAAATCGACCTCTCGAGCAACAAAGCTCCCAAAAGTAGCTTCATTAAGAAGTAACAGGGCCACAAAATTGAACAAAATGAGTCGTATACCAAAATGTTCGGGAGACTCTGAATTTTATCGAGCTACAGGCATAAAGTGAAAAGATTTTATGAGGATCGAACAATAAAAACTATAAAATGTTTATGACAAAGGCAAATGAAAAAGAAACACACAAACATATCTTTTAAGAAAGTGCTAAATAAGTACTATATTTTGGGTTTCATACAATCTCGCTATCAATGTCATGTTCAAGGTCAAAAGGTCAAAGTGAACAGAAAAATCCTTTTTTAACCTAATTGCTTCTTCCCTTGATTCAAAACTATATGATATAGCAGGTCCTGTTTGATATGAATGATATCTTATAAATAATAATTATGTGTTTTTATCTAACACCAATTTTGTGCAAATGAAATCGGTTGCCATGGAGGTTCTAAGCAAGTCAAGGTACAAAATATTTATGGGAAACGAAAGTGCAAATGAAACACACATAAGCATGTTTACTAAGAAAGCGCTAAATATATAAGGTATTTTGAGTTTCATACACGGTCACTATCAAGGTCTTTTTTCAAGGTCGAAAGGTCAAAATTAATATAATATTTACAGTTTCACATCATCGCTTTTTGTGTTGATTCAAAACTATACATCAAAACTGTATGATGGAGGAAGTCTTGTTTTATATTAATTATGTTGTATAAGAGACACACTTTTAGTTTTTAAACCATTTTGTTTGAATAGAATTGGTTGCCATGGAGAAATGCAGATTAAAGCTCAAGCTCAATACGCTTTTATTTCATTACCATTGTTTGCAAATAATATTGGTTGCCATTGGTCCAAAGTGGCCATTGTATTCACAATGGCAGGTTTTTTCCTAGTCAAGGTATGAAACATATAAAGAAAATGAAGGTACAAATGAAACACGCATAATTATGCATTTGTACTACAACATTACATAAAATTATAGCACTTTGTAATCATGCAAGGTCATTATCAAGGTCATAGTCAAGGTTATGTATTACTGAAGAAGTACAATTACTTCACGTAATGTCTTCTGTTAATATAAAATTATAAGATAGAAGAAGTCCAGTCTGGAATATGTTCATGTATTACTTTGTATACATATCCTTTAATGATACAATTCTTTACCAAAATATAGTCAGTTGCCACGGAGAATTTCAAAATGGCTTCCGCTTTATTCACACTCAATTTTAATAATTGTTTAGTTTAATTACTATTAGTTACTTTCATGTGTGAACAATTTGGTTTTAAGGAAGATATGAAGTAACACCCACCAAAGAAGCTCAAAACATGAGCACAAGGTTAAGGTCGCTGTCATATTTAAAGACAAATTCAGGGGGTCAAACTAACCAAAAAGTGTATGTTTAGTGTGTTTGTTCGTTAACTAGTCTATATTTTGTATGGTTGGTCATACATTTAATAACTCCATACCGGTTATAAAACTGATATTGCCTATTTTACTTGTGAGGAAATGTAATTCCTAAATGATAATGTTCCTTGTAGTTAGAATAGGATATTAACATTACCATAATTGTAGTTTCTGATACAGCTAAGCCATTCAATCACTTTCACAATTTCTTTAATTAAATGGGATAATACCACTTGTAACTGAGAAAAACAAAATTCGTAAGGACATTAAAAAATAGCAGGAAGATATTTAAACAAAAGTGTTGTCATGTGCTGTGTTTGATGGTGTGAAGGGAATACTTTCCTTATTTGTTTGAGGTTTTGGTTGCATTTTCAAACTTTGGCTATCATATTTTCCTTACAAGAGGGCCATTATGGCCCTATATTGCTCACCTGACTACCTTGGCTATAATACAAGGGGTCATGAATCTAACATAATTCGTAGAGGTCCATACACAATTCTTAGTAACATTCTAAATATATAGCGTCTGCCTGTCGGCCTTGTGGTCTTTTTAAGTTTTCCTTATATAAGCCTATGTTAAATCAAGTGACCTCCCCCTGAAGGAATGGTTAATTTTGACCAGGGAGTCATGATTTGAACAGTCTTAGTAGAGATCCACTAGGCATTTCTACATGCCAAATATCTAATATCTAGGCCTTGTGGTTTCAGACAAGAACATTTCTTAAATTTTTCCTATACATGTATAAGCCTATTTATAACCCAGTGACCCCCCGGCGGGGTCAAGTTTGACCCGGGGGTCATAATTTGAACAATTCTGGTAGAGGTCTACTAGACAATGCCACAAGCTAAATATCTAAGCTCTAAGCCTTGTGGTTTCAGAGAAGAAGATTTTTTAAGTTTTTCCTATTCGTTGCCATTGCAGAGTTCTGCATGGAATAGAATTATTTGAACAAGTTTCATAAAGCTTCATGCAGGAGGATATGCCATTTGAAGGAAATGGTGCACGGACGGACGGACGACGGACCCCGGATGGTGAGTGATCCTAATAGCTCACTTTGTGCCAGGTGAGCTAAAAAGCTGAGTAATTGTTTTAATATGTCAAATATTTTCCTTAATGCTAAGGTTTCCTTTCGGTAATATTTGTGCTTAAAAGGTGAATTATTGTCCTGCCTGATTAAATTTACTCCATTAGGTTTTAAGATATAAATTGTCTTCCCCCTGTGGGTATCAGTCTGTCCTCATATATTACCTTTTCGAGGTAAAAAGGAAGTATACATGTATATCCCTTAAACGTTAATTAATGGTACTAAATGGTTTTGATTTTTCCTTAAAGTTAAAGGTTATTGTCCCTATTATGTATAATATTGACATTGTAAGTTAAGGTAGCTGCGGACCTTAGAACCAGAATTGAAAAAGTTACAAAAAAAATGACAAAGTTACATTTTGGACAATAATGTGTGCATATATACAGGATTCCAGTACCTTTAAACTCTAAGTATGACTTAAACCTTTGAAGAAGGGATGTTGGTCTTGGGAGTGATTTTAAAATCCTTCATTCATGACAAAGTTACTCTCCAGACACGAATGTGTGCATACAAACTGGATTCCATTACCTGTAAACTCTAACTGTGACCTTGACCTTTACAGTAGGGACGTGAGTTGTGCATGCAACACGTTGTCTTGATGTGCTGACCATTTGTGCCAAGTAAATGTAAAATCCTTCAATGCATGACAAAGTTACTTTCCGGACACAAATGTGTGCATATAATACAGGATTTCATTTATCATTTGAACTCTAAATGTGATCTTGACCTCTTGAGTTAGGATTTCGGTCTTGCGCGTGACACTTTTTCCTGATGTGCTGAACATGTGTGCCAAGTTATTTTAAAATACTTCAATGCATAACAAAGGTACAGACCGGACACTTATTAAATGTAAGGATGAACAGATGGATGTACTAAAAATTGGCAGTAACTGTTGTGTGGCTATTTTTTTGTTTTCTCTATTGTACATTTTAGTCACATCAGCCCAAAAATGGCCACATAAGACATACAGAATGAATGACATCAAAGTATTAACTGTTACCTATTGTTGCCATAGCATTTTTAGCTGGGACAGATGGACAGATAGCGCAATTTTATATGCACATATCTATTTTTTTTAAAAGGGTTCTCTGATCTGAAACTTGTTTGAAAATATTGAAAAACCTGCCCCAGCGCCATCTAGTGGTTTATATGGTCCAGTTACCTCTTTAAGTGACCATCATTTCCCGTCACTAGTGAGCTATTTACACTGATTTATTGTCCGTTAATCAGACCACAATATTTATCCCTGTCTAGCGCCTCAGGTCATAACCGCTGTATTCTATCATGCCGCATACCTTCACATGTATGTCCCTTTATTGATTATGTCAGTTACAAGAGGTTGGGTGAGAAATAATTTCAATTTATCGCATGAAGGTCGACGTATCAGTTTTTTTTGTATTTCAATGGAAGCATGGGACATGGTATATGCCTACGGCATAAAAATCGAATGTTTTATTTCATTTTTGAAATAAACATACTGTTGTGGTTATTCATTCTCTTAGTTAGATCATTTTCCATTCATCTGTAGTGAGACAATTTGATTTTCAATTTGTTTATTATACTTGTTTGATAAGGGTTTCTATAATGAGATTATGGGGATATTATCAACCTTGATACCAAAGGGAACTACTGATAGATCTATATGAAAAGTTCAGTTTAAAAAAGAAACAAGTGGAATTACGTCTTTTTACGACATATACACCAATTTCAGTTAACGACGAAAGTCCTGATGAGTCAAACGATAAATGCTAGCTGTATAGTCATGTGTTCTGTTATAAGGAAAGACTTACACATATATTATAATTCTTTTGATCAATCTTATTATTCTTTCCCTTCATAATGACCTTTAAGACCAAAGGAGGACGTTTTGGATAAGATTACGTCAAATAAATACCAATAAATTAATCTACTCAAAATTGAAAAAGAGATACATAAGGTGAGTTATAGTAATATTATATTCTCAGTACAAATATTATCATTTTGTCAACATGAACTTCTATAGTGCAAATAAAGTAATATTTTTAAGAAAAAAAAAGCAAAAACACTATTTTAAAGGGAGACTAACACAAACATATCATTCTTTTACTAATCTTAAAATTCTCTCCATTCATAATGACCTTTTTAAAACCAAAAAAAAGGAAGTTTATCATAATAAGATTACGTCAAAGAAATACCAATATAGTGATTTATTTAACCTATACTCAACATTGGTAAAAAGAGATATAAAGGCAAGTTATAAATACTATTTTATCAAAGAAAAACATGAACTTCTGTAGTGCAAATTAGGTTATATTTTTTTCTAAATAAAAGCAAAAACACTTCAAAGTTTTCAATATTTTTCTAGTCTAAATATAGCACCATGAAATAATATAGAATTCAGAAGTTTTATATAAAATTTTACTCTTAATTAGTGCATGATAAATGATTTAAAGTAACATTTGTGTTATATTTCAGGATGTTTCATGCTCCAGACAACTATCAAAATGCCGCATTGCAACTGTCTGAGGTACTTGATGATATTGGTGTTAATGAGAGAATGTTGATGAAGACAAGGAGAACTCATTTACTGTGGGAGACTACAAACACAATGTGTCAAAGTTTATTAGGTAGTCAATCATCTGTATATGTATTAGGAAGTCAGACTGAAGGTACAACTACAAGAGGACTTAACTCTGATATGGACATTCTTTGCTGTTTAAATAAAGTCACTGTGATACAGGACTGGGCTGAGTGGTCGCCTGGTAATAACAACCTGCTTATGATACAGGATGAAACAACTCCACCAGGATATTGTTACTTACAGTGTACAAGACCTGATGTTCCACTTCCTATAACTGAGGAATATGGGAATCACTTTGTAAAGGACACACATGGAAGAGTGTTGATGAAAAACACACTGATTGATGATATGCTTAACGGTTGCCAGCGACAAGGTCCATCACTGGCAAGTCAAGGAAAACCAGGTGAAGGTGATAGGGATCATATTCTTGCATATCCTTTTGAATCCTTACCACAGTCCGTCAGACATTGGTTTTACCACGAACAGTCAAGATGGCTTACTGCACGAATGAAACGATATGCATTTAAATCTGATTGTTTTGTTGTTCCCACCGGCAGTACTGTTAGTGAAAATAAAGACTTCCAGTGGAGAATTTCTACCTCCTTGGCGGAGAGATGTTTAATGTTTAACCTAAATATTACTCAGATAAGGTGTTACATCCTGCTAAAGATGATTCTTAAAACATTTATTAATCTTCATGAACAAAAACACATAACAAGTTATATGTGTAAATCAGTTTTATTTCAATGCATTAGGAGTAAACCTTTACTTGTTTGGAAGGAAAGTAATATTCTTCATTGTTTAACATACTGTTTGTCTACACTTAATGAATGTATATTGTGTGGCAACTGTCCTCATTTCATTATACTTGGTAACAATTTGATGGCTGGAAAAATAACTGCTGAAAACAAACACCAATTACTTGAAAAAATGTCAAACTTAAAATGGCATACTATTGACTGTCTCCTCGAGATTCAGATTGATGACCTTGGACAAAGACTACTGTTGAATTTGAACATTATACCTGATGTAGATTACAATGCCACATTCTATATAGAAAATGCTAAGAGATTTCTTGAAGATGCAGGATTTCTTGCATTCAATAATGCTGCTAATAATGACATTTGCTATAAAAAATGTCTCAATTTTCTGAATAATAACGGTATTGAGGAACAGATGCCTTTTCTATCGCAGACTGTTGTTAATTTCGTCAGGTACATGTATCGCAATGAAGGAAATTTGTTTGTACATGCTGCATGCAGATGTTTGATACCTTTTTTCTGTGCTACACTAGGATCTCTGATGGCATCATACAACATTCAGCATAACAATCCTGTTTCTCATCAAGCACTTGAATGGCTGTCTGCAGGAATTAACTCAGATGTCTCATCCAGCAGGCTGAAAATTGCTTCTGTGTTTTACTGTGTTGGTGACATGGAAAGAGCAGCTTTGATTCTGAGAGATATTGAAGAGCGGTACAATGTACATGTTGCAGAGCCTGTATGTGGATGTTACTCATTTCTAAGGGTCATGGACAAAATAGATTTCTGCATAATATCATGCAATTACAATGAAGAAGCTTCAAATGAAGAAGCTTCAAAGTATATTACAAACTTATGTGTAAGATTTCTGTCCACGGAAATTAACTGTATTCCAAAGGAGCTTCAGTATGAAATGTTCCGATCTACTGAAGAGGAACGACAACATAGAGAGAAATATGATGACTGGATGGATTTGGCTGTTGTAGATTCCATTCCATATCTTTACTTTTTTCAGTACAAGACATATGTTTACCTACAGAGACTACAAGACCAACAACAAGCATTACGTAAAGTCCTCATGGTTACTCTGAAAGAAAAAAACCTTGGACACAGAGAAACAGCCTGGAATCTGTTAGGACAGTGTATGGAGCAAGAAAACAGACATCATAATGCACTGCAGTGTTACAGAAATTCACTTCATGTCAGGCAAACAAATAATGTTGCAAAATTTCATATATGTAGGCTTCTGGCTAGGCTAGTAGCACTTGCAAACAGATAAATATGAATACTTAGGAGCTTACACAAAGATGTGTCAAGAAGGGGCTGCTTAATAAAGATTCTCATGTATACAAATGCAAATGATATCTAAAAATAAGAAGGAGATATGACCGTTTTGAACTGAGAGAGACTTACTTCTCAGTAAAACTAGAGTTTAACATGCAGTAACCTGTATATAGTGTGATCTTAAAAGCCTGCATGCAAAGTAAGTTTCAAACTATAAAGAAATGTCGAGCAGGCGTTTTCGCATGACTTAGCCAGGGTTCAAGAAAGCGCGAATGATTTGAGACTATAATTATGCTGTGTTTTATAGACATATTTTATCCATTTGTTATGAGAGATCATGCAGCCAGTTGCATTAAACTTCTAATCAAACTTTTAAAACAGATTATACATTTACAGTATACATTTTACAGAACTTTCATTGGCTTATTATTGTTTTTGTCTACAAATGATGGAATGGAATTACGTTAGGGTCCTACATATTGCATAGTTGGGTGAACGGTTTTTCTTTACAGTTTCAATATTATAGTCTAATATATGTAGTAATTAAAATTGGTTTTCATTGATTTTTACGTTGACACCATGTATTCTTTTATCTGAGTGTTTTAAGATAGCAAAACATCTTCCGAATCTCTTTGTCTGAGCTTTGATGAATCGGGTCGTAAAGTCCGTAAACAAAGCTATAGAAACCCCGTAGTCTACGAGTTTGTGGAAAAGTTATTAAATACTCATTAAATGTGTCGAAAGTTTTGTAATGAGGAATGAAGACATGTGTATTTTGCATTGTATTCATATTTTAATGACTTTATACAATTTAATGATTCATAAAAGTCATTTTTCATACATGGTTAAGATTTACAATAATAATGATGGCTGCTCCCTATTTGATTATGCAACCCCGTGGTCCAAACTTGAACATATTCAATACTGGCGCCGCGATTCCTCGCGGCTTAAATAATGAAACCTTTTTTATTTACATTACTGATTGACCAGTATTCTCAATGACTTTTCTAGCTCAAGGCTGATTAAGTGTGCCATTCCATCACTTTGAAGTAAACTCTTTTATTTTGTTTGATTTATTGTTAAATTTTCATAGTTAAATGTGTTAATAACTTCCTTAAGTGACAGATGTAATCTCTCAGACAAATTGGTATATAAACCTCAACATTTTATAGATAAGATAATTCAGAAATATTCTTAGTGAATAATTAAACTGTTATTTAACGGAAATAAAATATAATGACAAAAATAAAGTCTAATTAAAACACTCGATACATGTAAAAGAAATTAAATAATGATACGATAATCAAATTCTTCAATTGCTTTCAATAATCCAGCTACCGATCATAGCATGATGCGGCCTTCTCTCCCTTTGAAATTTATGTGTGTTGCTTCTGTAGGGTTCCCCATCCGTGGTCGGGTGGTTAGAGTTGCTGAAATCTCTTCATTGGAGAAGTTGTCAGTTGGTTACGGAGGACTGTTGTCTATTACTGCTTCTTCCCAAAAACGATGACCAAGTAACCCCCGCCCCCTCCATGTAAACATGACCAATTAACAGTTGGAACAAGCATTAAACTCATACAATAACAACAGCTTCTTTAGTGTCACATATTAACGGTATCATGTACGTGTTTCATGGTATTATACTTGCGATGTTTTCAATACGACCGCCACAACAGCCAAAACAGAACTAAATTAACAATACAATTAGATATAAGGCGTAATTCATAGATTATTATATTGGTTTTTGTATTGTTTGAGAAATTCCCAAATTCGTTTCCGAATTACGTATTACATTTACAAATGATGTTAAAGTAAGACAGGCCAATTGCTTAAATTTCTCCGACATGTGCCAAATCAAATCAAAGGTTCCATGTCAAAACAAACACCGAAGTTTACAGGCGTTACTTTGCACACTATGAATATCATTATCTTTACTATCTTATAAATGATGGTGTGAGCTTTATCATTGGTACCGGATAAATCCATATGACCAACGCCCCAAGAATAGTTTAGTTATTTTAGGTTTCGCTGGATAGTGCATGATACAGAAGGCATCCCGTTCCAGAGACACTCTCTTGTTCTTTTACATGCCTGGTGTACAGCACCGATACATGGGCCTTAATTGTTTAGGTCACATCCAAAAGACCATTACTTATGTTACTGGAGGAGCGGGAGATCGAACCTGCGATCCCTGAATTAGAAGTCCAGCTGAAGCGGCCCGCAAATAGGAAAAGCTAGAGTTAAGTTCCTTGTACACTGCACTTTTTGAATGTCCTTTGAATGTGTGTACAGTTTCAATAAATTTCCTTTAATGATTTAATAGTTATGCTCCATACAAAGGGACTAAATATTTGCAGTTGTTTAGTTTTATTACTATAAATTACTTTCATGTATGAACAATTTGGTTTTAAGGAAGATATATAGTAACACCATCCAAAGAAGCTCAAAACAGGAGCACAATGTTAAGGTCGATGTCATATTTATAGACATATTCAGGGGGTCAAACTAACCAAAAAGTGTATGTTTAGTGTGTTTGTTCGTTAACTAGTTAAGATTTTGTATGATTGGTCATACATTAAATAACTCAATACAGTGGCGCTCACGTTTTTGTTCCGTTTACCTCATGGTTGTTACCGCGTGGTAAACGCCCGGTAAACGCGGGCAATTTCACGCGTTTACCGCGGTTTCACGGCTCATTTCCAAATATGGAAAGAACAGCCGGTAAAAAAAGATTAAAAAAACGGGTCACTCCATATATGGAAGCAGTACCCCGGTAAAGAGGCGTGTCCAAACCAGCAGCCAATCAGAAGATTCCCAGCCCGTTTTTTTTCACGGCTGTTGTCGTTTCACTAATCAATGAACCATATCTTTGTCAGAATAACATTGAAATGTACTTTAAGTGCCGATGTTATTGCTGACCTGCTTTATAATAATAATAAATATAAATAATAAAATAATAATCTACAGTAGAGCAGGAATTCATACGTTGCGTAGACCGTTCCTGATCAATTATTGCAGAGAAACAATTTAGAGGCAATGTTTAAACTACCGGACAAATTTTATGATTAATTTATCAGTATCCCGGCCCCGGATATTTTAATTTTGATATATGTGACACTATGTCCCGTTCAAGTTTTTGTTAACTGCAGTCCAGTACATTATTTCGCAAGATGGGTTTGTAGATTATAACAACAAAGTCAGTGATTAATTCGTTGCGGTATTTTGCCGGATCTCGACATGAACAACAACGACAAGAAGGTTGTGTTAGACAAATATCTTACAAAAGTATTTACTGGTAAGCAAGGAAAAGCTGGTGAAATTTGCATGTATTTTTGTTTAATTTAGAAATAGATGGGACAGAATACGAACGGTGACTATTTTGCAAATCTTATCCATATGGACTCCGTTTGTGCACAGGAGGTCGAACCATACCCCACCCACCTATATAGGTAATAAGGTGTGTGGCTATGGTTCGACTACCTGTGCGTTTGTGGAGATAATTTTTGAGTAAGTATCGGTTTAGCAGGACCATACAAGGGGTGCTTAGAGTGGGGGAACCTATGCTCGAGGTGTTTTGAATGTACAGTTAAACTTCGTTCGCTCGAACACTACCGAATGGACCCGACCGGCGGTCCCGGCTAAAGCTCAATATAAATCATATTGTTCCACCACCTAAACCTCGAACACCGATCTCTCGAACCTGTACTGGGTCCCTTCAGATCTATTTCATTGTAAAGTACATCCTTTGGCTCGAACAATAAAAGGTGATAATCTCAATTATCGAGCAAACAATGCATTGATAATCAGCTGTCAGACACAAGCGCTGGCGTGTGTTATTCACACTTAAATTTGCAATTAAAGGTTATGATGTACAAACAGACTGAAAGTCGCTCACGATGTTTATATAGCAATATATATATAAGTAGCAGATTGGCTTTAATTTTAAGTTTTTTTTTTTCAGAAAATTGAATAAATTATTTAATGAATGACAAACGTTTCATACTTTTACATTACAACACTTTAATTTGTCTTTAATCAAGGGTAAGCTACAAGTTTATAATATACATGCACATTTACATGTGTGTACCATTGTATGTGCATTAACTCCCGATGTGGTCTCGATAAAAGATGTATGACGACCCCCGTGACTGACCATGCTGACAAACCTCGATTGCTCGAACTACCGATCCCTCAAACCGAAATCGCCAGACCCTTCGAGTTTCAGCGAATGAAGTTTAACTGTATATCGGCTGTTGAGAAAGCAGGAAATCCTAACCATTTTGATTTGCCTCAGCGAAAAACACAATGTTATCCCTGCTAAATTGAAACAAGATGTTGATGTGTGTCATCAGGTGACTATGTCATTCTGGGAGCTATTGACATGACACACGTCAAAACTTTAACCATGAAGGGAACCAATGTTGGTGGTATGTGATATTTGACAATCAACAGGTGGGAAACAGTTTTTAGAGCCTAAATATTAACTAAAAAGAAATGACAGTTTCCATAGAAAATATATTTTTATACAAAAAAGAACAAGTTTTATCAAAAATGCTAACTTTAACTGGTTGATTTTGAAGTTTATTATTAAAGAATTTTTCTAGCGAAATGGATCCAGAACAAATGTATCTGCTGCTGTGGGGTCACAGAGCTGCATGCGCGGCTATCACTACGTTTGCTGTAAAAGCATTTCATCGACTATCAATGCTGAATATACCTTGAAAATTATTTCTTCATCTGTTTTTCTGTAAATAGCATTTTTTTTTCACCAGCATAAGGATACCGCCAGCAAAGGTTCCACCACTCTAGACATAGAGTACACAAAAAATGGTCACTACAGCCAGAAATGTAGGTGTCTTGCATTTATTACTGATATTAAGCTCATGTTATGTTTACAAAATATTTGGAAAGCCTTGACATTAATAATTTCTACTATACTGGTTGGAGACCACCAGACAAGGACGACAATCAAACCGGACACTTGCGAAAATGCGTGATTTATTGTTCTAATATGCCTACTGTATGGTTTATTTCTATAAGTCAATTCGAGTGCTTTATGTAAGGCAGAGTTTCGGACATGAAAGTAGCTCCTTCCGACTTTTCTACTTTACTCCTGTGCACTAAATTAAATCAAATATATAGAAAGAGGAATAATATTGTATAAGTACATCAGTCACATGAAAAAGTTTTGTTTAAGAGCCTTAAAATATCATTTTTGATTACGTCAAGTAGCCCTTAGAGTACCGTCCCATTGCTTTCCTTTCAAAAAGTCAAGAAATTCAGCATTCACAGTCAGTCGTGCATTGTTTTGATTCCGGGAGACAAAACAAAGAATGAAAACGTTTATGTCATCACACTGACGTCATTACTCCACATTAAAACGTTCAAAAGTTTAAATTACAGTATGCATTTAATTGATTGTCTCCTTTGTTCCGTTCTGAATCTTACATCTTCTGCATAATGTCACAGTCAGTTATTTTTTATATTTCATGTATTAGATGATTAAAACTAAAATAAGTTTGTATAATATAGTGTGTTATCTTGAATGGTTGCCTGTATAGATGAGTGAAGTCCAACAGCCACTATGTATGCAATTTTACACATTACTGCCAAACTGAAAAAAGGTCCGTAAAAAGTAGTTACGATCATTTTAAAACATTTCGGCTTATAAGATAATAAGAATCAAAATGATTTATGGCTTTGTCCTAGTGAATTATTCCGCCAGGCACATCGCCTCGCAGTGGAATGCTTCAATTCCGATAAAGCACTCAAAGTCATAGATTATTTCTAATTAATATTTACAGTCATATATATTGTTGATCAAACAGACACTTGATTTCAATCATCAAAGTGCAAAAATGACAGTATAATGTAAGTATTAATAATTTGATCAAGAAATCTCACTATTTTGTTAGTCACTGAAAGCATGTTAACATTGTCGAGAGGAAATTGAAAATGACATACTGTGCATGCTCAATATTTCTGTGAGGCCCGGCAAATAAAAATCACAAGTTTAACTTTTTTCATGAAATTTCATTTATGGGTCAAATGATTGAAACATTTTACACAATTCAAAAGCTAACATCACAAAAAATAAAATCTTTTTAAAAATGCTGTCCGGATACATGGTACAGTTGGGCAATATAATTAAGCAATTTGGTGACCTCACTACCTGGCCGCAAAAATATATAAATGATCTTTTCCTAGAAGTTTTCTTTTGGGAGAAGACCTAACTTACTTCTGTTAAAAGTTTGCTAGATACAAAAATTACCAGAGTTATCGTAAAATATGTTTAAACAGCGTCCGGATGAAGGACTTCAACCAGTACTGGTATGAAAAATTCAACTTCAGGAAAATGCTGTTACACAATGCAGAGCTGAAAATTATAATTTGGTATTTGACAAACTGTTATGGACATTAGGGTTCATCACAAGGAAAACACGAAAATAGACACCACGCTACAGTATCTGACAGTATAATTCCAGTGGTCACATGCTGCTGTTACAGAATCAGTAGAATGCTAACTCAGTTTGTGTTATTATGGGCGTGAAACATTGATAAAACATTGAGGCATAATGATATAAACATGATAAATTTACAAATTTTCTTGTTGTCTTTTCGGGTAAGGGATATAACCTACATATCTATATCTTACGATCAGACCGTCAGATACTGGTAATTATGGTAAAATGTCAGGTTTTAATAGACTTTAAGTTAACAGTTCATAAACAATTGTATCCCTGTACAGTACTCATGGTACTACTGGTACTGTGGTTTGTTGTTCTAACGTGGTGCGTAGTCCTTAAGTTGTGCATGTACGATTTCCCTTAATTTTCATAAAAATAATTCTCAGCTCGCACATCCGGGTACTGATAATTTTTGCAGTTTTACCTATTCTCGGCTTTGCCGTGATGTCATACTTTTGAAAACATAGAGCTATTATAAAAACAATCTAGTTTCAAGGTAAACAAAGATCGTCAACTTCTTGGTTATTATAATTATTAAAAGTTATAGATGCATAGAGACCAGCGATGACAGCTGATGAGTCACCTTACCTGATTAATTGTGGCAAAATGAGGCATTTTTTGCCATAGGTTCTTTTTTGAAATTGTATTTATTTATCATTTTGCGTTCATTGAACACATAATCTTTGTTTCGAGAATTTAATCTGCTAGATGTACTTTGTAGGGAGTGCCCCTTTAAGCGACATAAGTACTTACATGACAAAAAAGTCTATAAAAAATTGACCGTCGCTGCCAGGTATTTCTTTCTGGGGGCTCAAACTGGCGTGTTGGTTACTGAGGAAGAGAAACAGCTGTACATTGCAGTATTTAACATTTATATGCACAAATGCAAATTTAAAGCATTTTTGTTGGTATATATTGACAATGAAATAACCATGTATTTTTGAGACAGGGACTTAAGGGTTAATGAAACATGTAAAAGTTACTTCTCTGTTTACCAACAAGCGTCCTTCTAAGAAGCAATTTAAATCAAATTTTCATCATATAATTTTTTTAATATGAAAGCAGATAACTTTACTGTAGCAAGTTTTTCTATTCCGACCCTGGATAAACAATGAAATAGCTGTACATGGGTGAAAAGTGTCTGATAGATTTTCACTTGCAATTTCAATTGCTCCCACATGTTAGAATGAAAAGGTCTGGTTCTCTAACCCGCCCCCTCCCCGCCCACTTTGCCAATGCATACATACTGTCACTTTTGGTATAGTGGCATCTGCCTTGGGAGTAGGGTGAGGGTCAAAGTTTCGAATCCCAGCAGTGGTTAGATCTGATTGGCCGGTTGCTGAACCGACAGCTAGTTAAATAATGGTTAACGTATGCATCTATATAGTCCTGACTGACCAGTGTCTGGTGTTAAAGTATAGAGTTCGGCAGGTAAATGTGCTATAAGAAAGTGTTACAAAAGTCAGAAATGGTTGGTCCTTTAAGTAGGGGCGATGCTATACTGAAATTTGTTTTCGAAATGATGGAAGGAAGTCAATTGTAGAAGGATTGCATGGCGTCATGTACATGTTATCCCTCTCTCCCTGACCGGCCAGACAGGAACTTTTTGGGGTGACTCTTCCTTTCAATGTAAAATAACATTACCGGTAATCAACACCATTCTTAAAGAGCATTCACAGAAATCAGTGCTACATGTTTTTCTTAAAACTGTTTATTAAATTTTGTGTATTCTGGTTTTTATGATATTTTATTAAGAAATGATATTTGATTTATAGTAAAATTTGTATGTAAGACTGTGGATATAGCGAAATCAGGATATAAGGAATATATTTTCTCTGCCCGAGATTCTTTCTTTATTTTACTTTTCTTATGAAAATGTTATATGGATATAACAAACTCCGGATAATGATATGGTACCAATGTTTGTTATAAACAAAGTTACCAGTGTATGTCCTTTACTTTTCTATTGATTTAGTGTCCAGTGCCAGTGGTATTATAGGTTAATGTACCAACATGACCAATAATATACTTGATATTTTCTGAAACAGTCTTTATTTAAGTGATGGTCTTATTGCATATTGCTTTAGGTTTCCTTAACTTTGTGTGTTGTCCACAGCTAAAATTTAATATACATGCAGTCACCCTGTACATTTTGGACTTGATGGTATGTTGATTATTAAACAATACTTATTTGCCAATAAATAGTGTGCACTGTTGAAAAAGATCACAATTTTAAAAGTGAAATATTTTTATCATTTTCTGCATTTGAATCAGAAAGGCAGAAATTAATGTCTGTTATTATTAAAGAACTTGGGATTTTCAACAAAATGCTGCAGTTCTGATAGCTGTCATTTTCATTAAAAAACTAGTAGAAAAAAGTGGTCTGTACATTATTCATTGGAACAATTAATCTTATTCTCTTGTTTTAAGAAATGAAGCTGGTCCCTCATTAATCCACAGCCTATTCAAGTTGTTTTATTGCCTTAGGCAGTACTTAAACCTTTGCTTCAATTTCTCCCTTATCAGTATGTTATGTAAGATTACATAACATAGATATGTCAGAGGGGCCATAAAGTACACTATAGTCTCAATTTTGAGCACTGAACCATGGTTTTACTGAGATCTTACTGTAATTAGTTTAGTTTATACTTATAGTTATTCAATATTCAAGGTCAAAATTCAGGCTATACTGAAGAACTATTGGTCAGCGGGACGCTTTATTTTATATTCGCACCATTTGTTCAGTTTTATTGAAATGCATTTAACAGCTGTATTTCATAATCATCAGTTGATTGAACCATAGTTAAAATTGTAGAATTATTTTTCAAGTTGGAAGTTTCTGATTGAAAATCATTTTTGGAAGTTTAAAAACTAAACTGAAGAAGTGTTGTTCTATGGGAAATTTTGAGTAAATATCAGATATCAAGTAGTAAAGTCTTTTTTAATGAGTTCCAAGTTAGACACTATGTAAAATATGACAATTTTTTTTTTTATTTAAATAACAGTTCAATCATTCAGGCAATTTAAGTCCAGATATGTTTAAGAGTCTCAAAGAATTAGAAATGTATAGGATTTCACTAAGTACACAAAGTTTAAACACAGAGTATTTTGATTTGAATCTATAAAATGCTGCTCAAGGTTTATAGATCTGTGATATTACATCTGTCATTTAGGGAGTTTAATAATATTAAGACATTTAACAATAAATCACACAAAATAAAAGATTTTACTTCAAAATGATGGCCAGGCAGCCAGAATCAGCCTTCAGCTCGAAAAGTCATTAGTTCATACTAATTCATTTTAGCTTAAAAATATTTTATATTTAGCAAACCTTACAAGTTTGATAAATTACTTTGCATTAAACAAATCCTAATACACTACATAGACAATCTACTGTAAATCCTGTACATTTTGATACCTGGGTCAACATATTTGTTAAACATCATAACCATTTTTGCCAAGCAGCTTACGAAAGCTCAATATAGGTGTCCAAAAAATAGTTCGGTGTATACATGTGCATGCGTGTGTCCTTGTGAGCGAGCTTGCGTCTGTCTGAATTTAGTTTGACTCGGCTGTAATTTATCCATGGATCAAAGGATTATTAAATTACTTGGCACAAATGTTCAACATCATGAGACGTACTGTCATGCGCAAGAACCAGGTCCCTAAGTCTAAAGTCAAGGTCACACTTAGAGGTTAAAGGTCAAACTCAAGAATGACTGTCCGGGGCATTTCTTCTTCATGCATGAAAGGATTTTGATGTTAATTTTCACAAATGTTCACCATCAAGAGACGGATTGTCATGTGCAAGAACCAGGTCCCTAGGTCTAAGGTCAAGGTCACACTTAGAGGTTAAAGGTCAAACTCAAGAATGACTGTTCAGAGCATTTCTTCTTTATGCATGAAAGGATTTTGATGTTACTTGGCACAAATGTTCACCACCATGAGACTTAGTGTCATGTGCAAGAACCAGGTCCCTAGGTCTAAGGTCAAGGTCACACTTAGAGGTTAAAGGTCAAATTCAAGAATATCTTTGTCCACAGCATTTCCTCTTCATGTATGGAGGGATTTTGATGTTACCTTGCACAAATGTTCACCACCATGAGCTTCCTTTGTTTTTAGAATTTCTTCCCTTTGTTTTACTATAAATAGCTTATATTGTAACATTTTTATTACTCGCCGTAGAGAAAAATCAAGACTACCTTTATGTGGTACAACATGCATGTTACATCCAATATTTTGGTGAATTTTGACCTATCTCTATTTGGTAAGGAGTTAGTCCTTTTGACAGCTGGCAGGGATGACATGTTGCAGGTGGGCATCTAGTTTAGTTTTTAGCAATTTGCTTACACTTTTGCCTCTTGTGCAGATCAAAATCATGTAGTCTGATCATAACCTGCACTGTTAACTATTCAGTCAGTAAATTTTCAGTATGTGTATCAGTTATTAGTTGTAAGACTTAAAACAAAATGCAATTGATAATTTTTCTTCTTAATTTATTGTAGAAAAAAGCGTCATGTACATGCAGTGCTGAGGGAAGTTCAATAGACCAAGATATGAAAACAACAGAAAACAGTCTATCATTGCAATTGTTAACTGAAGGATTCTGTGGTGATCCAGATGGCTGTATCAGTTTAGAAGATGAAGTTCTTTTTTTATTCATCATATTACCTTGGTGATGAGACTTAACATCATATGCATAAAAGTAGATTTTTCAGTTTCAACAGAATAAACAAAACAGGAAAACAAAAGCATCAAATGAAAAGAATTGATAATTGAGGTGAGACAATGGAACACTTGATGTATTGACAACATGCAGTTAACATTAAAGAAGAACTTCGCTGAGTTTACTCATATTTGGAATTCATGTACATTGATTTTTTGAAGATGAAGATAAGGAAAGAACAACAGTAAAATCAGCAAATTGATAGCTCACAAGAAACATCATTTGGCCAGACAACATCCATATTGGATACAATCCCAAGTTGCAGCTGAAGTGATAATGCTACGCTAGCTGTGAATTTTTGTTCTTATAAGAGAAGTCATTGAAACTCTAGAACAGTAGCTGGTGATGAAGAATATAGCATGCGAAATAACCTTAGTAATTTATATATATAATTGTAATCACAGCATGGTGAATGCAAGCTCAAATATCAAGGTCGCACTTTGATAACAAATGGACGCATGAGAACTTTTTTCAATTTTTTCAGGTTGTAACTTTTTAATGCATAGAGAGATTTTGAATTGATTTGGACAATGCAGAAATGCAGTGCTTTAGCAATTTAATAGAATACTATTTAGTACTGCAGTACATACAGTATTGGTTACTACAGAACTAGAGTACGACAATGACATTAATAACAATGTTATTGGTTGCTCAGATGAGCAACTTAAATGGAACTCAGTTCTCTTGAAGAATGAATCTTCATTGCAGCTTTCAGTCATAATATTCTTGGGTATGAAAAACAAAAATAAAAAATAGGAAAAACTGAAAGAACAGGACTGTTTATTGTAGTGGCTAATTTTTATTCAGTCACCTTCAAAACAATTTACCAATGTCTCGACCTGCGGAAATGTTTCTATACCCCAGTTGCACAAAGTGTAAGGGGGGTATACTGGATTCAGCTTGACTGTCTGTCCGTCTATCCGTAGACTTACGGAACTCAATCCCTGAAAAACTCTTGGTTAGAATTAAATTATTATTCTCAGAAATGATACGTTCCATGCCTTGATGTGCATGGTCCATATTTCTGGTAACTAGGTCAAAGGTCACATTAACGGGCTTTTGATAGTAAAATATTTTGCACTCTATCTCCAAAACCCCTTATCACAAATTAATGATATTTCACAAAGTAATAAATATCATGCCTTGTTGGACTTGGTCAATGTTTTGGGTCACTACGTCAAGGTGACAGGTGTTTAAGATAATTAAATATTGTGCACTCTGATTTTCTTAACCCTCTGGTCAAAATAATGATACACAGAAGAGATAAATAGCATGCCTACAGTCATTGTGCATAGTCTAATTATAAGCATCAAATGTGATATAATTAAGAATACTGTGTCAGTATGGCGTTCAGAGATGGTTTTTTTGGGGGGTATTCATTACCTTCAGTGATAGTTCTGTTTTATTATGCTACCTTGAGGTGGGGGTGTGGGGCATTGTTATAGTTGCCGCTTTGACTATGGTGTGTTTATCCATTCTTTTCTCCCTCATTTGTTCGGGACCTATTTCACAGTAGCTACTGGCGTGTTCCACTTGATCGATTATTTTTCACAGTTATACAAAGTCTATGAAGCTGTATCCGGCTACCTTACCACTGCCTTCGTTTAAATGCCTTGAGATAAAATCCAAAGTTAAAAGTAATACTTGCCTTAATTCTAGTTTTAGCTAAATGGTAGAGCTGCTATGGGGCAGTAATTGCGTGTTTGCATCAATACAAGAGTCATGGGTTTGATCACTTTAATGCCAAATTAAGGAAGAAGTATCCTTATGGCAAGTAAAATAGGCAGTCCATCTGTAACATGTGCAATGAGTAGGGGTGCGCGATAAGACCGGTATATTGCATTTTCCTTGAGATGCGATACATACCGGTATGGTTACACCCCGTACTGTGGTATTTTCAAGTAAGCGAAAAGCTGCAATTTCTCTGTCATTTCTTAGCTGCGTGCTTTTTTTGTCACGGCAATGACAGACAGTAACTAATAACTGTCGGTATATAATTCAATTGTTAACAAATAGAATTTAATGACTTTGCCGAAGGAAGTGTGAATACTTCAAAGTAAATTTTATTTATGAAGTAATAATGTGTCCCTGTATTTGTTGTTGAATAAAACACAGGAGTTCAAATGCAAAGTAATTTTTAAAAAATGAGTACATAGCACAAGTGATTTTTTTTTTGCATTTGAACGAATAACTATTTTATTTATGAAATAACATCCGTTCTAGCGGTGTTCATTGTTTAAAAAACAATGAATTGGAGCACTAATACACAGTAATTAACCATTTTTAACAGCGCATCAGTACGACAGATAATTGTTTATAAGACTATTACAAAGCTGAGAAGGATGATATTTTGATTCTAACATGACCAGATATTACAAAAGGTTAATAAATGCAAAGCGTTTTCTATGCGAACACTCATTTAACGTCATGCGGTGCAATATGACGTAATGTTTACAGCATATCGGTTCCTGCATTGTTTATGATTTAATATAGCATAATTTTTCAATTCTTTGTACATAGAGACAAAACCATGAATCATTTTAGAATAAACAATGAAATGATGGCACATATTTATTATTACAATTTTTTCTTGCACGTCTATATTCAACTTGTAGCAGTACATCATTGTAACTTGAAAACACAAAGTGCAATTGGACAGGTTGTTTACATACGTCTTGCAAATACTTCCTTTTTGGCACCTTGCCGGCCTTTGATAAAAGTACTGTATTTTATCGTAAAATAATAAACAACCTTATTATGTTTATGCCACTTGTGTTAGTATAACTCATATTCTAACACGATTGGAAATTTCTCCTATATACACAAAGAAGGATTTGAGCGTGATAAAACTATTAAGTATATCACGCTAGGGGTCCGGAACTATTTTTGACTGCTGAAATTACCTCCCTTGTAATTTTCACACGACATCTACGAGTGTGCCTGTGCTAATACGCTTGGATTGGTATTGTTGTTAATGAATTCACGTGATGTAAAAAAAATTGCAGTAAAATTTTCTACACTTCCGGTATCGCCAGCAATATCAGACACAACAAAAATAAGACGTATAGCGCTTTTTTGAGAAGTAAAAAAGAACAGCCAAAATTTCACGAAATGCATGGAATGCACGGAAAACTACAACTTTCAAGACAGCGACTTCATGAAAATGCAGCAAATAGTACCCCATCGAACATGTTTCTGTTTAGATTAACGGTTTAGAGTGGAAATAGATTTTATTTTTAAGTGATATACCGGTTATTATATCACTGTGTGTTGGTAGATGCTTCGAAATTAATCACTCAGGCCTTCGTAATTAGATTACTACGCATTTACACACCCCGCAGTGATATACTTACCGGTATATCACTCAAAAGTGAGATCTATTTCCTGAATATATTACCACGGACCTATATACACTATATGTGTATATAGGTCCGTGATATTACTATACGTTTTGCAATTTATCAGGATATGAAAAGTCTGACAAGAGCGATTCCTATAGTAGTTAGTCTCGAGAGCGATTAAGTTGTTAACAAGAATATGGAAATTTTGTACATGCACAAATTAAAGAATCTATGTTAATTGAACCAGAAGCATGGCCAAGAATATTCTCAACTGCCGATGTTATAGTTTTATTTTGATAACTGAAATCATATGATCGAGCAGGTTTAATTTAATTAAATGTATATCTACTGGTTATAGATTTTTCATAGTAACATAATAGGGACAGTGGAGGTGCTAAATTATTTCTATCTATCACAAGGCCTTCCCCTCGCTCTCCATCTTGTCGGATATGTACCCGCTTATTTTATGTTATGATGAAAACGCGGAAGTAATGATCTAACAGGCTGGAGGTAGTTATACTTTGTTTTTGAAAATAAGAAACAAAAAAAAACAATCTTAATCGGACCACATTATAAACTTAACATCTATAATTATACTCGCGATTTTTAATAGTTTGAACGGATAGGCATAATTTTACAAAAAATTAAAACAGTGAAGAAAAACACATGTGGCGCATGCGCATTTGCTACCCCGGAAAAAACGGGAAAAACGGAGGAACTCGCTTTTCACGCATGCGCATTTGATACTTCGGTAAAAAAACGGGAAAAAACGCAGGAACTCGCTTTTCACGCATGTGCAGTGCAACCAGCCGTTTTTTTTCACGGGGCGGGCAGAAAAACGCGTTTTTTTAAACGGTGCGAGCCGAAAAACGCCCCGTTCGGTAAACGGGCGAAAAACGGGCGCTGCTCGCGTTTTCCTGCCGAAAAACGGAACAAAAACGTGAGCGCCACTGTACCGGTTGTAAAACTGACATTCCCTATTTTGCTTGTGAGGAAATGTAATTCCTAAATGAGAATGTTCCTTGTAGCCAGAATAGGATATTAACATTACCATAACTGTAGTTTCTGATACAGCTAAGACATTCAATCACTTTCACAATTTCTTTAATTTAAAGAGAAAATACCACTTATAACTGAGAAAAACAAAATTCGTAAGGACATTAAAAAATATCAGGAAGATATTTAAACAATTAAGTATTGTCATGTGCTGTGTTTCATGGTGTGAAGGGAATACTTTCCTTATTTGTTTGAGGTTTTGGTTGCATTTTCAAAGTTTGGCTATCATATTTTCCTTATAAGAGGGCCATTATGCCCCTATATTGCTCACCTGACTACCTTGGCTATAATACAAGGGGTCATGAATCTAACATAATTCGTAGAGGTCCATACACAATTCTTAGTAACATTCTAAATATATAGTGTCTGCGTGTCGGCCTTGTGGTCTTTTTAAGTTTTCCCTATATAAGCCTATGTGTAATCAAGTGACCCCCCTGAAGGAATGGTTAATTTTGACCAGGGAGTCATGATTTGAACAGTCTTAGTAGAGGTCCACTAGGCATTTCTACATGCCAAATATCTTATCTCTAGGCCGTGTGGTTTCAGACAAGAGCATTTCTTAAAGTTTTCCTATATAAGCCTATGCATAACCAAGTGACCCCCGGCGGGGTCAATTTTAACCCGGGGGTCATAATTTGAATAATCTTGGTAGAGGTCTTCTAGACAATTCCACATGCTAAACATCTAAGCTCTAAGCCTTTTGGTTTCAGAGAAATTTTTCCTATTCGTTGCCATAGCAGAGTTCTGCATGGAATAGAATTCTTTGAACAAGTTTCATAGAGCTTCATGCAGGAGGATATGCCGTTTGAAGGAAATGGTGCACGGACGGACGGTTGACGGACCTCGGACGGTGAGTGATCATAATAGCTCACTTTATGCCAGGTGAGCTAAAAAAGCTGAGTAAGTGTTTTAATATGTCAAAAAAAATTCTTAATGCTTAGGTTTCCTTTAGGTAATATTTGTCCTTAAAAGCTGAATAATTGTCCTGCCTGATTAAATTTACTCCATTAGGTTTTAAGATATAAATTTACTTCCCCCTGTGGGTATCAGGTTGTCCTCATATGTTACCTTTTTCAGATAAAAAGGAAGTATATATCCCTTAAACGTTAATTAATGGTTCTAAATGGCTTTGATTTTCCTTATCCTATTATGTATAATATTGAGATTGTAAGTTAAGGTAGCTGCGGACCTTAGACCCAGAATTGAAAAAGTAGACGGAAAGTATGAATATTGTTCTAGGTATAGATCCCATTTAACGAAATTGTGGATTGATAGAGAGTGTTTAAAAGTCAAATTCTGGTATACGTTTTTTCTCTCTTTTAAGTAATAAGTACTCCAGATCCGGAGCGTTGGATGCGGACGAGGACCCGAGATACTTCCAAAACGAAACTGCTATAAAAAAGCTACATTATTATAATGTTTCGGCTAATAATAACATATCCAGGATCTTAAGTGTCGAAGTGCGGTTTTGGACCCCTAGAACCTTCATTTGTATACTGAAGATGTTAACACGTTTCAATTTGGGATTTGTAATTATATAGTGGTAATAACGCTGTAAACATGTAACACAAAAAGTATTATAACGAATATTTTTTTTTTACTTTTTTAAATATGATATATATGTTGCAAGAGTTTTTACCCATACATGTATATACGCATGATTTTCTGCAAAAAATATAGAAAACGTATTCGATTTAATTATTTCAGTGTTAACGCAAATGCGCTTGACATAGCACATTGTAATGGCGACGTATAACATCCGGGTCAACGTCGCGTTTTAAGCATTTGGTCGTAATTTTCAAAGGTTTTAAGCAAAAAATCCACCGAGAACACGTGCACATAATATCAAGGAATGAAAATCTTTGACCGCGTGGATAACGCGCTAAACGGCAAAATCCGTAAATTTTAACGTAAAAAATTCACTACGTTTTTGGCTTCGGACTATTTATTTTTGCAGAAATTATGGTTTTGTAATCAATCAAACTTTAAAAAATTACTCCTACCGAATAAAGGCCGTTGTCAAAATAATCCACACTTGAAAAAGTGAAATTGCCAAAATATCATTAAAATTATGATAGAAAAACGTTCAATATTCGATCAAGAAACCGATGCCAACAGGCGGCGTCCTTTTCACGAACGTTTAAGCTTAAAGAAAAAAAGAATTTTACTTTTCGAAAATATAGACTTGCTAATCAAACGTCGTATAAGTCAGATACATGTACTCGTTTTGCTGTAAAAGTGTCATCTTACAACCGTAAGAAGTATATTTTATACACAAGCGCAACCAAATTGTCCTCGGCTTCGCCTCGGACAATTTGGTTGCGCTTGTGTATAAAGTATACTTCTAACGGTTGTAACAAGACACTATTACAGCAAAATTCGTACTGTATCTATTACATAAAACACCTATGCATGCATAGAAGGTCACCACCATTCAACACGTGTAAATACTAACATAACTGGTACTATTTTACATAGACCAATGTGTTCCGAATGAATAACTACAGCAAGTTTATGTAATGACATAAATGGCATTGAGACAGTCGTTCGATTACGGATTATAGACCAATGCGACTTTTCAGTGTTTGACCACCAATCGAATCGCTCAGATTTCAAATAAACTCTTTCTTTTTTATTAAAACTACCAACTGAAATCACTTAATTTATGAAGAGTTCGCTCTCAATAGAAAGCACTTTAGCTCCGCCAACAATCACGGACCTATATCCACATAGGTCCGCGTCACAAAACATGTCGGTGGCTATGCAAAAGGTCAAATGAGGTTCAACACTTACGAGAGTGTTGCTAGCGCTCGCTTCAATAGGGTTTCTTTGACTTACTTATACTTAATGGGTTAGGTCTAGTGGGTTAGATCTATTAGAAAATTGTACATACAGTATTATGACTTGACATTAATTCCTACTTTAGCTTGATCAACGTAAATGAATCTATTTTTCAAAGTTTTCTATTTTGTTGGTAAATTGTTTCAGTAGATAGATTCTTTTCAGTAAATGATTTTGTAAGCTATTTTGTTTCATATTATGATTTCGTTTTGAAGATGTTTCAAATTTCTAAGTAGCTGAATTTGTTGTAAGTTTATCGAGAAATCAGGGCAGTTTGTTGTTGTTCAAAATCTTTCTCAAATGCAACTGTGTGATTACTTTGTTTCAGTAATCATTGAATATCTTGTGTAATGTAATGATTGTACATAGTGAATGTAAGCTGCAATTTAAATCAGTTAACTCAGTTAAGTGTGTTTCATTTCATGTTACTTGCATTCTTAATAGTAATACAAATTGTTATCGTAAATGAGAAAGATTAATTAATGAACGTTTGAAGTGACTTATTGCACTATTAAATATAGCACGTTTCATAATACGTTTACTGTTCGGTAACCTTCAGATAGTATGGTGTACACAAAGAGTCGTCTTTCAACACATGTTCATATGTATATATATATTTGCATGTGCGCACAGTTATGGGAACCTACAAAGGCATGGTGTACTCATGCGACCAGTTTATGTCCGATACGTTTTATGTGCCATTTCTGTTACATTTTTTAGCTTTCTCCCCTGGAAGATACAATGCCCGGAGTGGTAGAATATTGTATTGCCTCCAGACGATGACTTTCCTGGAGAAGACCGACCTGTTACGTCGATAAACTACTTGATTTTATTGTATTGATTCCCCGAGCATAGCCTACGTTGTGCCCCATTCACACAGGAAACACCTTTGGTGCAGTTGACATTAAGGTCTACTTAAATCCAACCCAAGATTACCGGAGCCTATACGGAGATCTTATTATAAATGATGAGGACAGTCTTTTGTAATTGTAAAACGTGTTCACCGTTAAGTAAAGTGTTAACATGTCTTATTCAGCACTATCATATCATTAAGACGTTTTTATAGTCTACTCGTATCAACCATATATAATGTTTATATTTTGCATTCATATTTGTATATATTCATCATTGTAATTAAAGTTGTACTTTTTGTATAGTGTTGAGTGTTTGATTACTCTAGTGTGTTTAGCCCTGACCATCCATCGTTACAATGCTTCATTTTACTTAGCCTCTTTGTGCTTCATATCACTGAGTCTCGCTGTGATGTATATGAATATATGATAAGGGTTTTAGAAAAAGCATATATACATTGTAGATGCACACGACACTAACTGTGTGAAGGACAAACGGACGGACAAAAACAAAACCCCAGATGCGCCCTACTTCACATACTGATAATCATTCTTATAAACTTCACGACTTTTAATACATTTGGAGATACCTGCGACACAATAAGTGTGATGGACAGACGGATAAATGTCAAACCGTATTAACGGGGCGGGGTGGGTGATGGAGGCTTGTTTAGTTTAGCTAAATGAAATATAACACAACACCATTTTATGCATTACATTTTATTTTACAGCGAAGCATAATAAAGTAAACTGAACAAATACTTAGAAATAAAAAATAATAATCAATCTTTCACCTATGGCGAAGATAAAAGACCCCTACAAAAGTGTAAAATGGAAATAAATTGGGGTAAAGTAGCACTTCTCTACATCAACTCCCTAGTTCAAGACATAGCTACAGTTTAACTTAAAAAGTTATCTTAATATGCAGTAGGGTTATTGGTAAAAATGTGATCCTAGAAGCCGGACCTATTGTGGGTCTTTAGTCGTGTACAGTACACGAAGCAGTTTATTTCTAGCTCAACTAAATTAATCAAATCGACTCGCCCGTCACCAGACATCACAAGAAATAAAAAGTGTGTGGGATAACGGTCTGAGATAAACTTATTGTTTATCCAGCTCTTTAATTTCGGTTCTAACACCAATAACAATTTATTTATACATATATTGGAAGTATTCAGTTTAAAAATTGATATCATTTTGCTTACCAATTAACGGACCTTATTGGAAGAATTTATATCAAGGAAGTATTCATGTCATGGAAGTATTTATATCACTTTGCTTAGTACCTAAATAACATCATATAAATAGTGTGCATTTTTAGATCGCTTTTTCCACCTAAAATAGTTCATGTTAATATTAAACCTCTATTTGAAGCATTGCTATTGCAATCAGGTTGTTTACCTAATGAATATTCATTATATACTTCACATTTATAAGTAGTGGTGTAACAGGGTTACTTTCTGTCTCCTGTTATTTACCCAGGTTCTCTCTGCTTTTCAACATAGGAATATTTACCCATTTCATAAAGTATGAAATAAAGTAGTCAATCTAGGGTTCAAGACGTTTTTATTATGTAGAACTTATACTATAACAACACACTATGATGTAAATGATACCTAACAATAAATATTATATTAACATGCCTACAATTTGGAATTTAGATAAGTACGAGATAATTTAGTTTATAAATTTAGAAACCCAGCCAAAGTAAAATTAATTAAACCCTAAATAATTTAAGAGTGGCGGAGCTCTGACAAAAGGTAAAAGCTACCTTGTGAATGTCCGTGAACTGCACTGCCAAGAAAAGCAAAATCTCGGCCCTTTTATAGCAAATTTCTAACCACTAAGCGGAAAAACCATGAAATTTCCATGCACATCTTTTACTTACACGAAGTAAAAGATGTTACTGACCAGTTAACAATTATAACAGATAATGATTTCAAGGTTAAATATATCATAGTATCAATAACAAAATATGTCATGTTACTATAAGTGAACAGTATCAAAATGGATAGAGTAGAAATAATTATACACCTCACTGCTTTTAACTGACCATAAGAAATTACTGAACAGTGAGAACATTTTGGCAAAGAAGTTATTTAAGATGAAAACTGTTAACAAGAATAAAAGAAATTAACCCATTCCTGCCACACTCCACCTTCCCTAAAAGAAAATTACAAATTTTTGCTTAAACATAAATAAAGAAAACAGTTTTATACTGGCAGGAATGTTAATGAAAGCATAACCAAAACAATCTTTTAAGTATATGTAAATGCTTCAGCACTTCAACTATAGATGAATAAGACCTTTCAATATATATATATATATTTGGATGCAGCAATGTAACATTGAATGTTTATTTTTAGAACTTAAGACAAAATTCAAAGTACAGAAACAAGTCATAACATTTGAATATGATTATCATATGTATAATTTATAATACACAGACTTTTGCATAACTTAACAAACTTTGATTTTATGTGTCAAACCATTAAAGTACAATTTACAAGTAGGATAATATTTCCATTTGGCAATACAAAATTCATATCGACATTGAACCAAGGTATTAAATCACAAGTTGACAAAAAGATTTACTAATATAAAAGTCCTGTTCCTGTAAACATTAAATAGAACCATTTTGGAACGGAATAAAATTGTCACTAAATTTCACTATTGAGTTGTTATATCAAAGTTCAAGTGTTGCTTTTGAAGCGTTTCCCAGTGGTGTTGCCCTCGTCATCAAATAATAACACTTCATCGCGACAGTCCGCTCTTTTAGTAACTAAAACATCCCCTGGTGTGGATACAGCTGCCCGTTTTTCAGCCAATCTTTGCTTATGGTTCATTCTGTACGGTAGTACGCCCTCGGGGTTTATGTATATGTCATTATCTTCCTCCTTGGTAATCAATTTATCTTTATCAAGTAAGGCATGTTTCAGCCTCAAATGCCTCAAGGCGTAATCCCGTCTCCAAAGTTTCTGCTTACAGCAAGGACAAGTAAACCCTATCTTTGTTGAGAGATGAACCTGGTTCCAATGTCTGAAGAAACTACTGTGGCTGTTATATTTCTGTTCACCACACTTTGCAACAGGACATCTTGTCGGCTGTTTAGGCCAGTAAGGCCTTTCATCCTCCTCTCTGATGAAAGAGGTGATTTCAGTTTGGTCTCCTAACAGATCGTTCAGGTCAGCCATACTGAAATCAAACAAATTAAAAAACATGAAAGTAATGGTTAAGCTTTCAGTAGCTTTTACCTTAAAAATGTTTAATCAAATAACTGATTGATTGACTAACTGACTGATTGACTAACTGACTGATTGAGTGATTGATTGATTATTTCAAACTACCATTGCCAAATATCCTGGCCTGGACAACTTTAGTTTCCAGGATAACCCCCATTGTATTTAAAAGGAAAAATAAAATGAGTAGCATGCTGATAAGAATAGATATTCCTTCTTCAACATTGCTTTCATTATTTCAAAAGTTGTCCGTACTTTACAATGATACTAAGAAATAACAACAATACTTGAGATTCTGAAGAATAATTATACTGAGAAACAATTCAAAGACAAGTAAATAATATATCCTGGCCCGGACAACATAAACTTTCCAGGATAAACTCCATCGTGGAAAAGGACTTTCTAGGAATAGAAAACACCAAACAAATGCCAGACATTAGGAAAGTTCTGTTTCCTTGTACTTAGCACTATCAAATGTCATCAATCATATTGTCCATATAAAAATTAATTGTCTAGAACCACTTCAACAATATAATTATGTATTTTCTTTACATAATTGAATTGGAAAACTATAAAAACCTGGTAATTCATTGTAATAATATGACAAAAAAATAGCGGAGAAAGAAATATAATCTCTAAACTCAGTCACTTTCAATGATTAAATGATCAATAATTAAATAAGTCTTGAACCCTATTTTACATTTAATTTGCATTTATTCTTATGTTACAGAATTAAGTTATACATTTGTAGATAAATATGAAATAATGAACAGGATATTTATATTATGTTCGCATGTCATTAAATAACAACACATTATCATTTATTATGATATATCTATATCATAATAACTTATCATTGCATGATTATCATCATACCATTTTTAAGCATGACATGAGCAATAAAGTATTGCTGTCACAAAATCATAAATAGCGTTCTTGCTACAAAATTGTATATATTTATAGCAGTAACTATTATTTATTCATAGAGTAATAATTCAAAATATATACAAAGAATTCTCCCTATATACAAATTAATATTTAGGATGCAAAGTTCAGAAAGTTTCAGCAGAACCAGCTGAAAGATGTACAAATTTGATATAAGTCGGGAAATACTTATATATTCGAACATAATGTTTTATTTGAAATCAAAGTCAGATATATAGGAGAATTTCTCCTTTATCACCATTAGAGTATTTTATTGTAAAATGACACTTTTGCTTTTGTTATTGTCACTACAATTTTTCTTAAGTTTTACATTTATTTGTAAATATAAGTAAGTAACTACAGCATATTTAGTTATGAAATTTACTTGAACATAACATTTGCATTATTATCTGACTACTTTGTCCTCTATGTTTCACGCAATAAGACAAAACAGGCCAATTATTTTGACTTGCAATACATATATAAAATACGACACTGACTCTTTCAATAATTATTTACAATTTGATTTCTGGCCAACAATAACAACTCACTACATGCATTTAATGTCTAAGTTGCTACATATTGGTATTTTATCAACTAGGTGAAAACATTATTTTGGGTTTCACCGTACGCCCAACCATTGTTTTGTAAGGAGTTTTGCAAAGGGGCTGTTCTGGACTTGCAGTAATACTGTCATCATTCACTGCACTACCCTGTCGTTCTGCGAAAGGAGTATCATACAGGGACTGGTCTGAAGGCTCACTGAGTACATTGTCTTCTGAGAAAAGGTCTTGCAATAATGGTGCCGATTTGTCAGCAAAGGAATCTTCACTTTCAGGAAGATTCTGAGTATGATATGGTTTCAAATGATCGATATGTACAACTATTATTTTATGTGAAGCCAAATGTTTAATCTGATAGGTTACTTCTGTGACCTTTTTTAGTACCTTATATGGCCCTACCCAACCTAAGCCTAATTTAGTGTTAGCTGTAGGTGGATACCATCTCCACACTATATCATTTTCTGAGAAGGTTCTAGGTCTTATTCCCTTTGAATATGCCTTCTTTTGTCTTGAAGCTGCCAGTTTGAGTTGCTTGGCAACACGTTCATAAGACATGGACATAGATTGTCGTAACCACTGAACATAATTTGAAGGACAATTGAACTCAGTACTTTTTGGAGGATCTCCATACATGATGTCTACTGGAAGAGTTATTTCCCTTCCAAACATTAGTAAATTTGGGGTACATTTGGTACTATCATGTACAGTAGATCTGTAGGCCATTAAAATGAAAGGTAAATGATCGTCCCAGTCATCTCTGTTCTCATTTACAAACATAGCAAGCATCATCTGGATGGTTCTAATATTTCTTTCTGACAGGCCATCTGAGCGAGGATTATAAGGAACTGTTCTTGTTTTTTCTATGCCTAATAATCTGCACATTTCTCCAAATAGAATAGATTCAAACTCGGGACCTTGGTCACTATGAATGACTGAGGGTATACCGAAACGACAGACAAATTCAGTGACTAACTTATCAGCTACAGTAAGTGCCTTGTGATCTTTCAGAGCATAAGCTTCTGTGAATTTTGTGAAGTAGTCACTTACAACAAGAATATACTGATTGCTATTTTCAGTAATGGGCAAAGGGCCTAAAATGTCAAGTGCAATCCGATCAAGAGGTTGGTATGAAATATCTTGTTGCAAAGGAGATTTACCACGCCCTGGACCAGGTTTTCGTTTTGCACACATTTCACAAGATTGGACCCAGCGCTTAATATCACTTGTATAATTGGGCCAGTAGAATCTTTTCTTAATAGAGGCTGTTGTTCTGTCACGCCCTAAATGTCCTGCAATTCTGCTATTATGTAACTGTTTGAAAATTTCTGATCTAAGATTTTCTGGCAAAACTAAGCGCAAACTTTTGTTTTCTTGTTCTCGCCATAACAGATCATTTTTAACAACCAGAGACTCCCAAAGACTCCATAGAATCCTAACATTGCTGTTATACTGATTAATGTCTTTTTTAGGCGGTTTTATGTCAGATTTCTGTTTAAGTTTAAAGATAGGACCTATACTTGAATCAGCAATTTGCATCTGATGTAGTTGCTCATTTGAATATTTATCAAGCCAGTTTGAATCAAGAACTGGTAGTTCATTTGTATGTGTGTCATGTTGTTCAGTATGTACTGAGTACGAGGGCAATTTATTTTCTTTGCAAGATATGTTCTCTGTTTGTTTTGTTTTGGGTGTTTCAGTGAGAGGCAAACTGTTGCCTTTTTCTGTTTGGCCTAGTGTATGAACTGAAAACAAGCTACTGTGTTTTGAATTAAGTGCGGATAGCATAGGATCTGTGTTAGTACAGTCAGAATCAGCAGTATGACAATTAGTACTACAATCTGGGCAGTCTAGCCTTTTGCAGTGTTTCCTTTTGATAGGAATTCTAGACAGAGCATCTGCATTTGAATGTAAGCTTCCTTTGCGATATTGCACACTGAAGTCATATGTGTCTAAGACAGATAGCCAACGTGCCAGCATGCCCTCAGGCTCTTTGAAATTTTTAAGCCATAAAAGAGAAGCATGGTCTGTTCTAACTAGGAATTTCCGACCCCACAAGTAATGTCTAAAGTGTTTAACAAAATTTACAACTGCCAAAAGCTCTATAAAAGTAGTACAGTACTTCTGTTGTGATTTATTTAGCGATTTGCTTGCATATGATATGACTTTTTCTATACCGCTTTGTTCCTGAGAAAGGACACAGCCAATTCCTGTGTTGCATCCATCTGTGTCAAGAATGAATAAACCCCTTTCTTGTGGAAAACCTAAAATCGGGGCTGTCACTAATTTTTCCTTTAAACTTTCAAAACTGTTTTGACAATTCTCTGACCACACAAATTTTCTTTTTTTCTGGGTAAGTTCATTCAAGGGAAAGGTCAACTGTGCGTAAGCTGATATAAACTTTCTATAATATGATGTAAGGCCAAGGAAACTTTTCAGTTCTGATTTGTTTTGAGGAACAGGCCAATTTTGGACTACTGCGAGTTTATTTGGATTGCAAGATATGCCTTCATCTGACACTATATGCCCTAAATAATGAACTTGTTTCTTGAAAAGATGACATTTTTTGGGTTTTAATGTTAGATTGGCTGCACGAAAGCGCAGGAAAACTTGTCTTAAATTTTGAAGTGTAATCTCGAAATTTGGACCAAATACAATTATATCATCTAAATAGCATAGGCACTGTTTCCATTGCATGCCTCTTAATACAAGTTCAATCAAGCGTTCAAAGGTCGCCGGGGCGTTGCAAAGGCCAAAAGGCATGACCTTGAACTGGTATAACCCGAGGTGAGAACTAAATGCTGTCAAGTGTTTGCTGCCATCAGCCATTTTGACTTGCCAATAGCCTGATGCTAAGTCTAGGGTACAGAAGTATTTTGCACCTGAGAGAGAATCTAGGGCATCGTTAATTCTTGGCAGAGGATAAGCATCCTTTTTGGTGACAGAGTTTAATTTTCTATAATCTAAACAAAAGCGAACAGAGTTATCTTGCTTCTTTACGAGAACAACTGGCGCAGCCCATGCGCTTGAACTAGGTTCAATGATACCTTGCTCTAACATTTTATGTATTTCATTTTCAACAACCTCTTTCTGAGCTAGTGGAACTCTTCTGGGGGAAAATTTTATTGGTTTTGAGTTTCCTATGTCTATATGATGTTCCACAAATTTAGTTTGTGAAACCTTTCCAGAGTCATCTGCAAAGATATCCTTAAACTCATACAAAAGGGCCTTAAGTTTGTATAATTGTTCCTCATTTAATGTCTCAGCTGCTTCATCTATTAAAGGCTGTAAATGATCTGGAAGGGTGAAATTTTCATTTTCTGATGAAATTTTCTCAGACAAATTGCTTACATTCTGTACAGTCTGAATATTACCAACTGTTAAGTTTTTATCTAACTTGATGTTTTGATCTGTTAAGTTTATCAATGAAATAGGGATGTCTGCTTGATTTGCACTAACAACAGCTTTGGCCATTAATATTCCCTTTTTGAACAGTAATTTGTAAGGTTCAATCACACCCTGAGAGTCATGAAAAACTCCATCAAGCTTAGCAGTTACTGTTAATTCTGATTGTGCAGGAATTTTTGTTGCACTATCTATCTTGATTCTAGCCAGCTTATTGCTCTCCTGTCTATAAAGGTTTATTTTATGCTTCCCAATAATCATACAAGCCTTTCCAAATTTGAGATTTACATCATGATCTTCTAGAAAATCTCCACCAAGAATGGCACTGATTTCATCCAATTCAGCCACCAAGAACTCATAAGAAAACACTTCATTATCAATTTCAAAAGCTAATGTTATTTGGCCTGATACCTTAAGGTCACCCCCGTTAGCTGCACTTAAGGTATGTGATACCTTTCTAAGTTTCTCAAAGTCAATACCAATTTTCCTTGCCAAATTAGCTGAAATAATGCTAACAGCTGAACCAGAGTCAATTAAAGCTTGGCACCGGAAATCATTTAGCAAAATGTTGGTAAACAGACATGTTCTTTTCTTGATGGAATTCAAAACAATGTGTTGCTGCCCATTTTCCTGTGTTTTCTCAGAGGCTGAACTTTCGGGCACAAGGACAGCCTGAGTTAGTTTTCCTGAACATTTGTTTTGCAATTAGCGGCTATGTGCCCCTTTTTATGGCATTTGTAGCATTCAATAGAGGAAGACCTTTCTCTGCTATTTGACCTACTTCTGTTTGTCCTAACAAGCGTTTGATTAAGGGTCTTAAGTAAAGTAGCAATATCATTTAAGGTAGCACTTTCCGTTTCATTGTTTGCTATACTACTGCATTTTGCATATGTGTCTGTTTCAAACCTAGGTTTTCGAAGGATACCCTGTGAACTTTCGAATGCCTCGAACTCAACAGCAAGTGCAATGGCTGAGTCTGTTGTTAATGGATGCCTATACTGTACATGGCTTCTTACTTCTGGCTTTATTAGACCATTAACAAATTGATCTATCAAATATATTTCTCTAGCTTGTGATGGAACAGAGGGGTATGCTTTTAAACATAATTTTTGAAGGGAATACCCGAAGTCTGAAGCACTTTCCAGACTTTTTTGTTTGCGATTTCTGAATTCACAGCGATACGCAGTTTCGCGTTCTGCTGGGTTAAATCTACGGCTTAAAACGGAAAGCAGATATTGGTAATTACTTGTCTGGTTTGGGTTAAGATCACTTAGCAGTTTTTGGGCTGAACCCCTTAGACTCATAAGTAACTGTTGAGCTTTTTCAACCTCTTCCCATTGGTTCCATTTTGAAACATTTTCAAAGTGTACTATGTAGTCTCTCCAATCAGTTGATACCCCATCAAACTTATCAGGGTCTTTAGCTTTGCGTTTACTTGTGTTTGTAAACTGATGTGTTTGTTGTTTAGGCAAATTTAAATGCTTTTTGTCTACAAAAGATTGCAATGTGTTGCCTGTGTAGTTATCACAAGTGTTGTAATAAGGAAAAGGCGTTTGCATGTTTTCTTTTATGCCACACTGTTGGTTGCCTGCATAATTTTGAGAAGTGTTTTCGGCAGGTAATGTTGACTGCCTTTCATTTGCATAGCCCTGTTGTGTGTTATATGAATGATTTTCAGACTTTGTGTGGATAGGCAACGATGGCTGCCTTTCATTTGGAAAGGTATGTTGTGGAATACGTATATCTTGTATTTCAGCTGGTGTCTGTAAGCAGGTATCACCATGCATATGGTACTGCAGAGGAGATTTAAGAGTTTGAGATGGTCCCTGTAAGTTACCTATATAATATTGAGATGTGTTATGGATGGGAAATGTTGACTGCCTTTCATTCTGAAAGCTTAGTGGTGTATCGTGGATACCTTGTACACGAGTAGGTGTTTGTATATGGTATTGTAGAGGAGAAGTATAAGTTTGAGATTGTCTATGAGCTTGACTTTTCACCTCAACATTGTTTTGACACCGTCCCTCTGATCCTATATGATAAGTGTGAGACTGTGGCATTGTGTTACAAGACTGTAACAAGGGTGTATTATAACTAGTAACCATTGAAGGAACTGAAAGTTGAGATGGCCCCTGATGTTCTACTTCATTATGTTGTCTATAGTGATCAACATGTTCTACAGGACTAAAGTAATTTGAAGGTTGTATGGTTTGAGATGGCCCCTGACATGCAAAATTCAAAGTATCATTTGTAAATTTTATCTGAGGACTATTTTGCTGTAATTTATTAGCGTACTGCTCATTCTGTGCGCCCATGAACAATTGATTTGGAGATGGTCCCTGATTTTGTTGATTTGTAGGTGTACTTTGACAGTATGTCTTAGTACCAGTATCATGCCTTGTGTAAAATGAGTAGTCACTCAGATCAGGTGTATTTGTACTTTTATTTACTGTGTCAGGATCTTGAAATCCTTTTTGAGTTTTCTGTGTTAAATTTGTAACAACTCGTTTAGGCTGAAATTCCGATAGAAAAGAAGGTGTATCTAAAGGATCACACTGTGTAGATGTGTCTACATAATTGTTCTCATAAGAAGGATTACTGTTTTTAGTGTTTACTTTAGACCAGTATTTATCACTCGTGTCAAGACTACCTGGCGAATGCGTAGGTGAAAAAGTATGTCTTTGCCTTACTGTGTTCTTCATTTCTACAGAATCTTTTTTATCTAAAGCGGCAGAAAATGTTACTGTTTTTCTGGTACTTTGTAGAGGTATCCACCAAGAACGTGGTGGTGTATCCATACTTTAAAACAGATATACTGATAAATAAGCCAAATTGAAGAAAAAAAAATACAGAGAGAGGACGAGCCCCCAAAATGTAACAGGGTTACTTTCTGTCTCCTGTTATTTACCCAGGTTCTCTCTGCTTTTCAACATAGGAATATTTACCCATTTCATAAAGTATGAAATAAAGTAGTCAATCTAGGGTTCAAGACGTTTTTATTATGTAGAACTTATACTATAACAACACACTATGATGTAAATGATACCTAACAATAAATATTATATTAACATGCCTACAATTTGGAATTTAGATAAGTACGAGATAATTTAGTTTATAAATTTAGAAACCCAGCCAAAGTAAAATTAATTAAACCCTAAATAATTTAAGAGTGGCGGAGCTCTGACAAAAGGTAAAAGCTACCTTGTGAATGTCCGTGAACTGCACTGCCAAGAAAAGCAAAATCTCGGCCCTTTTATAGCAAATTTCTAACCACTAAGCGGAAAAACCATGAAATTTCCATGCACATCTTTTACTTACACGAAGTAAAAGATGTTACTGACCAGTTAACAATTATAACAGATAATGATTTCAAGGTTAAATATATCATAGTATCAATAACAAAATATGTCATGTTACTATAAGTGAACAGTATCAAAATGGATAGAGTAGAAATAATTATACACCTCACTGCTTTTAACTGACCATAAGAAATTACTGAACAGTGAGAACATTTTGGCAAAGAAGTTATTTAAGATGAAAACTGTTAACAAGAATAAAAGAAATTAACCCATTCCTGCCACAGTGGATTGAATAATAATTGTGCTTACCTTGCAAATATTATATGCAAATATTAAATGTATACATTATGCCATTATGGTAAGTTTAGGTTTTGTATATTTTTTATTACAAAATGTTGTTACACCATTGAATAATGGTTAGATCCCACTTTGCGACCTAACCACCTTATGAATATTTATAAATACTGCTTATTAATAAATACTTATGTCATGGATTTTGAAATCATTTTTCTAATTATATGTATATCTTATATACATGTACATGTAAATATCAGTCCTTTATTGGAAGCATGATTTTGTTGTATTGCTTTACTTACAGTTACAATATAACTATGGCGCGATTTCGAGCACTGAGCCATGAATGTACTTTTAGCTTATTGTATAACAATGGTAAACACGGAGGAAACATAAAGGTCATAGCTCAAGGGTCAAAGTCAGACTATAGAAGGTAAGCATAAATATTTTTCTATAATTACAAGCTTGGGTTTTGTTATATGTGTGTTTACCATTACATTAATACAACGCTATTATTAGAATCATGGGCTCAACATCATTATTGGCATACAAATATTACTCCACTATTAAGATAGCATGGGTGTTTGATACACGAGAGCCAAACCAAGAGAAATGCTTATGTAGATACAAATGTATTGTTTCTCTTATTTCATTATTACATAAATGTAACGCTATTGCTCAATGTTGCGTCACTTACCTCACTACTGGCACACACATTCTACTAGTACTCTATTATTAGAAAGCATGAGTGTTGGTATCTCTTTGGTTACGTTATGATTTTTATCTAACTATAACGCCGTTATTTTAAAGCATAGGACTGTATCGTTTTGCCTTGCTTACTCGTGTAGTACCAATAAACGATGAATATTACGATGTTTAACTATAGTGAAAATTAATGATTAACATTATTGATTTATCAGATTGTTCTAATTCTTAACAGCACGTGTAACAGCTGAAAGATAGTTTATGGTAATGAACAAATATTTACTATATCAACTAATTTTGTTCAATCAATCTAAAGATGCAAAAATAATCAAACTAAGGACAATATACAACAAGCATTTACACTTTAACAACACCAATATGTATATATACTTCACCCATATAACTCTATGGGAAACATTATTTGTATAACAAGGGATAGAAGGTTTTTTTCAATCAATCTAAAGATGCAAAAATAATCAAACTAAGGACATTATACAACAAGCATTTACACTTAAACAACACCAATATATATATACTACATCAATAAAACTCTTACGGAAACATTATTTGTATAACAAGGGATAGAAGGTTTGGGCATTGAGCAATATAAAACGAAGGATTCGTGCAATACTAATGTATCCTGATTTCTTGTGTTATCAAAAGATACATTACTTTTCGCACTAAGACCTTGCAATGTACTAAGCAATTAAATTTTTGCACCATCTAGACTGAGCAAAATGTCATTTGCAGCAGGATTGGAAATGATAGGCATTTTATTCAAGTTTATTTTCACAGAGTTGGAAATGAGCGGGTGAAATGCACTACAACGTAAGCATTTTACTAAAGTCATTTTCTGCAGGGTTGGAAAGGATAGGCATTTTACTAAAGTAATTTTCTGCAGGGCTGAAAATGATACGAATTTTATTTTAGTCTTTTTTACAGGGTTGGAAATGAGCGTGCTAAATGCTCTACAATGTAACCATTTCACTAAAGTCGTTTTCTGCAGGCCTGGAAATGATACGAATTTTATTTTAGTCTTTTTTACAGGGTTGGAAATGCGTGCTAAATGCTCTACAATGTAACCATTTCACTAAAGTCATTTTCTGCAGGCCTGGAAATGACTAAGTAAAATATTACATCAGCCGACTGTACTACAAATTACAACAGGTATGATATGGTGTGTTACTTATACATGAAGATTATACATACAAATACATGGACGTTATAACTTGTAGATTCAAAACCCTTAAAGGCTGACAGTACAAAGA
Organism: Saxidomus purpurata; assembly: GCA_022818135.1. Classification (NCBI taxonomy): domain Eukaryota; kingdom Metazoa; phylum Mollusca; class Bivalvia; order Venerida; family Veneridae; genus Saxidomus; species Saxidomus purpurata. The sequence continues at coordinate 4,695,252 of JAFMSR010000019.1, forward strand.
CAAGATGTGAGTATTTACTATTCACACAAGTGTATATTTTGTACTAACCTAAACAATGAAATGAGTATTAGTCTACAAAGTTTACATTTGTTTAAACTTAACACCACATTTACCTTCGATAGTGTTTATATATATTTTTTTTAAATTTTAATCTGATATAACAAAACTTAAGCACATACATGAATATGATATGTTTCTCAGGCAGTACTAAGCATAGTTTGAAAGCCAAGCAAAGCAAATTCAATGCATAGGTTCCGAGAAAGATAATTATATACTCATATATAGAGAGTTATTAGCCACTTCCCTAAGTAAATATAAAATGTATGCATCAAAGGGAAAGCACAAACCATAATTTCACGTTTAAATCTAACATGTTATACTTTTTTAATATAGTGTGTTAACAAAGATTCACAGCATATTCTTAACTCTAATAAACATAACAAACACATGGTTCATTAAAAAAATAGAGAAAAAAACGGTCGAAAAGAACAAACTCATGTACCATATTTTTGCTGTAAAGTGCATGAATTACACTTTAAACAAAAAGCTTCACAGCACAAAAATGAACATAACTACAAAAGTAAACAGCTTCCTCTGATGATAGAGGCAGGAAGAAGCAGAATTAAAAATAGAGACAGGCACGCAACACTATTTTTGGATAACACAATGTACACGTGTATGAATATAAGGTATATAGTAACCAAAGTACACCTGCTTCAAGCTAACAAAATAATTAAGTTTTTACACTTATACATCATTGAGAAATGGCAAGGAAATTGTATCACATCATTCATTTAACATTTCAATGAATATGACAAATACAAATGTATTATTCATTTTGTATAAAAGCATATACACGTACTTAGATAATCTTAACATAATTAACAGTAATTTAGTGAGAGCGTTTTGCAGACTACAATCAAAGTAAGTGTGTTAAGACACAAGAGAAAACTGTACATGTTACCATGGTAAACTAAAAGTTACGTGAGGAAGGAGTCATACATTCTACTATAGTGCCAGTTAGGTCAACACAACTGTGAATAGCCTGACTGGGCCAGGATGGCACAGGACTTTGGCACAACACGTGGCAGCGATGGTGTTGCAACATGTCTAAAAATAGTTTTCTAAGTGACTGTAGTTATGTGGATTTAATCCTCTAGTTTGAGACAGATACATTGTATATAAATACACTGTGCAAAATAGGAAATATCGAGTAAGCGAATATATACATAATATTTCAAACGCAGAGATAGTAAATAGTTATAAATGTGTTTAAAGCAACCCTGTTACAGTTTGAAAAGGAAAGACATGCGTGTTATATAGACTTACTAGGTAAACTCTCGGTTGATATTTTTTATTCAATTCTTTTTAAAAGTTTGAAATTTGTAGAAACATCATCATCATTTTCCCCTGTACGGCATGTGCATATACATGTAGATTTTATGCACATACTACAATTTTATTACCATTTTACTCGAATAAAACTAGAAAAAAACATAAAATAATTTAATTTAGTTAACTACAGACATATTATTATGAAACTATGTAAATGCATGTACCAGAAAGAAATACAGCATACAAACAATTGCAAAACCAGTACAGTATACAACCCATTCTCCTATAAAAAAAACAATTCATCTCACTGATACCAGATACAATGTTTTTTTAAACATTTTAAAAAGTAAAATCGTAATGGTTACCCTCATACATGAAAAGAATAAACAAAATGTCAAACCAAAGTCCAAAGGAAAAACCAAGGTAAAAGATTTGTTACTAAACATTATATTGGTAGCTGTAGAGTGTATATATAGGGTGTGTACTTAGACAAAGTTAGAATATGTGTTGCATACACAAAGCAAAATGATATACACGTGTAAGCAGTATCAAAGTTTAAGGACGTTATTATTCAGAAAGTATAGGCACTAAATGTATTTATTTCAGATCCATTTAAATTTTGTCAACTACAATGTAGATCTGATATGTTCTACGAGTTTCCATTGTAGAACGTATTTAAAATTGATTGCATATAGCGGGTTATGCTACTTTTCACTATATTATATAGGCTGTACTCTTTAAACCGCAAATTTTGTTTGGGGATGTATTCACGTGTTTCCGCTACCTATCTGTTCATAACCTATAGTATATGATGGACTTCACTGTGTAAGTGGTTAACCTGATGCTTCCAATTCAACACACATCATATAATGTTACATGAAACCAAAGCCAGGCCAGCATACATGAAGGGCACATTTCAAATGACATGACGAATTAAACACATTGCCATCTAAATTATTTTGTAAATCCCTACATGTAATCAGTTTAAATCTACTTTTATACGAGAAAACTTATATGTAAACTATGCATAATGTAAGTGGTATTCTGGCATTACCTTGTCCCATTTAAAGCAATTGCTTATTTAAATAGCGTACCTGAAACTTACACAGGTAAGACACAATTCGTTTGTACCTTACAATATACATCATAATATGACAATATATAGTCTTAACATACAGAAAAAAAACTTTGCATCAATGCAGCCGTAACAAATACAAATGTACATTAAAATATTTAATGAAAACAGGAGCGACAACAAATTTAATTTGTTCTTAGTTTTCAATTGTTAAAAATTGCACATTTTCTTTTTTCTATGCTTAATGCAGTTTCTACTGTCAGTTTATCACATACTGCATTTTCATACAGTAGATGTAGTTAAATGTTTTGTGAAACTAGTATCATATATTCATTCCACACTTAAATTTTGCACATTTTCCTTCATATGGATCCTTCGTTACTCCATCTATAGTAACTTTGGTAATCAAATCCGTTCTGAGATCAGTGGACATTATCCCAGGCCTCGGATATCTTCCCAATTATCCACTGAAACAAAATAACAAAGCATGACTTACGATCACTGACAAGTATATATTGCTGTGTACAAGCGGGACAATTCAAACATTTAATATCTCTAACTTGCCATAGTCGAGTTGAAATCACTGTAACCTCTCACAGATTTAGGGTCATGGGTTCAAGCCAATATACCACCTGTGTTTCTTTATGTGAGAAAGTTTGCAGTTTCCTATGGAGGATATGGTTCCACTACTGATCCTTCCTAGGAACCAGTATTTGTATAAATAATTTTATAAGCAGTATCAGTGTTGTTCACACTGGCTTTATCTTCAAATATATATTTATTATGTACAAGCACATTAAAATTTTCTCCCATGAAAATCTAGTGAAATCACAAAGTTCAACATGACAATGCTGGTAAATTTAAATATGATTTTATATATAAACTCTTGTAATACAAAATCTCGCTGATAAATACAATCCTAAACTTGCTTACAGTGCTTGCGTAATTTATCAAAAATTACAATATAGTCAAACAAGTAACTCTATCAAACAGTACCTCAACAGTCTTCTTGTCCTGTACATGGATTTCTTTCTTTGAACTCGACGATCCAAACAGGAACTTCTTCTCCTTCTCCTTGAGGACGAGTTCAAAACCTTTTGCACTTGGTTTCGGTTTCTCTTTTAGCTCCGCCCACAAATACGTAAACTCACAATTCCATGTGCCAAATATTTCTCCACGACTTGCAAATATTACTCTCCTGAAATTATAAATTTAGATACATTCCCGAGAAACCTATAGCTCCGCCCGTCAACACATAAGCATGATGTGTAAAATATTTCTCCACGATTTGCAAATACTACTCTCCTGTTATTAGTTGCTTCTCTTATTGACAGATATTAATGAAATTTTACTTTACAGAAAATGCTCATATTCGATTTAATAGTCAAAACGTATTTTTTCTATATTCAATGGGAACAAAAGCTTTACACAGACTCAAATAGTTTGATTAAAACTTTTGACAGTATTCATTTTCTAGAACAATAAATCAGTGATTAAAATTTTCCTTAAATTTCTGAAGGTCACTTCCAACAATAATAAAACTCAGAACTTACTTGTTTGTAACTAGGAAAACATTCCTTTGATCCTTTGTAACAACAACATGGGCCACATATTCATCAGTAACATTGTATTTTCCTTTCTCAGTTTCCTGAAAAGTAAACATAAATGTAGACAACAAGCTTGAGAAAAACTTAGAACTGCTTAATGCCTCTCCAATGGACATAAAACCTGTTTTACTAAACTCAATAGACCCTTTACTATGGCCATAGATCAAACTCTTTTACAAACATGTCACTGCAAATCATTATGAGTATTGTTTTATGGGGCATAAAACCTGTTTCACTGAACTCATGTTTCATGTCACTGCAGATCGTTAAAGTGAGTATTGGTTTCTTAAAGTTAATGTATCAGTTTGTGGGCTTTTCAATTTTGAATTGTTCCTGGGTGTTCTGATACATAAAAATTTACAAATAATTCCAGGTTTTGCGACATTTAGCGTATTTGCCCACTTTTTACTTACACATGTATATCTAAGTCCAATCAGTGTTTTTTAAGGACTTTCTATGTACTCTGTCGCCATTTTAAAGACTGCCTCAAGCAAGCCAAACCCAAGCTGCTAACTTTCAGTAGTATTCTTGACAAGAAAAGAAAGTATTTTTACTCACGATTAATATTGCACATCCCTCAGCCTCTGTTTGGTTATAAGGTCTGATAACACGATCTTTATTGAATCTTCTAGGTGGTCGTAAACGATGAATTTCTCCTACATTCTCTGCTATCCTGCAATAGTTATTTCATTCTCCGTTATAAACTGAATAAATTTGAAATAATGTTTCACAAATGCCTCACTCAGTAGTTGTTTTTTAAAAGTACTGATATTTTCCCTACCATATTCATTTCAAGTTAAGCATATTCACATCAACCATCTTTTTCTGCGATTTTAATTTCTAACCAACATAATTATTAAGCAATTAACATCATGTACTTATAGCATTTTTCTCTATGAAGTACATCACACTGGCAAAATATGTAACAGAATCTACATATATACATAGTCAATGCTACGTTACCTTTTGATTCCTTCAAATGAGCTGCTGGCGAAGTCAATAACCCCACTTGTAGGTCTGGTAACAACTCCAACCAATCCCTTGCCAACTCCTTTGAAGAAACCCTCCACTCCTTCTTTCTTTGCACCTTCTATTGGTTTCCTAACAATGCCAGTTACACCATCAAACACTCCCTGAACAAAGAAGGAAATAATATATTTACAAATGTAATAACATGAGAAAATAATCACAGAAGTGTGAGTTATTCATTAGATTAAAGGATTTGCTCATGTCTGGTAAAGAAATTTAAAACGGTATTTTAACTGCCAAATGATTGCTTTAGAATAAATACTTTTGAAAAATACTATTACTCATTAAACCATTTCATTTTCGCCAACTTTGGTATCTAATTTCACATTACTTGACGAAAAGTCGATAAGAGCTCCAACTGGAATTTTCGAGAGTGAATTTGGTCAACCTACGGTCCAGCATAAAGGTCTATATTCATACATTCCATCTTTTCTAATTTGAAACTAAACAAAGTAAATTACATACCATGACTAGACCTTTTCCACCTCTAGCAAAGCCTTCGCCAACATTTGCTGGTCTTTTATTCATTGCCTCCCTTCTCTTCTTCTGGTACTCATCATCCAATGTCAAGGCTGCTAAACCTTTACCCAGAGTTCCAGTGATACGGGAAACAGCACCTGCAGCGCCACCTAAGAACAACAAAGTATTAAAAAATGGTAAATTATCTGACAAAACGTCTTTGTAAGCAAAATTTCCTCGGACTTACATGTATACCCAATGTGTATTATAGGTCCATGAGTTAAGGATTTCCCAAGTGGCGCTGTCTCTCCCTGAATGCAGTATTTTTAAAGAGTAAATAAGAAAGGTATGTAAGGTTGATTAAAACTTGTTAAAGATTTACATATACACTGTATGCATGCATGTTTATCAATTTTCATACCAACAGCATGTCCGAACAAACTTCGGACTCCAAGTGCAAGACCTTCTGCAAACTCCTCAGGACCTTGGATAGCTCCCTGCAAAGTTAATGCAACAAAGTTAAAATGATACAAATACGGCTATGGCTATGCTTCCAAAAAACAAGATTTTTAGAAAATAACAATAAGCTGGTAAACTGCATTGTGTCACGGATTGTGTTTATACGTCAGTGATTTTGTTTGCTATGTTTTTATTTCGACAATCTTATTGTCATCTACTCACCACCATGTCAACTGACTGCACATTTATCCAAGTTTTAAAAATATACAGGCTAGCACCAGACCAGCGATAATTGCAATATTCATATTCACTTCATCAATGGCTACTAAATACAAAGGGAGAAGACCAAGTTGTCAGAATGGAATATAATTCAATGGGTTTTTAAGGCTCTGTATTACGTTTGTTTGCTTTGTTCATTTGAACCATATTTCCGTTATCAAGTTGGTGGATGTCTTGTTTTTGGTGTTTGTGGATTGTATTTCTAACATTACATTCACTTCAAACCTTTCATCTAACTGTGACAAATTCCAATGTGTAGTTTTGGCAAAGAAATAATGACAAGGTTTTCAATGACTGACAACTGATTAGAAAACAAATCAATATGGTAAGTAGCAAGGTTCTGTATTACCTGGTAGGGTTCATAGAAAAGATCTTCTAGTCCTTCTGCCATCCCACGTAACAGTCCAAATGGATTTCCAAGTACATCCAAACCCAGAACCAACACATACATCTGTTTTATAGCCTGAAATTATACAGCAAAAAATTAAATCTTAAATTGCTGCAGGACAGTGATTAGCCTTTGCATGTTTCACCTTTGCAACCATTGCTAATCATGATCAGCCTGCAAACTCTGTTATTTTCGCTACAATGTATATAGTAAGTAGAAATTTATGGGAGCACACATTTGAGCAATAAGTGGTCCTGTCAAAGTTGATAGACTGAATATTCTGTAAGTTTATCTTAGAAATTCTGATAGGTTAATTTTACAATGAAATGTTCAGACTTGGGACAGTAAATATCTTGTTTTTAACGTTAACAATCAGTAAGTGCAGGAATAAATATAGCAAGTAAAAGTTTACGGGAGCACACATTTGAGCAATACTTTTCTACGTTAACAATCAGTAAGTGCAGCAACGAGAAAACTCTAAATATGACACTAATTTACATTGATTTCATGGGTGAACTAATCGGCAAATTTCAGATACCCTAGAATACCATTTTCACTATTTGCTCAGACTAACAGATTAGAGATCCACGAATTCATGAGCAAACAACATTTCATGCCAATGAAAATGAATTCATCCACAGTCTGTAATCATAGGTAACATCCATACCTGACCAGCATAATGGGTGGTCATCTCTCCCATCAACATTTTATTGTTGTAGAAAGTATGCTTCCTCTCAAAATAGCCAAGTCTGAAATGTATCAGGACAGGTATGTAGGACACTGAGAAGTTACATATATATAGAATAAATTATATGAGTACTGAAATAACTAAAAAGGTTGCTTAATGATGATTGGATTTCAGGCTCTCACTATATCAGTTTATATACTGCAAATCATTATACCCGACTATATAAAACATTGAACCGGTATGTTAAATTCTTCAATTTAGCATACGACATATATGCTTGCAATGACTTCTTAGATTGATCTCTACAGAGTAATACCGGAAATATAATTCATTATTGTTTGACACACTGCCAAACATGATGAACATGAAAATAAAATATGTCCTACTTGAAAACAACATCCTGTACGTCTGTCAGTACGACCCCAACTGACTGTAGGAAGACATTGATCACATTTGAGTGTAACTGCGTAGGTTTTCCATCTCCGCCACCACCCCCTTGCAAAGAGAAACTGAGGTGCACCTGTCAAACAGAAAAAAACATCATGGTCATGACTCATACATGTTCGAAAGCAGGGCTCGAACCCATAACACTCAACCAATGAGATTTTGTAGTGATTTCAAGTAAGCAACTGTAACCATTTAACCATGGCAGTGTTTGTATGAACAACTGACACTTACCTTTATAGGTGACAGATGGAGGTAGTCATAGAACATCTTCTGTTCACTGGCAAGAGATAGACCCATGGTAGTAATCAAATCTTTTTGCGTATTTTCCACGTCTTGTTCCAGCATCAGTTTCTTTATGGAAAACAAAACTAGTTTGTTACGGGAAACCATAGAAGCAGAAATAGGAATAGTCAAAAAATTAGTACACTCTAGTATATTGAACAATTTATACCTAATAAAAGAACATGAAAATGCAGTTTTTTGTGCCATTAGCATTCAAAACATTAAAAATCGATCTACAAAAGTCTCTAAAAGCTCTTCTATACCGCACACACACTCAGATAAGGTGACTTTGCCATATTTGATTAAATACATTGTAATCTATACTGCATTTACACACTTGATCTTTTCTTGATTGCAATATATGTTTTATAGCAACCTACCTCCTGATCCCTGGAGGCCTCTTGGTCCGAGGAGAACAGGTCTAGTACATTGTTCAGGAAACCCTGATCCACTTTCACTTGCATTTCCTGTATTAGCACCTTGAAATATCTGAAAATACATGCAGCTTTTGTTTAGGTCTTTGTTTGTATTAGCTAAGTGACTTGTTATTGTTGTGTTCCTGACTTTACGTTTAAACCAGGCCGTTTAAAACTTTCTGTATGAAACAGGTAGACTTGCTTCACTTATGTGATGTGAATGTTGATAGATATTGCAGCCAAATACATACAATTAATTTCGTTTACTTAAGTAATTTAGGTTTTTGCTTAACTTCTAGGATGTTTACACTTAAATCATTGATACAAACTCACTTTACACATTATTATGAGCTGATTGTATACTTACATTACTCAATATGATGACATAATGTTAACACTGACTTCATTTATGTGATGAAACTCTTTATACTAACTTCACTAAATATGATTCAGGAATGTGAACACTGACTTCATTTATGTGGTGAGAATGTTAAAATTACTTCACTCAATGTGGTGCAAGAATGTTAACATTGACTTCCATTTATGTGATGAAAATGTTTATACTTACTTCATTTGTGATATGTTACTGTGTTCATGTTTATTCATCATCATACTGATCTCTGTAAATGGCTTTGGAACTGAAAAGTGGAGATAACTGGTGGCATATATTCATTAAAGACAAAGCAATTCTAAAATATACAATATACCATAGTCATCGAATAAACTTGGTACACAATTAGGAGAGGGCATGAACATGTGAACATGTCCTCAGTAGATATCCTCTTTCCTATGAACAGTAAGTAGTCAGACAGATGTAGCCGATATATTAACCCAGTAAACAACAAGGACCAAGTTAAGTCCCAGTCTAATGTTCAGTGACAAATGTATGACAATATTTGATCAGGATTTAATTTAATGTGGTTGTTGAAATATCAGCACAGTCCTATCTTTTAACTCTGACCAGGTTGGCAACAAACACTTCAACCTTTGCTACAGGTGTAGATAATGATCAGCTTGTAATATTTGCTATTTTCAGAGACCATTTTCTGTGAACAGTTAAAAGAGTACTGGTCTGTTTCAGAAATTTTGTGGCGTAACTGAATAAATCTATTCGGTAAATGATCAGCACCATCATATAGACAAGCAGTCATAAATGAATATACATGTACATGACTTTCTTGTAGACAAGTTGTCTTATAAGTCAGTGTACATTACCAATACAGTCTTATAGAAAAATTGTCTTATATATATATGTGAGTATACATACCACTTTCAGCAGCGACAGATTTTGGTGGTGGCATGGGAGACAACACTGTTGGAAACACTGAACCCGAGACCTGATTATCCAACTGTTATAAAAAAATAATTTTATTATATAACGTCATTAACTACAAACATCCTTAAAAAATGGAAAATCTTTGTGTTCTGCATTTACTTACATACATTAAATACAAAGCGCTGACACCTAAAAGTAATTTCTTAAAGTGATTAAAAATATATTCATGCTGATTTTACAAATTTCTTAAAGAAGATCTCAATCTGTAATACATTTAAAAGTTTGTTTGTACTTGTGAAAATCTATTTCTGCCTTAAACATGTGACAGGCAACTTCTCAACACATATCTATGCTATAAAAAGAAGTAAGACAATTGCTTTGGAACCACAGGTCTTACATGTTTACAATGCTTACTCAGAAAGAGGCTTTACAACTGTAAATAAGGTCATACCTGTACTCTGTTGATCTTAGCGTGGAACTGGACTTGATGGGGAGACGTCTTGTACTGCACCCAGATTCCATCTTGAAAACTTCGCCGAATCATCCTTTTATTAGGCTTGTACATCATCATGTCTTTAAAGTTCACCTGCAACACATACATGTATTAGAATCAAGTTCACCTATAACAAATATTCTATTCTAATAAAGTTTGTCTGTGACAAAAATTAAAATAACAAAGACATTTCTATAGCTGTTCAGCAGTCAAATGTTAATATTTATCAGATAAAACATACAGTGGACCATTCAACCAACATAGGCTACATTAAACAAGAACACTGCAGCATTTTCACCCTTATAAGGTATTATTTTGGGACATACTAAAGTTTAAGACTGACTGTTACAGTTTACGCTATGCAGAAGTGAACATACCTTCAGCCATAAGTCTATAGGAACTTGCCAGTAGAAAACAATCAAAATACATTTATAAGACATTGTTACTGTAGCTTAGCAAACTACGACCTGATTCTTCAATAAGAAAGCACCCTTTGATTGGCTCAATGAAATATCCATGAGAACGACTCTTAATTAACTATATATATACATGAAGAAGAGAAAATAAACTTCAAGTCAATGGTCTCAAACAGTTTTAACACCTCCAGCTAGCATCATCAAGATCATTTAACATATTTGCGACCATAAAACCCCATAATTATACCCTCTGCAAATACCAAAACAACAAATCAGTTAATCGGAAAAAGTATTCATATCAAAATCTTACCTCCATTTTATCAATACGCATTTGATCAGGTGGGGTATGACCACTTAGTTTCTCCGTTTCATATTTGTTATATGCTCCTTCCAAGGCCAAACATGTTTTTACATTAAGCGCTTTATATCTCTTCTTCTTTTCTTCCCATATAATGCCGGAGCTGAAAACAGGATATGTATAGTGCATTGAAATATAGAAATATCCATAAAAGTTATGGAACTTCTAGGGTTCTATAATAGGGAACTATAAGTAAAAGCTGGACACAGCGAGATAAAAAATAAATGGCAAAGTGTGATGGACACAGAGAAAAGGATGGTCAAAGTGAGAAGGAAGACACACAGTAAAGGATGTAAAAAGTAAGATGAACATAGAACTGAAAAGGATTAATATAGAGAATAGACAAAGTGAGAGACACACAGAATAGGATGGACAAAGTGAGAGACAAAGAAAAGGATGGACAAAGTGAGATGGATGTAACCAAGAGCATGACTCTTATGTAGCACCTACTAACTCTTTAAAGGTTAGGCACAAATATAAACACACATCATAACAATACCTGGTTATTCCAAGAAAAGCGACCTCTTGTTGTTTGTAGTTATTCACCAAGGACAGTCCCATTCCATGAATGTTCAGGTTAATCTCTTGCTCTATCCTCTCTAATTCTCCAGCCTGGAAAACAATCGTCTTATTTAATGGTAAAAATATGACACACTTCGTATTCGTGTGTGACACTGGTACTATACGTTCGTAAGTCCACCAAGCTGTAAATGGGAAGCAGCGATAAAAAAACTTGCCGCCTCTCTCATGCCAGCGTGATGACATCTGGAATGAGTGTTTGAGAGTGCCTAAAACAGCTATGAAAGCTTCAATTTTGACAAAATGTTTTTTCTTACAAAACTAATCAAAAAGTCATCCCTGTAATATTAAGACATTTGAAATGTATGAAATCAACTTCCATGCCTCAAAACAAGATTGTTTCATTGCTAACAAAAGCTGTAAAGTTACAGACAAGTTTAGAAATAATCTGAATATATAAATAGCATCCATACAGTGTTTTATAAACATCTAGAATCTGGTACTAGCAATTTTTTTCCCTTCTTAAATCGAAATTACTTTTAGAAGCATAATTTAAAACTTTGAATTTTCTTTAGGGTAACTCTGTCATTATTCTTGTCAAGATGTTCATATTAATGTTCACCATACATGTGTAGGTGGAGCTCCAAGTTATTTTATGTGTACCAATAGAATTAAATTATAGATTGACTTTCAGCTCTTATCAAAATAGACCTCAGCCAGTAGGTACTAAAGGCAAAGTAGTAGCACGGTTTTGCCTCAGGATCAGAGGGACCGAGGTTCGATCCTCACCACTGCCACAGAGGTAGTGTCATTTGGCAAGACACAAGCTATTTTCACATTGCCTCTCTCTTTTCTAGGTTGATTCCATTTGGAATGAGTCTTGAGAGTGATTAATCTAAGTTGTAAAAACTTGTTTTATTGAAAATAAATAAATAAGTAAAAATACAAAATTAATGTAGTACAATGTACTAAGAAAAAAAGAAAATAATTCTTACTTCAAGATCTTCAATGTTTGATATTTAATAAAATACTTTGAAAAACTGAGACTAGTATTTGGTTAAAGGCATGTTTTGTTTTCCTCCACAACTATGTAGCAATCTAATCAATTTGAAGTCATGTGCACAAGAAAAAGAGAAAGAGACAATTAGGTGCAGAAATCCATAAAACAGCAAAACGTCCTGTTACTGCACAGACAAGTGGAAAGACTATTAATTGTACACTGCAAACAACAGAGATGCAAGAATAATAAGATCGGTGGCAGATGGCTCCTGACCTATATTGAACGAGTGGATTGGGATAATAAATGGGGTTACCCTTATGGAGCCCAGAAAAAATCTCTGTCAGACTTTACCGCATATTTTAGTTATTCTATAGGCTGGCAGATATTGTAACTACTGTTACTATATTGTTAATGAAATCTAAAATGTTTGATTTACTTGCATCTCTGTATTAATAAAAGTAAAAATAACAACCTTTGATTTTTTATAAAGCTGAAAACAAAAATATTAATCAGCACATTGCAGCTGGGTATGGCTCCGCTCTTATGGTAAGACAAAAATTTCAAGGCAAGTAAGTCAGACACAAGAATTCCATGCAAGATTATAGTGTTTTCTTTCCAAAAAGGACTATCTAGTCTAAATGAACACGAATTGACATTAATTATTTTCTGATTGATACTAATATTCCATCATTTGGGCAAAAGTTAAATATCTGTTGTTTTTTGTACCAAAACATGAATTAAGAAAATACCAAAACAATAATTAAATACAATGAACAACAGAAAAAGCCCAATCAAAAATAATTCTAAATATAACTGATTAATCTTAAAATGTAACTAAATATAGCTGATCAATCAGGATGGGTAGCTTCATATTGCTGACCAATCATAAAGTGTAACTAAATATAACTGACCAATCATGAAGTGTATCTAAATATAGACAACCAATCACATACCTCCTGAGCAATGGTTGCTAGAGCAAGGTCATGTGTGAACAGCAAAACTCTCTGCATACCATTCAGGAAGGATACCCAGTAGACCTTGGTATCAGAATTGTAGAAAACTTCTCCAATACCATCCTGAAATAGGTTATATCCTGTACATACATTTTCAAAACAAATGGCATTCACCTTAACTCTAACCCTGCTGATGACAAGTAATTCTGCCCTTTGATCAGCTTGTACATTTGTGTAGTCTGGTTAAGCTCTGCATTGTTTATAGTCATTAATTTTCACTAGTTATCCCCTTGAACAAATTATGGTAAAGACAAAATCGAACAATAAGAAAGTCTATGTATTTTTGAGAAAAATGAGCGAGTAGGGTTCTATAGGGTACAATAACAGGACAGCATGGAGGCCCTGAATGGGCAGGGTGCAGCACCCTGATTTAAATATTTACATTAAACACTATTCACAATGTACATGTTAACTTTCTACACACAAAACAAGATCATAATCACCTTTTACTTGCGGTAATATCAAAGATGGACCAGTCTATGTCAGAAATTCTACAATACAAGGGTTAACTTTCTACATACCTGACTGAGATCATTTTTCACTTCTTTCTTCTCCCCACATGACCACATGATCGTTCTCTTTCCTAGAGAATCCTCCCAAGTGTACAGCCCTGCCATCGACGGTCGCATTACGTGCACTGGTTTACCTGAACCACTGGAAATGTGTATCAAAATGTCTTTACAAAATAACATATTTTATTCTTCCAAGATTTAACCAAAAACATGCACTGGTCAAAAGCAACATAAGGGTTCAATGTAAAACTCTCATAAGTAGTATGAAATAAAGGACTTACCACTGTTAAGCATTGAACCCTCGAACCCTTAACCAAGCCAGTCAATATTTTAAGTAAAGCCAGTCATCCAAGAATGTCAAGGTCAAATCTTAAAATAAGCTAATCATCCCAAAATATCAAAGTCAAATCTTAAAATAAGCTAAACATCCCAAAATGTCAAGGTCAAATCTTATAATAAGCTAATCATCCCAAAATGTCAAGGTCAAATCTTAAAATAAGCTAATCATTCCAAAATGTCAAGGTCAAATCTTAAAATAAGCTAATCATCCCAAAATGTCAAGGTCAAATCTTATGATAAGCCAGTAATCCCAAAATGTCAAGGTCAAATCTTATAATAAGCCAGTAATCCCAAAATGTCCAGGTCCAATCTTGTAATAAGCCAGTCAAGCAGAAATGTCAAGGTCCAATCTTATAATAAGCCAGTCAAGCAGAAATGTCAAGGCCAAATATTATAATAAGTCAGACAGTCAGAAAAGCCGAGGTAAAATAATAAATTATGCCAAATATCAAGAAAGGTCAAGCTCAAATCTAAAAGCAGGCTACACATTCAAAGATGTAAAACTTTTTTAAGATCAAATGCTTATCAGATCTAACCATGAAGCTTGTACATATCAAATCTATAACAAATCCTTTAGCTAGCCATAAAAAACATCTCTCAGCTTTATTTTACCCTAACGTTTAGGAGGTCAAAGGTCAAATCTTAAAACCTACATGATGCAATGTAAAAAGGTCAAGGTCAAATAATGACAGAAGGCAGTTGATCACTTCAATGACACTGGATAGACTAAAACACTGATCTTTAAAGCTGCTCGCTTACTGATTCTGGTGAAAAATTTATACTTCTCCAAAAGGATATATTAAAACATCAAATATAGAAGTAAATGCTTAGAATCAACAAAATGTCAAGTGAAAATGTACATAGCAACTTGCAAAAACCCGTTGTTGGTGTGGCTTGGCTTAATGTCACCACTATGCTACATAGTTACATTTTGTACTGGAATTTTCAAAGGCGATTGCAACACTTATTAATTTGGTAGCATATAGTTTCAAATATACAGATGGACTTCACAGGAAATAAAATTGAAACCTTTTTATTTCACTATTCATTCTAAAATATGTTATTTTAAGAGAGTTAAAAGAACTTTATCTGAGAGCAAGAAGCTAAATGTTCTGTAAAAAGGTAAGAGTCCATTAAAAGTTTTTACACATGACAACTTATTGCTATTAGGTTAATTCCAGATATAGCTTACCTCTGCTGGTATGAAATATCACATTTTTCTGTTTGGTTGATAATGAGTACGGTTGCCATGCCAACCTTGTAACTGGTTAAAGTTGTTACTGTTGATGATTCTGTTTCTTGGCATTCTACATTTATCCCTCCGAACTGAAATACCAGATTCATAAGTAAATTAAAATGTTACAAATATATAAACAATAATACATAAAAATCTTATAGCAAATATACCTTTTTCATTCAACAGATGGATTCTGAAAATACATAGTGTCCTGTCAGTGCAACAGGAAGTGACTGGTATCTACATAATTTAAAACAAAGTGACTGGTACCTACCTCATTATCCAGTTTCAGCAGTGTGGTATGTGGCTTATTAATCAGGAAGTGACTGGTACATATTTCTGAGTCCTTCACCTTTGTCTGCATTGTCATCTCTTTGCCTGTCTGCAGAGGCCATACTGGAACACACTGAAATCATTTGTTACAATGATAGAATACTGAACATGGTGTAGTACAGAAAATTGGATAATTTTTGTGTGAAGAAAATTTTATATGTGAGCAGACAGACTTATGGCCAAATTTAGAGTATTTGCAACGATTTCATTTTCCTTAATTTACGCGAATTCCCGACTTTGATAGTTAAAGTCGCACAAGATATTCATTTCACACTGATAATTATAAGATTGGAGAATAAGTCTGAATGCTACCAATGGCAAAATATTCCGTCACATGGAATTGACCCAATTTACAGCAAGCGAAATGGGCATATCACTTCATGTCCCTCTCTTTCAGTAACGAAGGATGCATTATACTAATGCACTTTATAAAACATCAATGCAAAAAGAGTTACCAGTTCCAAACTCAATTAACCCCTCCTTACACAAGTCTCTTAATTGCTACTTTTACAATCTGGTTCATTTCTTGATAATTATCATAAAGCATCTGAGTAAAAAATATTCCTTAACTAAGTTATTTTCTTAAGTTGAAAATTGTCCTTACACTGTTTTCTTCAAACTGGTATGTAAACTGATCAATGTTGTTCTATTACCATTTCATATGCTTTTGTTTTATAATTTACACATTAGTTATCATGCCTACAAGTTATTTTAAGAACAATATATTGAAGGAACAGTGTTTTACTTGATCATTGGTTCAACACATAGTCCTGATGAGGTGATCATTTGACTGGAGTTTCATCAAAATTTTTGTTGTGACCTTGACCTTAAGTCAGTGTGGCAAGATCATAGTTTCTGTATATCAATTTGAAGAGGTATTTGATCACAGTTTCATCAAATCCTTCAAGGGGTTAAGGAGATATGGAGCAGACAGGAAATTCAAGACTCAAACCTTTGACCTTATGTTGTGACCTTGAACTTGAACTAGTGTGACTGGACAAGAATAATCCAGTTAGTATAAATCAAAACAGAATATTACCTCTTTTGGTGGTACCGATATCCAAGGACTCTCTGCATGATTTTCCTTACACTCCAGTGTATATGTTGAAGTGTTGACCAGCATGTAGTACGGTGTAAACGTCACAACCTTCGTCAGACCAGAGTTGGTCAAGACAATGCTGACTCCAACCTGTAAGAGAATATATACAGTGATGTGTATGTTACTATGAAAACCATAACATTCTTAAAATAAGGACATTTACATCAGCTTGTAATTCTATAGCTTAGTTTATACTAACTTATTTAAGCTTGATTATGAAGAAAGCTTGTAGCTTATCCAGTCACTCTTAAGTCTGCTTCCTAGAAAAACCAGTACTAAGTGTCATATGAGGAGGTATGGTTGTGACCCCAGTGGAGCTCGAACCCTTCATTTCGGGATGAGCAGCAGACATCCTAACCACTACACCACTGCTCCCCTTAATTCTATATTAATGAGTATAACTAATTTCTAACACTTGACTCCCCTCAGAGTTCCCTCCAATTACATCTATATAAAGTACTGTACTTTGACAGAATGTAAACTGTGTCATATCAAATTCTAATAAGCAATTTTACATACGGATCAATGTACTAAGAATTGACAGTATTTGTTGTGTGGCTATTCTTTTGTTTTCTCTATTGTACTTTTTACCCACTTCAGCCCAAATATAGCCACATAAGACATACGGAATGAATGACATCAAAAATTTAACTGTTACCTATTGTTGCCATAGCTTTTTTTGGCCTTGGACAGATGGACAGTGTGATTTTGATATGCACAATTTTGGGGGCATAAAAAGATACAAAGTAACAGAGACAGAGAGAGAGAGGACACCTTTTGTTTCTGTAGATCTACAGTCAAGATAGTGTTATATTCAGGTTAGCAAAGTTGGCATAAAAGTAAAAACAACTACTTCTGCTATTTGAAAATACGTGTTTGATATGGGTTACTAAAATGAGTTTATTGGGATATTATCAACCTTGATACCAAAGTGAACTACTGGAAAATCTATATAAAAAGTTCAGTTTAAAAAACAAGTAGAATTATGTGTTTTATGACATATACACCAATTTCAGCTTTAGTCAAAAGTCCTGCCCAGCATTACCTGTGAACCCTACTGTTTCTTGCGGTATACTACCAGAATTCAAAAGAGAAAAATAATATCCTGCCGGGAGGTGCCATTCTACCATAAATTAGAAATAATGGTCAAATTGACCTTTAACCCAGAATGTAAACAAATTATTGACTAGTTTCCCAATTTGTGCAGGCTGATTTATCTGTACCCATCAGGGGTAATTACGTAATGGATTATGGCTAGGTAGGCAGAGTAGTAGATCCTAGTCCATACTAGATGGGTGTTCAGTAGAACACTTGTGTCGCCCTCTTACGCTTTGTCAGAATAACCAAAAATGACAAAATCTAAATACAAAAGGGACATAACTATGTCAAATATGACCTTGGCAAACAATATTTGGCGGCATCATGACGCTTATGTCATAAGCAATACAATTTAAAAGTTTGATGAAGAAATCTTAAGGAATGGCAGTTATAGCCAACATTAAGTTTTCGTGACAAAATCTAAGAACAAAAGGGGCATAACTCTGTCAAATATGACCTTGACCTACAAAATTTGGCGGCATCACAACCCTTTTGACATAAGCAATACAATTTAAGTTTGTTAAAGAAATCTTAAGAAATGGCAAAGTTATAGTAAAAATCTAAGTATAAAAAGGGGCATAACTCTGTCAAATATGACATTGACCTACCAATTTGGCAGCATCACGACCCTTATGTCATAAGGAATACAATTTGAAAGTTAGATGAAGAAATCTTAAGAAATTGCAAAGTTATAGCCAACATTAAGTTTTCATGACAAAATCCAAGTACAAAAAGGGGCATAACTCTGTCAAATATGACCTTGACCTACTAAATTTGGCGGCATCATGACCCTTTTGTCGTAAGCAATACAATTGTAAAGTTTGATGAAGAAATCTTAAGAAATGGCAAAGTTATAGTCAACATTAAGTTTGTGTGACGGACGGACGGACCGACGGACAGACGGACAAAGCGATCCCTATGTATCACCTTTTCTCCGAAAGGGCGACACAAAAATTAATTAATCACAGGATGTAAACAGATCAGACAAAACAAGGCTGGAAAATAAGATGGTGGAACTACTACCTACCATGTTTCTAGATCGATTTTCATTTTGTATTCACAATATAAGAATTCATGATTACCAAGATACTATTTTAGCTATATTTTTATTTCTATATCCATATTTCAAAATCTTACTTTCACTTTTCAGATAATCATATTGTGAACAGAAAGTGAAAGTAGATTTAAAAATGCTATGATTTGAAACAGACCTTTAAAGCAGCTTTTCAATGTCATTTGAAGCGCATGTACACGTTAAAATCTCCCACAAAAATGACCGATCTACCTAATTTTTAGGACAAATCTCCCTCATTTCATTCAAAAATGGTTCACAGGTAAGGACCAGTCAAATGATAAATGCTAGCTCTATATAATTATGTGTTCTATTATAAAGGGAGACTAACACATACATGTACATATAATTCCATGGTCAATCTAATTATTCTCTCCTTTCATAATGACCTAGCTTGAAAATCAGAAGAGGAAGTTTGAAATTACGTCAAAGAAATACCAATAGATTAATCTCCTCAAAATTGAAAAAGAGATAGATAAGGCAAGTTATAGTAACATCATATTCTCAATACATATATTATCATATTATCACATATTATAAAACAGGAACTTCTGAAGTTCAAATCAGGTAAAAAAAATTCTAAATAAAAGCAAAAGTACTTCACAGTTTTCAATATTTTTCTAGTATAAAATAGCACCATGAAATAATATAGAATTTAGAAATTTCAATAGAATTTTTATTCTCATTGATATTTTTTAAAACAACTACATGCACAACTGCTTCTGGTATTTGCAAAATTAATTGCCAATAATTGGAATACATTTTGATCTTTTACCTAAAAATCATCACTAGTTGCAAAATATTGTGTATTTCATCCGAAACATGGGACTTCGTATAGATCTAAATATATAGGCATAAAATCGAAAGAAAAAATGTATCTAATTCATTTTTGAAATAAACACTGTTGTGGATATTTATTCCCTTAGTTAAACCATTTTCTATCAATCAGAAAAAGTTGATTTTCATTTTGTTCTTCATTCTTGTTTGATATGGGTTACTATGAGCTTATTGGGATATATTATCAACCTTGATACCAAACACTGAAAGATCTATATCAAAAGTTCAGTTTAAAATACAACTCCGGAATTATGTGTTTTACAACATATACACCAATTTCAGTTTACAACAAACGTTCTAAATAGTCAAAAGATAAATGCTAGCTCTATAATTATGTGTTCTATTATAAAGGGAGACAAACACATACATATTCATTCTTTTGATAAATCTAATTATTCTTTCCCTTCATAATGACCTTTAAAACCAAAAGAGGAAGTTTAAGATTACGTCAGGGAAATACCCATAGATTAACCTACACAAAATTGAAAAAGAGATATATAAGGCAGGTTATAATTATATTCTCAATATAAATATTATGATTTTATAACAGAAAAACATGAACTTCTGTAGTGCAAATTAGGTAATATATTCTAAATGAAAGCAAAAACACTTCAAAGTTTTCAATATTTTTCTAGTCTAAAAATAGCATCATGAAATAATGTAGAATTTAGAACTTTTATTAAACATTTTATTCTCAATAAGTGCATGATAAATGATATAAAGTAACATTTGTGTAATATTTCAGGATGTTTCATGCTCCAGACAACTATCAAAATGCCTCACTGCGACTGTCTGAGGTGTTGAATAATATTGGTGTTAATGAGAGAATGTTGATGAAGAGGAGGAGAGCTCATTTACTGGGGGAGACTACAGCAACAATCAGACAAAGATTATTAGGCCGACAATCATCTGTATATCGGTTAGGAAGTCAGTCAGAAGGTACAACTACAAGAGGACTTCACTCTGACGTGGATATACTTGTCTGTATGAATCACACCACTGTGATACAGGATTGGGCTGAGTGGACTCCTGGTAAACAAAACCTGCACATGATACAGGATGAAACAACTCCACCAGGATATTGTTACCTAGAGGGTACTAGACCTGATGTTCCACTTCCTGACACTGAGGAATATGGGAATCACTTTGTAAAGGACACACATGGAAGAGGGTTGTTGAAAAACACTCTAATTGATGATATGCTTCAGGGACGCCAGCGACAAGGTCCATCACTGGCAACACAAGGAGTAACAGGTTTTCTTGATAGAGATCAAATTCTCGCATTTCCTTTTAAATCCTTACCACAGTCTGTCAGACATTGGTTAGACCAGAAACAGTCAAGGTGGCCTACTGCAACAATGAAAAGATATGCACTAAAATCTGAGTGTTTTGTTGTTCCCACTGGCAGTACTGTTAGTGAAAATAAAGACTTCCAGTGGAGAATTTCTACCTCCTTAGCAGAGAGAAGTTTCATGTTTAATCTAAATGTTACTCAGATAAGGTGTTACATCCTGCTAAAGATGATTCTTAAAACATTTATTAACCTTCATGAACAAAATCACATTACCAGTTATATGTGTAAAACAGTTTTATTACACTGTATTAAGAGTAAAACTTTACATGTTTGGAAGGAAAGTAATATTCTTCATTGTTTAACATACTGTTTGTCTACACTTAATGAATGTATATTGTGTGGAAACTGTCCTCATTTCATTATACCTGGTAACAATTTGATGGCTGGTAAAATAACTGCTGAAAACAAACACCAATTACTTGAAAAGATATCAAACTTAAAATGGCATATTATTGCTTCTCTCCTCGAGATTCAAGTTGATAACCTTGGACAAAAACTACTGTTGAAGTTGAACATTATACCTGATGTAGATTACAATGCCACATTCTTTATTGAAAATACTGCAGGATTTCTTGAAGATGTAGGATTTAATGCATTAAATACTGCTGCTGCTATTGACTTAAGCTATAAAAGATGTCTCCTATTCCTGAATAATAAAGGTATTGTGGAACAGAGGCATTTGCTATTGCAAACTGTTCTTAATTTAGTCAGGTACCACAATGAAGGAAATATGTGTGTACAGGCTGCATGCAGATGTCTGACACCTTCCATTTGTGCTACAATAGGATCTCTGATGGCATCCTACAACATTCAGCACAACAATTCTGTTTCTCCTCAAGCACTTGAATGGTTGTCCGCAGGAATTAACTCAGATGTCTCATCCAGCAGGCTGAAAATTGCTTCTGTGTTTTATTGTGTTGGTGACATGGAAAGAGCTGCTTTAATTCTGAGAGATACTGAAGAACGATACAATGTATATGTTGCTGAGCCTGTATGTGGATGTTATTCATTTCCAAAGGTCATGGCCAAAATACATTTTTGCATAATATCATCCAATTACAATGAAGGAGCTTTAAAGTATATTACAGTCTTCTGTGTAAGATTTCTCTCCACAGAAATAAAGTGTATTCCAAAGGAACTTCAGTATGAAATGTTCCGGTCTACTGAAGAGGAACAACAATACAAAGGGGAAGATGACTGTTGGATGGATTTGGCTGTTGTAGATTCCATTCCATATCTTTACTTTCTTCAGTACAAGACCTATGGTTACCTACAGAGAGTACAAGACCAACAGCAAGCATTGCATAAACTTCTCATGGTAACTCTAAGAGAAGAAAACCTTGGACACAGGGAAACAGCCTGGAATCTGTTAGGACAGTGCATGGAGCAAGAAAATAGACCTCATGATGCATTGCAGTGTTACAGAAATTCACTTTATGTCAGGGAAACAAATAATGTTGCAAGATTTCATATATGTAGGCTTATGGCCAGGCTAATAGCTCTCGCAAACAGTTAAATTGGAATACTTATAAGCTATCAAAAGATGTTTTAAGAAGTGGCTGCTTAATAAAGGTTCTCATGACATTGTATACATATGCATTTGATATCTAAAAATAAGGAGATATGAGAATGTTGCACTGAAGGGACATACATCTACCCTAAAACTAGGGTTTAGCATGCAACCAACTGTATATAATGTGACATTTGTATGTGAAGTTGGTTTGAAACTTTAAGGAAACATCAAGTAGGCGCATTCCCCTGGTTTTGCACGAGTTAGCAGGGATTCAATTAAAAGGGCAAATAGACTGGATACTATAATATACAGTAATAATGATGTGTTCTATAGACATATTATATACATTTGTTAAGAGAAATCATGCAGCAAGTTGCATTAAACTTCCAATCAAATGAAACAGGTTCTACGGGTTCCACTGTATACTGAAATCAAATATGAGTGTACATGTTTTTTTTAAAACAATACTAAATAAATGATGAACAGTTTTCTTTGGTTTTCTTCTGATGGCTCAGTTTTTTTTCAGTAATACATGTTAAAGAAATTAAATAATGATACGATAATCAAATTCTTCATTTGCTTTCAAAATCCAGCTAGCATGCAATCATAGCATGACGCGGCCATTGTCTCCCATTGAAATTTATGTGGGTTGCTTCTTTAAGGGACCCCTATCTGTGGTCGGGTGATTATAGAGCTGGTGAAACCTCTTTCTTGGAGAAGTTGGCAGTTTCTAACAGAGGATTAGAATCTATTACTGCTTCTTCCCAGGAATAATTATAAGGAAAAGTGCCCACCCCCTCCCCCTTCCGTATACATGACCATTTTAAACGGTTGGAACTAGCATCATTAAACCCATACAAAAACATCAGCTTCTTTAGGGTAACATATTTACAGTGTCATTGTGCTTCAGTGAATTATATTTGCAGTGGGTTTTTTTATTATGACCGCCACTACAGCCAAAAAAGAACTTGATTAGCAATACAGTAAATTTAAGTCTGACTTCATAATATTGGTTTTTGTATTGTTTGAGAAATTCCCAAATCGATTTCCAAAGAACGTATTACATTTTTCAAATTACTAGTATGTTTAAGTAAGACAGATCAAATGCTTACATTTCTCTGACATGCGCCAAATCAAGTCAATAGGTCCCATGTCAAATCAAACACTGAAGTATAAAGGCGTTACTTTGCACATCAGGAATATCATTACTTTTTCATTAACCCTTTCAAAAGTTAAGAAGGAGTATGTATGTATTCTAGAGTTCTATCGTTGGTACCGGATAATCCATATGACCAACCCCCCAAAAAGAGTTTAATTATTTTAGGTGTCCAGGGATCCACCTATTGTCTAGTCTCATCCGAAAGACCATAAGTTATGTTAGTGCAGGAGTGTGATCCCTGTATTACAAGTCCAGCATGTGACCACTGGACCACTGCTCCTTAAAAGGACTGGTGTATGTATGTATGTATGTATGTATGTATGTATGAGTTTTTATCGTTGGTACCAGATAATCCATATGATCAACACCTCAAGAAGAATTTAGTTATTTTAAGTTTCGGGGATAGTGCAAGATACAGAACGTGTCCCGTTCCAGAGACACCCCAATGGTTCTTCAACATGCCCAGTGTACAGCACTGATACATAGAACCTCGGCTTTTTAGATCTCATCGCTGTAGACCATTACACTAAAATTCTGCATTATGACTATACTGAAAATGCAGCCACCTGGTTATAACAACCATTATTTTAAAGAACCAACTGTTTTTATAATATATTCTTTGGATGTTAATACCAGTAAAGTGACCACCATGCTATTCCTCTAGGTACTACTTTATCCTGTCACTAATGAGCAATTTACACTGTGTTATTGTCCACTAATCAGACAACAATAGTTATCCCTGTCTAGGACCTGCCGGCTTTTACAGTAGCGTACCTCCTGTAGTTATCGTCACACGTGTGTCCCATTGTTTATTAGGCAAAATTTGAGAAAAACAAAATTTTCAATTAATTTTGTTCTGGGCTACTTGTTTGATATGGGTTACTATAATGTGCTTATTGGGATATTATCAACCTTGATACCATATTGAACTACAATGTATTGGAAAATCTATATTAAAAATTCAGCTTAAGAAAATAAAGTAGTCTTCAATTCATTGTTTTACCTATATCAAAAGTTCAGTTTAAAAACAAGTTGAATTCCTTATTTTACTAGATATATACATATACATTAATTTCAGTTAATGACAAAAGTCCTGATGAGTCAAACAAAAAATGCTAGCTGTATAATTATAACTTTTATAAAGGGAGAGTATAACACATACATATCATTCTTTTGATCAATCTAATTATTCTCTCCCTTCATAATGACCTTAAGTTTAAAACCAAAAGAGAAAGTTTTAAATAAGATTACGTCAAAAAAAAAAAACCAATAGATTAACCTACTCAAAATTGAAATAGAGGTACATAAGGTAAGTTATAATACATTCTCAATACATATATAATATCATTATCACTTTATCAAAGAAAAACATGAATTTATTTAATGCAAATAAGGTAATATTTTTTTCTGAACAAATAGCAAAAACACTATCATAAAGGGAGACTAACACATACATATCATTCTTTTGATAAATTTAATTATTCTCTCCCTTCATAATGACCTCAAGCTTTAAAACCAAGAGGAAATTTAAGATTACGTCAAAGAAATACCAGTTACTATGATTAACCTGCTCAAAATTGAAAAAGAGTTTTATCAGGCAAGTCTTAATACATTCTCAATATATATTTTATTATTTCATCACAGATAAAACTTCTGTAGTGCAAATGATGTAAAAAAAACTTAAATGAAATAAAAAACACTTCAATGTTTCCATATTTTTCTAGTCTAAAAATAGCTCCATGAAATAACATACAATTCAGAAATCAGCCTGGAATCTGTTAGGACAATTCATTGGGCAAGAAAATCAACTGAATGATTGGCCAGTAGCTAGTAAGGAAATTCACTTCATGTCAGGTAAACAAATAATGTTGCAAGCTTTCATTTAATATGTAGGCTTCTGTCCAGGCTAGTAGCTTTTGCAAACAGATAAATATGAATACTAAGGAACTAACCCAAAGATGTTTTAAGAAGTGGCTGCTTAACAAAGGTTCTTATGTATACAAGTCATGTGCTCTACCGATTAAGCTAACGAACTGAATAGTGTTCAAGTGTTTATAATAAAGTCTGACTTCATATACGATATTGGTTTTTGTATAGTGTTTGAGAAATTCCCAAATTCATTTCCAAAGTACGTATTACATTTTACAAAATGTTTAAGTAAAACAAATCAATTGCTAACATTTCTCCAACATGCGCCAAATCAAGTCAAAAGGTTCCATGTCAAATCAAATACTGAAGTACACTGCTCCTTAAAAGGACTGGTGTATGTTTGCATGAGTTTTTATTGTTGGAACCAGATAATCCATATGACATAGTGCAAGATACAGAACATGTCCCGTTTCAGAGACACCAACATGCCCAGTGTACAGCACTGATACATAGAACCTCGGCTTTTTAGGTCTCATCTGAAAGACCATTACAGTTTAATTCTGCATTATGACTTCAAATGTATACTGAAAATGCAGCTACCTTGCTATAACAACCATTATTTTGAAGAACCAACTGTTTTTATTATATATACTATTGGTTGTTTATATAAGTAAAGCCACCACCATGCTAATCCTCTAGAGACTACTTTATCCTGTCACAAGTGAGCAATTCACACTGTGTTATTGTCCGCTAATCAGACAACAATATGTATCACTGTCTAGGACCGCCAGGCTTTTACAGTAGCCTACTTCCAGAAGTTATCTTCACATGTGTGTCCCATTGTTGATTATGCAAATTTTGAGAAAAAATATTTTATTTTCAATTAATTTTGTTCTGGGCAACTTGTTTGATATGGGTTACTATAATGAGCTTATTGGGATATTATCAACCTTGATACCATATTGAACTACAATGTATTGGAAAATCTATATCAAAAATTCAGCTTAAGAAAATAAAGTAGTCTTCAATTCATTGTTTTACCTATATCAAAAGTTCAGTTTAAAAACTATTTGAATTCCTTATTTTACTATATATATACATACACATTAATTTCAGTTGAGGACAAAAGTCCTGATGAGTCAAACGAAAAATGCTAGCTGTATAATTATAACTTTTATAAAGGGAGACTATAACACATACATATCATTCTTTTGATCAATCTAATTATTCTCTCCCTTCATAATGACCTTAAGTTTAAAACCAAAAGAGGAAGTTTTAACTAAGATTACGTCAAATAAAAACCAATAGATTCACGTACTCAAAATTGAAATAGAGATACATAAGGTAAGTTATAATATATTCTCAAAACATATATAATATCATTATCACTTTATCAAAGAAAAACATGAATTTATTTAATGCAAATAAGGTAATATTTTTTTCTGAACAAATAGCAAAAACACTATCATAAAGGGAGACTAACACATACATATCATTCTTTTGATCAATCTAATTATTCTCTCCCTTCATAATGACCTCAAGCTTTAAAACCAAAAGAGGAAATTTAAGATTACGTCAAAGAAATACCAGTTACTGTGATTAACCTACTCAAAATTGAAAAAGAGATACATAAGGTAAGTTATAATATATTCTCAATATAAATATTATCATTTTATCACAGATAAAACTGCTGTAGTGCAAATGATGTAAAAATTAAAACTTAAATGAAATCAAAAACACTTCAATGTATCCATATTTTTCTAGTCTAAAAATAGCTCCATGAAATAATATACAATTCAGAAATCAGCCTGCAATCTGTTAGGACAATGCATTGGGCAAGAAAATCAACTGAATGATTGGCCAGTAGCTAGTAAGGAAATTCACTTCATGTCAGGCAAACAAATAATGTTGCAAGCGTTCATTTAATATGTAGGCTTATGTCCAGG
Source organism: Saxidomus purpurata (assembly GCA_022818135.1). NCBI lineage: Eukaryota > Metazoa > Mollusca > Bivalvia > Venerida > Veneridae > Saxidomus > Saxidomus purpurata. Next base: position 4,723,159 of record JAFMSR010000019.1, read on the forward strand.
CTAGTAGCTCTTGCAAACAGATTACTATGAATACTAAGAACTAAACCAAAGATGTTGTAAGAAGTGGCTGCTTAACAAAGGTTCTTATGTATACAAGTCATGTATGGGGGGGGGGGAAGGGAGGGGATCAAACCGGTGATCCCTGTATTACAAGTCCAGCATGTGACCACTATTCCTTAAAAGGTCTGGTGTATGTATGTATGAGTTTTTATCATTGGTACCAGATAATCCATATGACCAATACCCCAAGAAGAGTTTAGTTATTTTAGGTTTCGGGGGATAGTGCAAGATACAGAACGTGTCCCGACCCAGAGACACTAAAATGGTCCTTTAACATGCCCAGTGTACAGCACTGATACATAGGACCTCAGCTATTTAGGTCTCATCTGAAATACCATTACAATAGAACTCTGCATTATGACTATACTGAAAATGCAGCCACTTCGCTATTGCAACCATTATTTTAAAGAACCAACTGTTTTTATCATATATTCTATTGGTTGTTTATACCAGTAAAGCAACCACCACGCTACTGACCACTAATATTTATCCCTGTCTAGGACCTCCGGGCTTTATCACTAGCGTACCTCCAGAAGTTATCTTCACACATGTGTCCCATTGTTGATTTATAATGCGCGCAAATTTTGAGAAAAAATATTTTATTTTCAATTAATTTTGTTCTGTGCTACTTATTTGATATGGGTTACTATAATGAGATTATTGGGATATTATCAACCTTGATACCAAATTGAAATATTGGAAGATCTATATCAAAAGTTCAATTTCAAAAAGAACACGTGGAATTCATTGTCTTACTATATATATACATATACTCCAATTTCAGTTAATGACAAAAGTACTCACGAGTCAAACGATAACTGCTAGCTGTATAATCATGTGTTCTATTATAAAGGGAGACTAACACTTATAATTTATATCATTCATTTGATCAATCTAATTATTCTCTCCCTTCATAATGACCTTACGTTTAAAACCAAAAGTGGAAGTTTTAAATAAGATTACGTCATGCAAATAAATACCAATAGATTTACCTACTCAAAATTGAAATAGAGATACATAAGGTAAGTTATAAATGAAACTATTCTGAATACATAATTATATAATATCATTATCATTTTATCAAAGAAAAACATGCATTTATTTAATGCAATATAAGGTAATATTTTTTCTGAAATAAAGCAAAAACACTTTTATAAAGGGAGACTATAATATATACATATCATTCTTTTGATCAATCCAGTTATTCTCTCCCTTCATAATGACCTTTTAAACCAAAAGAGGAAGTTGTAAATAAGATTACGTGAAATAAATACCTGGTCAATAGATTAACCTACTCAACATTGAAAAAGAGATTTATAAGGCAAGTTATAATATATTCTCAATATGAACATGAACTTCTGTAGTGTAAATGAGGTAAAAAAAAAAATCTAAAAAAAAGAGCAAAAACACCTCAAAGTTTTAAATATTTTTCCAGTCTAAAAATAGCACCATGAAAAACCATACATTTCAGACATTTTTAGCTAAAATTTCATTCTCATTAAGTGCACGATAAATGATATAAAGTAACATTTGTGTAATATTTCAGGATGTTTCATGCTCCAGACAACTATCATAATGCTTCATTACGACTGTCTGAGGTATTCCATGATATTGGTGTTAATGAGAGAATGGTGATGAAGGGGAGGAGAGCCTGTTTACTGTGGGAAACTACAGACACAATCACAGCTACATTATTCGGTCATCAATGTTCTGTATATCAGTTAGGAAGTCAGTCAGAAGGTACAACTACATCAGGACTTAACTCTGACCAGGATTTACTTGTCTGTAGCAATAAATTCTGTGTGATACAGGACTGGGCTGAGTGGTCGCCTGGTAGCAAGAACCTGCTTATGATACAGGATGAAACAACTCCACCAGGATATTGTTATTTACAGTGTACTAGACCTAATGTTCCACTTCCTGACACTGAGGCAGAAGGAAATCACCTTGCAAAGGACACACATGGAAGAGTGTTGTCGAAAAACACACTGATTGATGATATGCTTCAAGGTTTACAACGACAAGGTCCATCACTGGTAAGACAAGGAGGGCAAGGTTTAGTGGATAGAGACCAAATTCTTGCATATCCTTTTAAATCCTTACCACAGTCTGTCAGACATTGGTTAGACCAGAAGCAGTCAAGGTGGCCTACTGCAACAATGAAAAGATATGCACTAAAATCTGAGTGTTTTGTTGTTCCCACTGGCAGTACTGTTAGTGAAAATAAAGACTTCCAGTGGAGAATTTCTACCTCCTTAGCGGAGAGATGTTTCACGTTTAATCTAAATATTACTCAGATAAGGTGTTACATCTTGCTAAAGATGATTCTTAAAACATTTATTAATCTTCATGAACAAAATCACATTACAAGCTATATGTGTAAAACAGTTTTATTTCACTGTATTAGGAGTAAACCTTTACATGTTTGGAAGGAAAGTAATATTCTTCATTGTTTAACATACTGTTTGTCTTCACTTAATGAATGCATATTGTGTGGCAACTGTTCTCATTTCATTATACCTGGTAACAATTTGATGGCTGGTAAAATAACTGCTGAAAACAAACACCAATTACTTGAAAAGGTGTCAAACTTAAAACGGCATACTATTGGTTCTCTCCTTGAGATTCAGATTGATGACCTTGGACGAAGACTACTGTTGAAGTTGAACATTATACCTGATGTAGATTACAATGCCACATTCTATATTAAAAATACTGCACGATTTCTTGGAGATGCAGGATATCTTGCATTGAGTACTGCTGCTTCTATTAATGACATCTATAAACTGTGTCTCCAATTTCTGAATTATAAAGTTTTTGAGGAACAGATGCCTTTTCTATCGCAAACTGTTGTTAATTTAGTCAGGTACCACAATGAAGGAAATATGTGTGTACAGGCTGCATGCAGATATCTGACACCTTTTTTCTGTACTATACTAGGATCTCTGATGGCATCCTACAACATTCAGCACAACAATCCTGTTTCTCCTCAAGCACTTGAATGGTTGTCTGCAGGAATTAACTCAGATGCCTCATCCTGCAGGCTGAAAATTGCTTCTGTGTTTTATTGTGTTGGTGACATGGAAAGAGCAGCTTTAATTCTGAGAGATACTGAAGAACGGTACAATGTACATGTTGCTGAGCCTGTATGTGCATGTTATTCATTTCAAAAGGTCATGACCAAACCACATTTTTGCATAATATCATCCAGTTACAATGAAGAAGCTTTAAAATATACTACAGTCTTCTGTGTAAGATTTCTCTCCACAGAAATAAACTGTATTCCAAAGGAGCTTCAGTATGAAATGTTCGGTCTACTGAAGAGGAACGCCAACATAGAGGGATAGATGATTTAGGCTGGATGGATTTGGCTGCTGTAGATTCCATTCCATATCTTTACTTTCTTCAGTACAAGACCTATGGTTACCTACACAGAGTACAAGACCAAAAGCAAGCATTACGTAAACTTCTCATGGTTACTCTAAGAGAAAAAAACCTTGGACACAGGGAAACAGCCTGGAATCTGTTAGGACAGTGTATGGAGCAAGAAAATAAACTGAATGATGCATTGCAGTGTTACAGAAATTCACTTCATGTCAGGCAAACAAATAATGTTGCACGAGTTCATATATGTATACTTCTGGCCAGACTAGTAGCTCTTGCAAACAGATGATAATGAATACTTAGGAGCTAACCCAAAGATGTTTAAAGAAGAGACTGCTTAATAAAGGTAATTATGTATACATATGCATATGATATCTAAAAATAAGAAGGAGATATGACACTGTTGCCAGTGTTTTTAGGGGCCTTTTTGGGGCCGAAATTCAGCCCCATTCCCCTCCAAAATTAATATATATTTTTCCCCATTTTTTGACAAAAAATTCCCCTCAAAATGTTGAAAAAATCTTTGATTAATTTAATCAAAAGTTGGCCAAACTTGTTATAAAAACATAAGATTTCATAAATTAAAGCACCAGAATAATTTGTTGCAACTATTTTGACATGTTATATGAGAAATAGTCAGGCGAAAATCGCCGATTTTGCGTTTGTCACCTATTTTCGCGACCCCGATTTTTGTTATTTTTTCAACGGAAACAGTGTTCCAAAGATGAAACAAG
>JAFMSR010000019.1:4727836-4745733 GCA_022818135.1 Saxidomus purpurata
CTTTAAAGTGATATTACCATTCAAAGTGACCATCAATGTTTTAAATAAAATATTAATCAGTGATTTATATTCCTAGAATAATAAACATTGCCATAGTAAATACTCAATGGTAACGATCTGTATAACAGTTTCATTCACATTAAATATAGAGGAAATTTGTAAAAATCTTTTTTGACTATCCTAGTCAAAAATAAAAAATCCACCCTTTCGGTTATGTATATCTTAATTTGTATTTGTCAACAACAGAATTAACTTGGTAAAACTTAGTTCTTACATATTTTTAAAGCATCTACTGTGTTTTGAGCATCACTCTTAACTATTATCCAATTTGACCATTTTGAAGGGTAATATAAGTTTAAAATAATAGTTGTAATAGCAAGGTAGCTGCATTTTCAGTATACATTTGAAGTCATTATGCAGAATTCTACTGTAATGGTCTTTCAGATGAGACCTTAAAAGCAGAGGTCCTATGTATCAGTGCTGTACACTGGGCATGTTGGTGTCTCTGTAACGGGACATGTTCTGTATCTTGCACTATGTCATATAGATTTTCTGGTTCCAACAACAAAAACTCATACATACATACATACACCAGTCCTTTTAAGGAGCAGTGGTCCAGTGGTCAAATACTGGACTTGTAATACAGAGATTACAGGTTTGATCCCCACTCCTGCACAAATATAACTTATGGTCTTTTGGATGAGACCTAACAACAGATTACACTATCCCAGGAAGCCTAAAATAATAAGACTCTTGGGGTCATTGGACATGTGGATTATCTGGTACCAAAAGTAAAACTCTAGAATACATTTCATACACCTTCTTATCTTTTGTAAGGGTTAATGACAAAACAATAATTGTCATGATGTGCAAAGTAATGCCTGTATACTTCAGTATTTGATTTGACATGGAACCTTTTGACTTGATTGGCGCATGTCGGAGAAATGTAAGCAATTGATCTGTCTCATTTAACCAGTAATTTGAAAAATGTAATACGTATTCAGGAATTAAATTTGGGAATTCCTCAAACAATACAAAAACCAATATATGAAGACAGACTTACATTTACTGTATTGCTATATATAATATAGTTCTTTTTTGGCTGTAGTGGCGGTCATAATAAAAAAAACACGGCAAATACAATTCACTGAAACACAATGACACTGTAAATATGTTACCGTAAAGAAGCTGATGTTGTCGTAAGGGTTTTAATGCTCGTTCCAACCGTATATTGGTCATGTTTACGGAAGGGGAGGGCAGGGGAGATGGGCAATTTACCTTATCTTCATTCCTGGGAAGAAGCAGTAATAGATTCTAATCCTCTGTTAGAAACTGCCAACTTCTCCATTTAAGAGGTTTCAGCAGCTCTTACCACCTGACCACAGATAGGGGACACTTAAAGAAGCTACCCACATAAATTTCAAAGGGAAGACAATGGCCGCGTCATGCTATGATTGCATGCTAGCTCAGGATTTTGAAAGCAAATGAAGAATTTGAATATCTTATCATTATTTAATTACTTTTACATGTATAACTGAAAACAAACCGAGTAAATTGCTATGATTGGTAACTTGGTTTTGTGTGTGTGTGTCGTGTGTGTGTGTGTGTGTGTGTGTGTGTGTGTGTGTGTGTGTGTGTGTGTGTGTGTGTGTGTGTGTGTGTGTGTGTGTGTGTGTGTGTGTGTGTGTGTGTGTGTTGGTGGTGTGCACTTCTGGGTGCTGTGGGGCTCGTTTTGGGGAGGCTGCGTTTTTGGTACGTGGCATTCCCTGTTTGATATTATTTTTGTTTTTTTGGAAAGCAAAGACAGAACTTTTTTTTTTTTTCATTATTTAATTTCTTTTAAATGTATTACTAAAAACAAACCGAGTCATCAAAAGAAAACAACATAGTTTTTTCATCATTAGCATGTTAAAATACATGTACACTAATAATTTATTTCGATATACATCGGAACCTGTACATGTAGAGTCAGTTTAATGGAACTAACAATGGCTAACTCAGTGTGAAACCCTGGGTTACTGTGAAATGCGCCTTCTTGACATTTCTTAAAAGTTTGAAACTTACTTTACATGCAGACTTTTAAGGTCACACTATATACAGGTGGCTGCATGTTAAACCCTAGTTTTACAGTAGAAGAATATCCCTTCAGTGCAACACTGTCATATCTCCTTATTTTTAGATGTCATATAATAACATACATTTAAACCTTTGTTGAGCAGCCACTTCTTAAAACATCTTTGGGTTAGCTCCTAAGTATTCATTATCATCTGTTTGCAAGAGCTACTAGTCTGGCCAGAAGTATACATATATGAACTCTTGCAACATTATTTGTTTGCCTGACATGAAGTGAATTTCTGTAACACTGCAGTGCATCATTTAGTTTATTTTCTTGCTCCATACACTGTCCTAACAGATTCCAGGCTGTTTCCCTGTGTGCAAGGTTTTCTTCTCTTAGAGTAACCATGAGGAGTTTATGTAATGCTTCTTGTTGGTCTTGTACTCTCTGTAGGTAACCATAGGTCTTGTACTGAAGAAAGTAAAGATATGGAATGGAATCTACAACAGCCCAATCCATCCAGCCATCTGATCTCCCTCTATGTTGTCGTTCCTCTTCAGTAGACCGGAACATTTCATACTGAAGCTCCTTTGGAATACAGTTTATTTCTGTGGACAAAAATCTTACACAGAAGACTGTAATATACTTTAAAGCTTCTTCATTGTAATTGGATGCTATTATGCAGAAATCTTTTTTGTACATGACCATTGGAAATGAATAACATGCACATACCAGCTCAGCATCAAGAACGTTGTACCGTTCTACAATATCTCTCAGAATTAACGCTGCTTTTTCCATGTCACCAACACAATAAAACACAGAAGCAATTTTCAGCCTGCTCGATGAGACATCTGAGTTAATACCTAAAGTCAACAATTTGAGTGCTTGAGGAGAAACAGGACTGTTGTGCTGAATGTTGTAGGATGCCATCAGAGATCCCAGTGTAGCACTGAAGAAAGGTGTCAGATATCTGCATGCAGCCTGTACACACATATTTCTTTCATTGTGGTACCTGACTAAATTAACAACAGTCTGTGACAGAAAAGGCATCTGTTCGTCAAAACCTTTATTATTCAGAAAGTGGAGACACACAATATAGCTATGGTCAAAAGTAGCAGCAGTATTGAATGCAAGGAATCCTGTATTTTTCAGAAATCGTTCAGCATTTTCAATATAGAATGTGGCATTGTAATCTACACCAGGTATAATATTCAACTTCAACAGTAGTCTTCGTCCAAAGTTATCAACTTGAATCTCGAGGAGAGAACCAATAGTATGCCGTTTTAAGTTTGACATCTTTTCAAGTAATTGGTGTTTGTTTTCAGCAGTTATTTTTCCAGCCATCAAATTGTTACCAGGTATAATGAAATGAGGACAGTTGCCACACAATATACATTCATAAAGTGTAGACAAACAGCATGTTAAACAGTGAAGAGTATTACTTTCCTTCCAAACATGTAAAGGTTTACTCCTAATACAGTGAAATAAAATTGTTTTACACATATAACTTGTAATGTGTTTTTGTTCATGAAGATTAATAAATGTTTTAAGAATCATCTTTAGCAGGATGTAACACCTTATCTGAGTAATATTTAGATTAAACATGAAACATCTCTCTGCCAAGGAGGTAGAAATTCTCCACTGGAAGTCTTTATTTTCACTAACAGTACTGCCAGTGGGAACAACAAAACACTCAGATTTTAGTGCATATCTTTTCATATCTGCAGTAGGCCATCTTGACTGTTCCTGGTCTAACCATTGTCTGACAGAATGTGGTAAGGATTTAAAAGGATATGCAAGAATATGATCTGTATCAATTAAACCTGGTACACCTTGTTTTGCTAGTGATGGACCTTGTCGCTGGGAACCTTGAAGCATACCATCAATCACTGTGTTTTTCATCAACATTCTTCCATGTGTGTCCTTCACATAGTGATTATCTTCTTCCTCAGTGTGAGGAAGTGGAACATCAGATCTAATACACTGTAAGTAACAATATCCTGGTGGAGTTGTTTCGTCCTGTATCATGAGCATGTTGTCTTTACCAGGAGACCACTCAGCCCAGTCCTGTATCACAGTGACATCATTTATACAGACAAGTATATCCTTGTCAGAGTGAAGTCCTCTTGTAGTTGTTCCTTCTGACTGACTTCCTAACATATATACAGATGATTGAATACCTAGTAATCTTTCTGTGATTGTTGCTGCAGTCTCCTCCAGTAAACACGCTCTCCTCCTCTTTATCAACATTCTCTCATTAACACCAATATCATTGAACACCTCAGACAGTCGTAATGAAGCATTATGATAGTTGTCTGGAGCATGAAACATCCTGAAATATTACACAAATTTACTTTATATCATTTATCATGCACTTAATGGGAATAAAAAAATATTAAAATTTATAAATTCTTTTTTATTTCATGGTACTATTTTTAGACTAGAAAAATATTGAATACTTTGAAGTGTTTTTGCTTTTATTTAGAAACAAAATACCTTATTTACACTACAGAAGTTCATGTTCTTCTATGATAAAATGAGAATAATTATAACTTGCCTTATATAATCTTTTTTTCAATTTTGAGTAGGTTAATCTATTGGTATTTATTTCACGTAATCTTATTTACAACTTCCTCTTTTGGTTTAAAAGGTCATTATGAAGGGAGAAAATAATAAGATTGATCAAAAGAATAATGTATGATTGTATGTGTTAGTCTCCCTTTATAATAGAACACAGTCATGATTATACAGCTAGCATTTATCGTTTGACTTGTCAGGACTTTTGTCCTACACTGAAATTGGTGTATATGTTGTAATACACATAACACCACTTGTTATTTTAAACTTAACTTTTTATAAAGATCTTTCAGTAGTTCAATTTGGTATCAAGGTTGATAATACCACAATAAGCTCATTATAGTAACCCACCCAAATGAAACAAGTATTTTCAAGTAGCAGAAGTAGTTGTTTTTACTTTCACGCTAACTTTGCTGACCTGAATATAACACGATCTTGACGGTAGATCTACAGAAACAAAAGGTGCCGGCCCCCTCTCTCTCTCTCTCTCTCTCTCTCGCTCTCTCTGTTACTTTGTATTTGTTTATGCTCCCAAACTCAGGTGTGCATATCAAAATCGCACTGTCCATCTGTCCAAGCCCAAAAAAAGCTATGGCAACAATAGGTAACAGTTAATTCTTTGATGTCAATCATTCCGTATGTCTTATGTGGCTATGTTTTGGCTGCTGTGGGTAAAAAGTACAATAGAGAAAACAAAAGAATAGCCACACAACAGTTACTGCCAATTTTTAGCTCGACTATTCGAAGAATAAGGAGGCTATTACACTCGCTTCGGCGTCTGCGTTGGTTAAAGTTTTTTATAAAGTCAAATATCTTGATTACTATCAAAGGTATTGACATGAAACTCAATACATATCTTTACCATCAACATCTACACCCGAGGAAACAATCCCCATAACTCTGTTTTGATTTTTGACAGATTTATGCCCCTTTTTAACTTAGAATTTTTGGTTAAAGTTTTTTATAAAGTCAAATATCTTGAATACTATCAAAGGTATTGACTTGATATTGACTTGAAACTCAATATATATCTTTACCATCAACATCTTCACCTGGGGAAACAATCCCCATATTGCTTTGATTTTTGACAGATTTATGCCCCTTTTTAACTTAGAATTTTTTCACAGTTTTTACCAGACCGAAATACTCGAAATGGCTTATTTTTGAAATGTCATAAAATAATTATGCAGCAGTTATGCTTTTTTAATTTTATGCATATCAATTTTGAAATGTTACAAAGTTATTCATGATCAAATATACAAGGTTATGTATTTCTTTGAAATTATTCCCCAGCTCCCTCCCCTCCTCCCTCCAGTTGGCTTACAGAATCCAGGGTAAGGCTTTAAACGTAATGTACATTTACAGTCAGGTCTTTAAACAAGTTTCATATCTTTGACCTTAATTCTTATAGACAATTACACAATACACCAGTCCTGTTCTTAGACAAAAAAAACAACATTTTACTGACAAGCTTTCGAATAGTCGAGCGTGCTGTCATGAGACAGCTCTTGTTAGTTTTTAGCTCACCTGAGCTGGCTCAGGGTGAGCTATTAGGATCGATGAATGTCCGTCGTCCGTCGTCCGTCCACATTTAGTTTGTTAACGCTCTAGTGGTCACATTTTTTCCTCACTTGTCACGAAACTTGGTCAGGATGTTTGTCCCAGTAATTACTCGGACGAGTTCGAATATGGGTCATCTGGGGTCAAAAACTAGGTCACAGAGCCCAAAAATAGAAAAATCTTGTTAAGGCTCTAGAGGCTACTGTTTCAGTCCAAATATCCTGGCAATTTGTCAGAAAGGTTGTTTCTATGATTTCTAGCTCAAGTTTTAATATGGGTCACCTGGGGTCAAAAACAAGGTCACACAGCCCAAATATGGAAAAACCTTGTTAACACTCTAGAGGTAACATTTTCAGCCCAAATATCCTGGAAATTTGTCAGAAAGGTTGTTAAGATGATTTCTAGCCCAAGTTCGAATATGGGTCATCTGGGGTCAAAAACTAGGTCACAGCCCAAATATGGAAAAACCTTGTTAACACTCTAGATGTTACATTTTCAGCCCAGATATCCTTGAAGTTTGTCGGAAAGTGCAGATCATGATCAGACAGCAAAATAATGAAAGTGCAGATCATGATCAGACAGCTAAATTATGAAAGTGCAGATCATGATCAGACAGCTAAATAATGCATAGCAAACAGTGCAGATCATGATCAGACAGCAAAAAAATAAAAAGCTGACAGTGCAGATCATGACCAGCCAACATACAATGAATAGCTTACAGTGCAGATCATGATCAGACAGCAAAAAAATGAATAGCCAACAGTGCAGATCATGATCAGACAGCAAAATAATGAGGCATAGAGCTTAGATATTCAGCATGTGGCAAAAATTGAGTCTCTACCAAGATTGTTCAAATCCTGACCTCAGGGTCAAAATTAACCCTGCCTGGGGGGGGGGTCTTTTGATTTTACATAGGCTTATTAAGAGGATATCATGAGCCAAAGGTAAAAATTGATCCTTTCTGCTATTAATAACCTTTTTATTTTTGCCAATGGTAGACAGGTGAGCGATACAGGGCCATCATGGCCCTCTTGTTTAGTTAATCAATCCGTCTGTAAGATTGCTTATTAAAATTGGATATGACACAGTTTACATTCTGTCAAAAATACATCCAGAAAGTACAGTTCCATGTATATATATATAGATGTAATTGGAGGGAACTCTTAGGGGAGGCAAGTGTTAGAAATTAGATATACTCATTTATATAGAATTAAGGGGAGCAGTGGTGTAGAGATTAGGGTGTCTGCTGCTCATCCCGACATGAAGGGTTCAAGTCCCACTGGGGTCATGACCGTACCTCCTCATTTGACACTTAGTACTGGTTTTTCTAGGAGACTCAAGAGTGACTGGATAAGCTACAAACCTTCTTTGTTATCAAGTTAAAATAAATTAGTATGAACTAAACTATAGAATTACAAGAAGATGTAAATGTCTTTATCTTTAGAATGTTATGGTTGTCATAGTAACATACACATCACTGTATATATTCTCTTACAGGTTGGAGTAAGCATTGTGTTGACCAACTCTGGTCTGTCGAAGGTTGTGACGTTTACACCGTACTACATGCTAGTCAACACGTCAACATATACTCTGGAGTGTAAGGAAAATCATGCAGAGAGTCCGTGGATATCGGTACCACCGAAAGAGGTAACATTCAGGGTTTTTTTATACCAATTTATTTTAGTTCTATTGCAATATTTTTGGATTTATACTAATTTGATTATTCCTGATTATGAAATAAGTTCTTAATATATTACTTAGATTTGTCGCTTTCGAGACTCACACCAGTTTATTTGAAATCAACTTCAAAGAGGGAAAAACAATTGGGAATGATGGGGAGACATATTGATTTGGCGCTGCCTCTGTCTTCATGTCACAGAAGTGTGTCCCTGCAACTCCTCCCATATGGATTTTACTGAATGTTGGTAGAAATGTTTAGTACATGTTGAAAAACACAGGTTAAATGTTTCCCTTATCAAGACGATGTGCAGAACACTTGAGTCATTCACACTGGTTCAAGGTCAAGGTCACAACATAAGGTCAAAGGTTTGAGTCTTGAATTTCCTGTCTGCTCCATATCTCCTTAACCCCTTGAAGGATTTGATGAAACTGTGGTCAAATACCTCTTCAAATTGATATACAGAAAGCATGATCTTGCCACACTGGTCAAGATCACAACTTAAGGTCAAAGATTTTAGTTTCCACTCAGTATCTACTAAACTCTCTGTCTGACTCTCTGAAAGATTTTGATGAAACTCCAGTCAAATGATCACCTCATCAGGATCATGTGTAGAACCAATGATCTGGTCACACTGGCTCAAGGTCAATGACACAATATAAGGTCAACGGTTTGAGTCTTGAATTTGTGTCCGATTGATATCATCTTAACCGCTTTATGGATTTGAATAAAACTTTGGCCAAATGATGACCTCATGATGTGTAACAGATCAATAATTTACCTTTTAGACGTCCACACTGTGCATCTCTTGGAGAAAACTTACCTTTTTAAAAGTCCTCGCTGTGCACCTCTGAGAGAAAACTTGCCTTTTAAAAGTCCATGTTGTGCAGCTCTGATAGAAAACTTGCCTTTAAGAAAACTACACTCTTTAACATTGATTGCTTCATCAGTCAACTTGTTTTTGCATTATTGTTTTACAAAGTGCATCAGTACAATGCATCCTTCATCACTGAAAGAGAAGGACATGAAGTGTTATGCATGTTTCACTTACTGTGATTTGGGTCAATTCCATGTGACGGAATGTTTTGCCATTCATAGCATTCAGATTTGTTATCAAATACAACTTTTGCAAAAGAAGAATTCCTAAATCATATATCAGTGTGAAATGAATATCTTGTGTGATTTTAACTATCAAAGTGTTGAATTTGGGTAAATTAGGGAAAAATTAAATCATTGCAAATGATGACTATAAATTTGGCCATCGAAGGTTATAATTATCGCTATTTCTCATTGATTTTCAACTTCGCTAATTTAAAAAAAAAACTCTCGAAAGATTCTTTTTACATACAGTAGATTTACTTTTAGAGAATTCTCCTTTCACAAATTTCAAAATTCTTGAATAAGTCTGTCTGCTCACATTTCATTGAATTTTCTTTACACACAAATTATCTAACTTACAGAATTACACAATGTTCAGTATTCTATCGTTGTAACAAATGATTTCAGTGTGTTCCAGTATGGCCTCTGCAGACAGGCAAAGAGATGACCATGCAGACAAAAGTAAAGGACTCAGAAATATGTACCAGTCACTTCCTGTTTAATAAGCCACATACCACACTGCTGAAACTGGATAATGAGGTAGGTACCAGTCACTTCCTTTTAAATTATGTAGGTACCAGTCACTTTCTGTTGCACTGACGGGACACTATGTATTTTCAGAATCCACCTGTTGAATGAATAATATTTTTATGTATTATTGTTCATGTGTTTATAACATTTTAATTTACTTATGAATCTGGTATTTCAGTTCGGAGGAATAAATGCAGAATGCCAAGAAACAGAATCATCAACAGTAACAACTTTAACCAGTTACAAGGTTGGCATGGCAACTGTACTCATCATCAACCAAACAGAAAAATGTGATATTTCATACCAGCAGAGGTAAGCTATATTTGGAATTAACCTAATAGCAATAAGTTGTCATGTGTACAAACTTTTAATGGACTCTTACCTTTTTACTGAACACTTAAAGCTTCTTGCTCTCAGATAAAGTTCTTTAACTCTCTTAAAATATCATATTTTAGAATGAAGAGTGAAATAAAAAGGTTTCAATTTAAATTTCCTGTGTATATTTGAAACTATATGCTACCAAATTAATAAGTGTTGCAATTGCCTTTGAATATTCCAGTACAAAATGTATAACTATACAGCATAGTGGTGACATTAAGCCAAGCCACACCAACAATGGATTTTTGAGAGTTGCTATGTAAATTTTCACTTGACATTTTGTTGATTCTAAGCAATTACTTCTATATTTGATGTTTTAATATATCGTTTTGGAGAAGTATAAATTTTTCACCAGAATCAGTAAGCGAGTAGCTTTAAATATCAGTGTTTTAGTCTATCCAGTGTCATTGAAGTGATCAACTGCCTTCTGTCATTTGACCTTGACCTTTTTACATTGCATGATATAGCTTTTAAAATTTGACCTCTGACCTCTAAAATGTAAGGCTAAAATAAAGCTGAGAGATGTTTTTTTATGGCTAGCTAAAGGATTTGTTATAGATTTGATATGTACAAGCTTCATGGTTAGATCTGATAAACATTTGACCTTAAAAAAGTTTTACGTCTCTGAATGTGTAGCCTGCTTTTAGATTTGAGCTTGACCTTTCTTGATATCTGGCATAATTTATTATTTTACCTTGGCTTTTCTGACTGTCTGACTTATTATAATATTTGACCTTGACATTTCTGCTTGACTGGCTTATTTTAAGATTTGACCTTGACGTTTTGGGATAACTGGCTTATTATAAGATTTGACCTTGACATTTTGGGATTACTGGCTTATTATAAGATTTGACCTTGACATTTTGGGATGATTAGCTTATTTTAAGATTTGACCTTGACATTTTGGTTGCTTGTATTTTAAGATTTGACCTTGCATTGGGATGATTAACTTTAAAATATTGACCTTGACATTTTGGGATTATACTTTTTGAGATTTGATTGTGGTGTTGTGGGGTGTTTTTTTTTTTTTTGTTTTTTTTTTTTTTTTTTTATTTTTTTGTTTTTTTAAAAAAATGGCCGGGTTTGTTGAGGGGTTGAGGGTTCAATGCTTAACAGTTGTAAGTCCTTTATTTCATACAACTTATGACAGTTTTACATTGAACCCTCATGTTGCTTTTGAGCAGTGCATGTTTTTGGTTAAATCTTGGAAGAATAAAATATGTTATTTGTAAAGACATTTTGATATACATTTCCAGTGGTTCAGGTAAACCAGTGCACGTAATGCGACCGTCGATGGCAGGGCTGTACACTTGGGAGGATTCTCTAGGAAAGAGGACCATCATGTGGTCATGTGGGGAGAAGAAAGAAGTGAAAAATGATCTCAGTCAGGTATGTAGAAAGTTAACCCTTGTATTGTAGAATTTCTGACATAGACTGGTCCATCTTAGATATTACCGCAAGTAAAAGGTGATTATGATCTTGTGTTAACATGTACATTGCAAATAGTGTTTTATGTAGAGTCTTAAATCATGGTGCTGCACTCTGCCCATTCAGGGCTTCCTGCTGTCCTTTTATTGTACCCTATAGAACCCTACTCACTAATATTTCTCTAAGATACATAGACTTTCTTATTGTTCAATTTTATCTTTACCATAATTTGTCCAAGGGGAGAACTAGTGAAATTCATGACTATAAACAATGCAGAGCTTAACCAGATTACACAAATGGACAAGCTGATCAAAGGGCAGAATCACTTGTCATCAGCAGGGTAAGAGTTCAGGTGAATGCCATTTGTTTTGAAAATGTATGTACAGAATATAACCTATTTCAGGATGGTATTGGAGAGGTTTTCTACAATTCTGATACCAAGGTCTACTGGGTATCCTTCCTGAATGGCATGCAGAGAGTTTTGCTCTTCACACATGACCTTGCTCTAGCAACCATTGCTCAGGAGGTATGTGATTGGTTATCTATATTTAGATACACTTTATGATTTGTCAGTTATATTTAGTTACACTTTATGATTGGTCAGCAATATAAAGCTACCCCCCTGATTGATCAGCTATATTTAGTTACATTTTAAGATAAATCAGTTATATTTAGAATTATTTTTGATTGGGCTTTTCCTGTTGTTCATTGTATTTAATTATTGTTTTGGTATTTTCTTAATTCATGTTTTGGTAAAAAAACAGATATTTAACTTTTGCCTGAATGATGGAATGTTAATATCAATCAGAAATGTCAATTTGTGTTCATTTAGACTAGATAGTCCTTTTTGGAAAGAAAACACTATAATCTTGCATGGAATTCTTGTGTCTGACTTACTTGCCTTGAAATTTTTGTCTTACCATGAGAGCGGAGCCATACCCAGCTGCAATGTGCTGATTAATATTTTTGTTTTCAGCTTTATAAAAAATCAAAGGTTGTTATTTTTACTTTTATTAATACAGAGATGCAAGTAAATCAAACAATTTAGATTTCATTAACAATAAAGTAACACTTGTTACAATATCTGCCCGCCTGTAGAATAACTAAAATATGCGGTAAAGTCTTGAGATTTTTTCTGGGCTCCATAAGGGTAACCCCATTTATTATCCCAATCAACTTGTTTAATAGGGGTTAGGAGCCATCTGCCACCAATCTTATAATTCTTGCATCTCTGTTGTTTGCAGTGTACAATTAATAGTCTTTCCACTTGTCTGTGCAGTAACAGGACGTTTTGCTGTTTTATGGATTTCTGCACCTAATTGTCCAGTGCAGTATTATTTCTCTTGTGGCAATTTTTCTCTTTCTCTTGTGCACATGACTTCAAATTGATTAGATTGCTACATAGTTGTGGAGGAAAACAAAACATGCCTTTAACCAAATACTAGTCTCAGTTTTTCAAAGTATTTTATTAAATATCAAACATTGAAGATCTTGAAGTAAGAATTATTTTCTTTTTTCTTAGTACATTGTACTACATTTGTATTTTTACTAATTTATTTATTTTCAACTTAGATTAATCTCTCTTAAGACTCATTCCAAATGGAATCAACATAGAAAAGAGAGAGGCAATGCGAAAATAGCTTGTGTCTTGCCAAATGACACTACCTCTGTGGCACTGGTGAGGATCGAACCTCGGACCCTCTGATCCTGAGGCAAAACCGTGCTACTACTTTGCCTTTAGTACCTACTGGCTGAGGTCTATTTTGATAAGAGCTTTTAAGTAACTAATTGATTTATCCTCAAGAAATATGTTTGTGTCTATTTGTGTATAGTTGTGATCTATACTGCATTACACTTAAAAATGCAAAACTCCAGAAAATTAGCCTTTGGATTTTCACCAAACAGTTTGGTATGTTGAAAAAGGTCTCTAAAACTTTACAATAGCCACGGAGCATTTCCCTGTATGATATACTGTTACAGAAGAACAAGTGGCTGTATTTGTATTTACTTAGACTGACCTGGGGGTCTTTTTGTCCTATCTTTGCTATATTGCATGTTATAAACAGTCAAGAGATATACATTTCATATTCATTGGAAGTAAAGTTCTTTCAACTATGATTAAAAAAAGCATGCTTATTCATGTACAAACTATTTACAGTCTCTTTCTATGATATTTCTGGAAAATTACAAAAAAATTTGATTACTGGATTTTGAAAGGCAATCTATAATTTAATTCTATTGGTACACATAAAATAACTTGAGACTACACCTACACATGTATAGTGAACATTAATATGAACATCTTGACAAGAATAATGACAGAGTTACCCTAAAGAAAATTCAAAGTTATGCTTGTAAAAGTAATTTCGATTTAATAGAGTGGAAAGAAAATGCTAGTATCAGATGCTAGATGTTTATAAAACACTGTATGGATGCTCTTTATATATTCAGATTATTTCTAAACTTATCTGTAACTTTATAGCTTTTGTTAGCAATGAAACAAATTTTTTTTTGAGGCATATATGTCAAATGGCTTTTAATATTACAGGGATGACTTCTTGATTAATTTTGTAAGAAAATACATTTTGTCAAAATTGAAGCTTTCATAGCTGTTTTAGGCACTCTCAAACACTCATTCCAGATGTCATCATGATGGCATGAGAGAGGTGGCGAGCTTTTTTTATTGCTGCTAGCTATTTACAGCTTGGTGGACTTTGTATCAGTGTCTTTGCCCAATGACACACCTTATGCTCATGTGTGTCATATTTTTACCAATTAATACGCCGATTGTTTTCCAGGCTGGAGAATTAGAGAGGATAGAGCAAGAGATTAACCTGAACATTCATGGAATGGGACTGTCCTTGGTGAATAACTACAAGCAACAAGAGGTCGCTTTTCTTGGAATAACAAGGTATTGTTATATTGTGTGTTTATATTTGTGCCTTACCTTTAAAGAGGAAATAAGTGCTACATAAGAGTCATTCTCTTGGTTATGTCTATCTCACATTCCCATCCTTTTCTTTGTCTCTCACTTTTCCATCCTTTTTTCTTTGTCTCTTTTTTTGTCCATCCTATTCTGTGTGTCTCTCACTTGTTCTATTTTCTATGTTCATCTTTTTCAGTTCTATGTTCATCTTACTTTTTCCATCCTTTACTGAGTGTCTTCCTTTCTCACTTTGACCATCCTTTCTCTGTGTCCATCACACTTTGCCATTTATTGTTCATCTCACTTTGTCCAACTTTTACTTATCAATACTTTCACAAAGAAGTTTGGAAAGGGCATTTCATTTTTATAAAGATACAAATGTATTTCACCGCAGAAGTTCCATAACTTATACATATGTTTCACCAACAGTGTTCCTGTATGTACAGTGCCAACTACATATCTGTTTTCAGCTCCGGCATTATATGGGAAGAAAAGAAGAAGAGATATAAAGCGCTTAATGTTAAAACATGTTTGGCCCTGGAAGGAGCATATAACAAATATGAAACAGAGAAACTAAGTGGGCATACACCACCTGATCAAATGCGTATTGATAAGATGGAGGTAAGATTTTGATATGAATGCTTTCTCCGATTAACTAATTTGTTATTTATACCCCCGAAATGAAGTTTGGGGGGGGGGATATATAGAAGTCACCCAGTGGTTGGTCGGGCGGTCGGTCAGGCAGTCTGTTGCATTTTCCTTGTCCGGAGCATAACTTGAAAACTACTAGTTGGAATTCAATTTAACTTCATACAATGGTCAAGCACATTGAGAGGAGTGCAGTGTACAAGAACCATAACTCTATCTTGACTAATTACAGAGTTATTGCCAAGAACAATATTTCTATTTTAGTTTTTTTTTTCAAGGTATTCTGTTACTACGAACTTCCTCAGTTTATAAAGCAGTCTTTCGGGGGTATTCATCACATTTAGTGATAGCTCTAGTTTGATATTTGCAGAGAGAATATGGGGTTTTATGGTCCATAATATGTTAAATGATCTTAATGATGCTAGCTGGAGGCGTTAAAACTGTTTGAGACCATTGATTTGAAGTTATTTTCTCTTCTTCATGTATATATATAGTTAATTATGAGTTATACTCATGGATATTTCATTGAGCCAATTAAAGGGTGCTTTCTAATTGAAGAATCAGGTCAGAGTTTATTAAGCTACAGTTTCAATGTCTCGTTAATGTATTTTGAGTATTTTGAGTGTTTTCTGTTGGCAAGTTTCTTAAGACGTATGGCTGAAAATATGTACACTTCTGCATAGTATAAACTGTAACGGTCAGTCTTAAACTTTAGTATGTGCCGAAATAATACCTTATAAGGATGAACATGCTGCAGTGTTCTTGTTTAATGTAACCTATGGTGGTTGTATGGTCCACAGCTCTGTATGTTTTATCTGATAAATATAAACATTTGACTGCTGGATAGCTAGAAATTAATGTCTTTGTTATTCGGATTTTTGTCACAGACGAACTTTATTAGAATATTTGTCACAGGTGAACTTTATTCTAATACGAGTATGTGTTGCAGGTGAACTTTAAAGACATGATGATGTATAAACCTAATAAGAGGATGATTCGGCGAAGTTTTCAAGATGGAATCTGGGTGCAGTACAAGACGTCTCCCCATCAAGTCCAGTTCCACGCTAAGATCAACCGAGTACAGGTATGACCTCATTTACAGTTGTAAAGCTTCTTTCTGAGTAGGCATTGCAAACATGTAAGACCTGTAGTTCCAAGGCAATTGTCTTACTTCTTTTTTTATCGATATATGTTGAGAAGTTGCCTGTCACATGTTTAAGGCAGATATAGATTTTCACCTTAGTACAAACAAACTTTTAAATGTATTACAGATTGGGATCATCTTCAAGAAATTTGTCAAATCAGCTTAAATATAATTTTTATCACTTTAAGAAATTACTTTAGGTGTCAGCGCTTTGTATTTAATGTATGTAAGTAAATGCAGAACACCAAGATTTTCCATTTTTTAAAGATGTTTGTAGTTAATGATATTATATATTTTTTAAATTACAGTTGGATAATCAGGTGTCCGGTTCAGTGTTTCCAACAGTGTTGTCTCCAATGCCGCCACCAAAATCTGTCGCTGCTGAAAGTGGTAAAGTATATTCACATATAAGACAACTTTTCTATAAGACTGTATTGGTCATGTACACTGACTTATAAGACAACTTGTCTACAAGAAAGTCATTTACATGTATATTCATTTATGACCGCTTGTCCATAAAACTGTGCTGGTCATGTATATTCACTTATAAGACTGCCTATCAATAAGATGGTGATGATCATATACAGAATAGATTTATTCTGTTACGCCACAAAATTTTTGAAACAGACCAGTACTCCTTTAACTGTTCACAGAAAATGGTCTCTGAAAACATTGCAAGCTGATCATGATCTACACCTGTAGCAAAGGTTGAAGTAATTGTTGCCCACAGGGTCAGAGTTAAAAGACAGGACTGTGCTGATATTTCCACAACACACTTTTAATTTAGTCCTGATCAAATATTTTTTATCCTTTTGTCACTGAACATTAGACTTGGGACTTGCGCACATCTGTCCGACTACTGAGGATATGTTCTCATTGTATACCAAGTTTGTCGGATAACTATGGTATATTATATATTTTAGAATTGCTTTGTCTTTAATGAATATATGCCACCAGTTATCTCCCTTTTTTCAGTTCCGAAGCCATTTACAGAGATCAGTATGATGATGAATAAACATGAACACAGTAACATATCACAAATGAAGTAAGTATAAACATTTTCATCACATAAATGAAGTCAGTGTTCACATTCTTGAATCAGATTGAGTGAAGTAACTATAAACATTTTCATCACATAAACGAAGCCAGTGTTCATATATATGTTATCATATTGAGTGTTGTAAGTATACACTCAGCTCATAATAATGTGTGAAGTGAGTTTGTATCAATGATTTAAGTGTAAACATCCTAGAAGTTCAGCAAAAACCTAAAATACTTAAATAAACGAAATTAATTGTATGTCTTTGGCTGCAATATGTATAAACATTCACATCACATAAGTGAAGCAAGTCTACCTGTTTCATACAAAAGTTTTAGACGGCTTGGTTTAAACGTAAAGTCAGGAACACAACAATAGCAAGTCACTTAACTAATACAAACAAAGAACTAAACAAAAGCTGCATGTATTTTCAGATATTTCAAGGTGCTAATACAAGAAATGCAAGTGAAAGTGGATCAGGGTTTCCTGAACAATGTACTAGACCTGTTCTCCTCGGACCAGGAAGCTTCCAGGGATCAGGAGGTAGGTTATATAAAACATATGTTGCAATCAAGAATGAATATGGTGTAAATGCAGTAAAGATTACAGTGTATTTATGCTAAATCAAATATGGCAAAGTCACCTTATTTGAGTGTGGGTGGGGTATAAAAGAGCTTTTAGAGACTTTTGAAGATGGGTTCTTAACGTTTTGAATGCTAATGGTGCAAAAAAAAGTGCATTTTCCTATATAAATTGCTGAATTTAGTAGAGTGTCCACATTTTGACAATCCTCATTTCTGTTTCTATGGTTACAGATTATTTTTGTTTTTCTTA
>JAFMSR010000019.1:4746233-4763184 GCA_022818135.1 Saxidomus purpurata
GTTACCTGTATACATGATTCCATTACATTTGAACTTTAAATGTGACCTTGACCTTCAAGGAAGGGACAAGGGTCTTGCATGCAACACATCTTTTTACTCTAAAATTAATTTGATCTTGACATTTGAGGTAGGATGTAGGTCTTGCACTTGCAAATACTTCTTTGATAAGGGCTACTTAAATGAGCTTATGGGGATATTATCAACCTAATAATACCAAATTGAACTACTGGAAGATCTAGTATATAAAAAGTTCAATTTATAAAACAAGTGGAATTATGTGGGTTTTTTTCTTCGAAATATACACCAATTTCAGTTTCAACAAAAGCCCTTACCAGTCAAATGATAAATGCTAGCTCTATAATTATGTGCTCTATGATAAAGGGAGACTAACACATACATATCATTCTTTTGATCAATCTAATTATTCTCTCCCTTCATAATGACCTAGCTTTAAAACCAAAAGAGGAAGTTTAAGATTACGTCAAAGAAATACCAATACAGTGATTAACCTGCTCAAAATTGAAAAAGGATTTTATCAGGCAAGTTTTAATACATTCTCAATATATATAATTTATTATCATTTTATCACAGATAAAACTTCTGTAGTGCAAATGATGTAAAAAAATGAAATCAAATTAAAAATTCAGCCTGGAATCTATTAAGACAATGCACTGGGCAAGAAAATCAACTGAATGATTGGCCAGTAGCTTGTAAAGAAATTCACTTCATGTCAGGCAAACAAATAATGTTGCAAGCTTTCATTTAATATGTAGGCTTCTGTCCAGGCTAGTAGCTCTTGCAAACAGATAACTATGAATACTAAGGAACTAACCCAAAGATGTTTTAAGAAGTGGCTGCTTAACAAAGGTTCTCATGCATACAAGTCATGTGCTCTACCGATTAAGCTAACAGAGCTGAATAATGTTCAAGTGTTTATAATACTAGATGGGTGTTCAGTAGAACATTTGTGTCGCCCTCTTATGCTATAAGTGTAAAAAGGGGCATTACTCTGTCAAATATGACCTTGACCAACAAACTTTGGCGGCATCATGACCCTTATGTCATAAGCAATACAATTGTAAAGTTTGATGAAGAAATCTTAATAAATGGCAAAATTATAGCCAACATTAAGTTTTCGTGACAAATTCTAAGTACAAAAAGGGGCATAACTCTGTCAAATAAGACCTTGACCTACAAAATTTGGCGGCATCACAACCCTTTTGACATAAGCAATATAATTTGAAAGTTTGATAAAGAAATCTTAAGAAATGGCAAAGTTATAGCAAAAATCTAAGTATATAAAGGGGCATAACTCTGTCAAATATAACCTTGACCTACAAAATTTGGCGGCATCATGACCCTTATGTCATAAGCAATGAAATAGTAAAGTTTGATGAAGAAATCTTAAGAAATGGCAAAGTTACAGCCAACGTTAAGTTTTCTTACAAAATCTAAGTACATAAAGGGGCATAACTCTGTCAAACATGACTTTGACCTACAAAATTTGGTGGCATCACAACCCTTTTGACATAAGCAATGCAATTTGAAAGTTTGATAAAGAAATCTAAAGAAATGGCAAAGTAATAGAAAAAATCTAAGTATAAAAAGGGGCGTAACTCTGTCAAATATGACCTTGACCTACACAATTTGGCGGCATCACGACCCTTATGTCATAAGCAATACAATTTGAAAGTTTGATGAAGAAATCTTAAGAAATGGCAAAGCTATAGCCAATGTTAAGTTTTTTGTGACAAAATCTAAGTAAAAAAAGGGGCATAACTCTGTCAAATATGACCTTGACCAACAAACTTTGGCGGCATCATGACCCTTATGTCATAAGCAATACAATTGTAAAGTTTGATGAAGAAATCTTAAGAAATGGCAAAGTTATAGCCAACGTTAAGTTTGTGTGACAGACGGACCGACGGACGGACAAAGCGATCCCTATGTATCGCCTTTTCTCCGAAAGGGCGACACAAAAACCATGTTTTTAAGTCTCATATACGATATTGGTTTTTGTATTGTTTGAGAAATTCCCAAATTCATTTCCAAAGTACGTATTATATTTTATGAATTATTTTTAAGTAAAACAAATCAATTGATAACATTTCTCCAACATGCGCCAAATCAAGTCAAAAGGTTCCATGTCAAATCAAGTACTGAAGTATACAGGCATTACTTTGCACATCATGACAATTATTATTTTGTCATTAACCCTTACAAACGATAAGAAGGTGTATGTATGTATTCTAGAGTTTTACTTTTGGTACCAGATAATCCACATATCCAATGCCCCCAAGAGTTTTATTATTTTAGGCTTCCAGGGATAGTGTAATCTGTTGTTAGGTCTCATCCGAAAGACCATAAGTTATATTTGTGCAGGAGCGGGGGATCAAACCTGTGATCCCTGTATTACAAGTCCAGTATTTGACCACTGGACCACTGCTCCTTAAAAGGACTGGTGTATGTATGTATGAGCTTTTGTTGTTGGAACCAGATAATCTATATGACATAGTGCAAGATACAGAACATGTCCCGTTCCAGAGACACCAACATGCCCAGTGTACAGCACTGATACATAGGACCTCGGCTTTTTAGGTCTCATCTGAAAGACCATTACAGTTGCATTCTGCATTATGACCTTAAATGTATATTGAAAATGCAGCTACCTTGCTATTACAACCATTATTTTAAAGAATCAACTGGTTTTTTATATATTTTATTGGTTGTTTATACCAGTAAAGCGACCACCACACTATTCCTCTAGCGACTACTGAATCCTGCCACTAGTGAGCAATTTACACTGTGTTATTGTCCACTAATCAGACAACAATATTTATCCATATGACCTCCAGGCTTTTACAGTATCGTACCTACAGAAGTTATCTTCACACATTGTTGATTATGCAAAATTTGAGAAAAAATCTTTTTTCAATTAATTTTGTTATGGGCTACTTGTTTGATATGAGTTATTATATTATGAGCATATATGGATATTATCAACCTTGATACCAAATTGAACTATTGGAAGATCTATATCAAAAGTTCAGTTTAAAAATTGAATTCCTTTTTTTACTATATTTATACATATACATTAATTTCAGTTGACGACAAAAGTCCTGATGAGTCAAACGAAAAATGCTAGCTGTATAATTATAACTTTTATAAAGGGAGACTATAACACATATATATCATTCTTTTGATGAATCTAATTATTCTCTCCCTTCATAATGACCTTAAGTCTTTAAAACCAAAAGTGGAAGTTTTAAAAAAGATTAAGTCAAATAAATACCAATAGATTAACCTACTCAAAATTGAAATAGAGATACATAAGGTAAGTTATAATATATTCTCAATACATATATAATATCATTATCACTTTATCAAAGAAAAACATAAAATTATTTAATGCAAAATAAGGTAATATTTTTTCTGAAATAAAGTAAAAACACTATTATAAAGGGGGACAAACACATACATATCATTCTTTTGATCAATCTAGTTATTCTCTCCCTTCATAATGACCTTTTAAATCAAAAGAGGAAGTTGTAAATAAGGTTACGTGAAATAAATATCAATATATTAACCTACACAAAATTGAAAAAAAAATTATATCAGGCAAGTTATTATTATTATCATTTTATCATAGAAGAACAATGAACTTCAGTAGTGTAAATAAGGTAATTTTTTCTTTCTAAATAAAAACAAAAACACTTCAAAGTTTTCAATATTTTTCTAGTCTAAAAATAGCACCATGAAATAATATAGAATTTAGAAATTTTATTTAAAATTGTATTACCATTATGTAAGGACTTGATAAATGATATAAAGTAACATGTGTGTAATATTTCAGGATGTCTCATGCTCCAGACAACTATCATAATGCTTCATTACGACTGTCGGAGGTGTTCAATGATATTGGTGTTAATGAGAGAAGGTTGATAAAAAGGAGGAGAGCGTGTTTACTGCAGGAAACTACAGAAACAATCACACAAAGATTACTAGGTCTTGAATCATCTGTATATCAGTTAGGGAGTCAGTCTGAAGGTACAACTACAAGAGGACTTCAATCGGACATGGATGTACTTGGCTATAGCAATAAATACAGTGTGATACAAGACTGGGCTGAGTGGTCTACTGATAAACAGAACCTGCTCATGATACAGGATGAAACAACTCCACCAGGATATTGTTACTTACAGGTCACCAGATCGGATGTTCCACTTCCTTACACTGAGGAATATGGAAATCACTTTGTAAAAGACACACATGGAAGAGTGTTGATGAAAAACACACTGATTGATGATACGCTTCAGGGTTGCCAGCGACAAGGTCCATCACTGGCAAGACAAGGATTACCAGGTGCAGTTGATAAAGATCATATTCTTGCATATCCTTTAAAATCCTTACCACAGTCTGTCAGACATTGGTTAGTCCAGGAGCAGTCAAGGTGGCCTACTGCAGAAATGAAAAGATATGCACTTAAAACTGAGTGTGTTGTTGTTCCCACTGGCAGTACTGTTAGTGACAATAAAGACTTCCAGTGGAGAATTTCTACCTGCTTGGCAGAAAGATGTTTCATGTTTAATCTAAATATTACTCAGATAAGGTGTTACATCCTGCTAAAGATGATTCTTAAAACATTCATTAATCTTCATGAACAAAAACACATTACAAGTTATATGTGTAAAACAGTTTTATTTCACTGTATTAGGAGTAAACCGTTACATGTTTGGAAGGAAAGTAATATTTTTCATTGTTTAACATACTGTTTGTCTACACTTAATGAATGTATATTGTGTGGCAACTGTCCTCATTTCATTTTACCTGGTAACAACTTGATGGCTGGTAAAATAACTGATGAAAACAAACACCAATTACTTGAAAAGATGTCAAACTTAAAACAGCATACTATTGGTTCTCTCCTCGAGATTCAGATTGATGACCTTAGACGAAGACTACTGTTGAAGTTGAACATTATACCTGATGTAGATTACAATGCCACATTCTATATTGAAAATACTAAAAGATTTCTTCAAGATACAGGATTCCTTGCATTCAGTACTGCTGCTCAATTTGCCCAAAGCTATAAAATATGTCTTCTCTTCCTGAATAATTCAGGTTTTGTAGAACAGATGCTTTTCCTGTTGCAGACTTTTGTTAATTTAGTCAGGTACCACAATGAAGGGAATTTGTTTGAACAGGCAGGATGCAAATATCTGACATCTTTCTTCTGTGCTACATTCGGATCTCTGATGGCATCCTACAACATTCAGCACAACAATCCTGTTTCTCCTCAAGCACTTGGATGGTTGTTTGCAGGAAATAACACAGATGTCTCATCTAGCAGGCTGAAAATTGCTTCAGTGTTTTATTGTGTTGGTGACATGGAAAGAGCAGCTTTTATTCTGAGAGATACTGAAGAACGGTACAATGTACATGTTGCCGAGCCTGTATGTACATGCTATTCATTTCAAACGTTAATGTTCAAAACAGATTTCTGCATAATAGCAGCCAATTACAATGAAGAAGCTGTAAGGTATATTACAGACTTCTGTGTAAGATTTCTCTCCACAGAAATAAACTGTATTCCAAAAGAGATTCAGTATGAAATGTTCCGATCTACTGAAGAGGAACGACAACATAGAGGGATATCAGATGGTTGGATGGACTGGGCTGTTGTAGATTCCATTCCATATCTTTACTTTCTTCAGTACAAGACCTATGGTTACCTACAGAGAGTACAAGACCAACAGCAAGCATTACGTAAACTACTCATAGTTACTCTAAGAGAAAAAAACCTTGGACACAGGGAAACAGCCTGGAATCTGTTAGGACAGTGCATGGAGCAAGAAAATAGATATCATGATGCATTACAATGTTACAGAAATTCACTTCATGTCAGGCAAACAAATAATGTTGCAAGAGTTCATATATGTAGGCTTCTGGCGAGGCTAGTAGCTCTTGCAAACAGATAAATATGAATACTTTGGGGCTTACACAAAGATCTTTTAAGAAGTGGCTGCTAAAAATAAGAAGGATATATGACGGTCTTGCACTGAAGGGACTCACTTCTACTGTAAAACTTGCAGCCAACTGTATATAATGTGACCTTAAAAGCCTGCATGTAAAGTAAGTTTCAAACTTTAGAGAAATGTCGAGTGGGCGCATTACCCCGGTTTCACACGGGTTAGCCAGGGTTTAAGAGATTAGAGACTATAACAATGCTGCATTATATAGACAATTATTTTATCCATTTGTTATTAGAGATCATACAGCAAGTTGCTATAAACTTCTGATTAATAATCAATAAACACATGGTATGGTTTCCGTTACATACTGAAAAATAATATTAGTGTACATATGTATGAAACTCATTGAACCTTACTACAGTGCTACATGGATGTAATTCCTATTACAAGAGGACTAAGATGGCCCTTTAGATTTTCATTAGAATTCAGACCAGGTGACTTAGTTTTTCGCCAGGAAGGTCAATTAAATCTAGACACCGATACTTTAATGTTTGCTAAATATTTTACATGTTATACTAAACACTGTTTAAAATGTTGGAGGGTTATTATGATCGACAGGTTACTTGAAATTAGTGGAGATACTGGACAAAGATCAATAAAGCAATGTCATGCCCAGTGTCAAATTAACACTTTTGGTTTGATAAACTGCGAAAACAAGCCGAACATGATCAGGAATTCATTGAGCTAGCTGGATTATAAACACATGTTAAGTGTAAAACTGTCAAAATCCTTTGTTAGTGCAGACTTGTATTGTGCGTACAGACACAATAGGATTAATTGTAAATACAAGACCGTTATATTTGCATTCTTAAATCGTTAGCTACTTTAAATAGATAACATTGAAAACAGTTGATAAATGAATAAGCAGAAACAAAGCATGGTTTAGATACATGGAATAAATTAAATAAATTGAATAAAGAAAAGCAATTGTATTTATATACTAACTGAACCGATACTTGTGGAAAATAAATGGAGTGTTCTCTGTGACGGGAAGAGTAACTTCACTTCTTTGATGGTTACAAGAAAAGATGTTTTTCACTAACATCTTGTACTTAATGTACAGATGTAAATCACGGTTTTTGAATTCGCAGATTGTTATCCGCGAATAAAGCAAAAATAAAAACTCCACGTTTAAAGATCACCTATACAGTAGGCACTGTACTAATCACGACTGTGAATTCTCATTAAATTCTGACCAGGGGTTTAGGATAATTAGTGCCCACAAAATTTCCGTCTACAAACAGATGGAAGCACGGGCAAGCTGAATCCAGTAACTGCCCGTTACACTTTGTATTCGGGGGGAAGGGTATAATATCAAATGCAATGTATATTGTATCTACTGTATATCAGGTCGTGCCGCTTTCAGCCTCAAACAAGGATGGTGGACCCGTTTCGCATGGGTAAGCCATGATTAAAAAATTAAGCCCAAATAATTTAGAGTCTATAATTATGCTGTGTTGTATAGACCAATTATATCCATTTGTTAAAAGAGATCAAGCAACAAGTTGCATAAAACTTCCAATCAAACTAAGCAGATTCTACGAGTTCCGCTGCATTATAAACTGAAATAATTTATGAGTGTACATTTATTTTCATAAGACATACTTATGATGAACAGTTTTTAGTTGTTTCTTTCTTATGACAGGCTTACATTTCAGTAATATAAGTAAAAACAATTAAAAAATTTGCTTTCAAACTCCAATTACCAATCATAGCATGATGCCACTATGTCTCTCATTGAAATTTATGTGGGTTGCTTCTTTAAGGGTCTCCCACCTGTGGTCGGGTGGTTATATAGATCTGCTGAAACCTGCTTCTACCCCGGAATGATGATAAGGTAAATTGCCCCCCCCCCTCCCCCTCCGTAAACATGACCAATATAAACGGTTGGAACGAGCATTAAAACAAAAATAATATCAAACAGGGAAAGCCACGTACCAAAAAACTCATAAAACAACATCAGCTTCTTTAGGGTAACATATTTAGTGTCATTTTGCTTCAGTGATTTATATTTGCAGTGGTTTTTTTTATTATGACTGCCACTACAGCAGAAACAATACAGTAAATGTAAGTCTGACTTCATGATACTGGTTTTTGTATTGTTTGAGAAATTCCCAAATTTATTTCCAAAGTACGTATCACATTTTTCAAATTATGTTTAAGTACTACAGATCAATTGCTTACATTTCTCCAACATGCGCCAAATCAAGTCAAAAGGTTCCATGTCAAATCAAACACTGAAGTATACGTACGTACAGGCGTTACTTTGCACATCAAGACTATTTTTATTTTGTCATTAACCCTTTCAAAAGTTAAGAAGGTGTATGTAACTATGTATTCTAGAGTTTTATTGTTGGTACCGGATAATCCATATGACCAACGCCCCAAAAAGAGTTTAATTATTTTAGGTTTCCAGGGATAGTGTAACCTGTTGTTAGGTCTCATTCGAAAGACCATAAATTATGTTAGTGCAGGAGCGGGGGATCAAACCTGTGATCCCTGTATTACAAGTCCAGCATGTGACCACTGGACCAATGCTCCTTGAAATGACTGGTGTATGTATGTATAGGTTTCTTTATCATTGGTACCAGATAATCCATATGACCAACACCCCAAGAAGAGTTTAGTTATTCTAGGTTTCGGGGGATAGTGCAAGATACAGAACGTGTCCCGTTACAGAGACACCCCCGATGGTTCTTTAACATGCCCAGTGTACAGCACTGATACATAGGACCTCGGCTTTTAAGGTCTCATCTGAAAGACCATTACAGTAGAATTCTGCATTATGACTATACTGAAAATGTAAAAAGACCTTGCTATTACAACCATTATTTTAAAGATCCAACTATTTTTATGATACAGTTGAATCTCAGTATCTCAAACTCGCTTACCTCGAATTTCCGTTTAAGTCGAAGAAACTATAAAGACCCGTCAAATTTCCTTCTATATTTATGTACTTTAACTCCTTTTAAGACAAAATTTGACATACCGAGACTCCAGATGTGTCGAAGAGATTTTTTGGTCCCGTCAATCAAATTTCAGTTTATTGTCAACTTGTTAAGTCGAAGTGCGAAAGTCGCCGACAGATCAAAGGTGCGGCGGATCAAAACAAAAGTGAGACGTTGTCATGCCAATTCACACATGTCGTAATGATTGTTGTTTGTTTTTCATGGATTTACTTTAATTGCCGGTGACTACGTGTAATTAATGATGAAAAATGCGGTAATTACTTTAAAGACTTAATTTATTTGAGAGGTTAAGTGAAAATAGTGATTGGGCTTTATCAAAAAAGATGATTTCTGAACGAATGTATCAGTCTGTGTAGTTAGATGCTGTTCTTATGCTACGAATATACAAATGTTCTGACTTCCGGTTCAAGAAACGCTACATTCACTTTCGCCCGATGCATACTTTCGTTTTCGCTCGGGCCGAAACAAGTATGTACATGTGCTTGATATTTATTATTGAATGCTAATTGGGTATAATTACGCAAAAATAAATTGTAATTAAAATTGAATTTGTGTTCCCATGTTTAAGGGAAAATTTGCATCAATAAAATAAATACAAATAATTTTTTGTCTTAAAAACAGGTAATTTTAGCACTATTCGTCCATATACGTAAAACAAAAACAAAAAATAAAAGCCCCTCCTCTTACCTCGAACTTCGTTTACCTCGAAGTAAAAGGCCTGATCCCTTGAATTTCGAGATAACGAGTCAACTGTATATTCTATTGGTTGTTTATACCAGTAAAGCGACCTTCCCGCTATTCCTTTAGGGACTACTTTATCCTGTCACTAGTGAGCGATTTACACTATGTTATTGTCCGCTAATCAGACAACAATATTTATACCTGTCTAGGGCCCCCGGGCTTTATCACTAGCGTACCTCCAGAAGTTATCTTCACACATGTGTCCCATTGTTGATTTATAATGCATGCAAATTTTGAGAATAAATATTCTGT
Source organism: Saxidomus purpurata (assembly GCA_022818135.1). Taxonomy (NCBI): domain Eukaryota; kingdom Metazoa; phylum Mollusca; class Bivalvia; order Venerida; family Veneridae; genus Saxidomus; species Saxidomus purpurata. The sequence continues at coordinate 4,756,228 of JAFMSR010000019.1, forward strand.
TTTCAATTAATTTTGTTCTGGGCTACTTGTTTGATTTGGGTTACTATAATGAGCTTATTGGGATATCATCAATCTTGATACCAAATTGAAATACTTGAGGATCAATATCAAAAGTTCAGCTTAAAAAAACAAGTAGAATTCATTGTCTTACTATATATATACATATACACCAATTTCAGTTAATGACAAAAGTACTGACGAGTTAAACGATAACTGCTAGCTGTATAATCATGTGTTCTATTATAAAGGGAGACTAACACATATATATATATATATCATTCATTTGATCAATCTAATTATTCTCTCCCTTCATAATGACCTTAAGTTTTAAACCAAAAGTGGAAGTTTTATATAAGATTACGTGAAATAAAAACCAATAGATTAACCTACTCAAAATTTACAAAGAGATACATAAGGCAAGTTATAATATATTCTGAATACATATACAATATCATTATCATTTCATCAAAGAAAAACATGAGTTTATCTAATGCAAAATAAGTTAATATTGTTTCTGAAAAAAAAGCAAAAACACTTTTATAAAGGGAGACTAACACATACATATCATTCTTTTGATCAATCTAGTTATTCTCTCCCTTCGCAATGCTCTTTTAAACCAAAAGAGGAGGTTGTAAATAAGATTACTTGAAATAAATACCAATAGATTAACCTACTCAAAATTGAAAAAAAGATTATATAAGGCAAGTTATAGTTATGATCATTTTATCATAGAAGAACAATGAACTTCTGTAGTGTAAATAAGGTAATTCTTTTTTTCTGAATAAAAGCTAAAACACTTAAAAGTTTTCAATATTTTTCTAGTCTAAAAATTGAGCACCATCAAATAATAAAGAATTTAGAAATATTATGAATTTTTTATTCCCATTAAGTGCATGATAAATGATATAAGGTAACATTTTTGTAATATTTCAGGATGTTTCATGCTCCAGATAACTATAATAATGCTTCATTACGACTGTCTGAGGTGTTCAATGATATTGGTGTGAATGAAACAATGGTGATAAAGAGGAGAAGAGCTAATTTACTGCGGGAGACTACAGCAACAATCTCAACGAGATTATTAGGTAATCAATCATCTGTATATTACTTAGGAAGTCAGACTGAAGGTACTACCACAAGAGGACTTCACTCTGACCAGGATATACTTGGCTGTTTAAATGAAACCAATGTGATACAGGACTGGGCTGAGTGGTCTACTGGTAAATTCAACCTGCACATGATACAGGATGAAACAACTCCACCAGGATATTGTTACTTACAGTGTATTAGATATGATGTTCCACTTCCTGAAATTGAGGAATATGGGAAACACTGTGTAAAGGACACACATGGAAGAGTGTTGATGAAAAACACACTGATTGATGATATCCTTGTGGGTTTCCAGCGGCATCACAAGGACTACCAGGCGTTATTGATCAAGATCATATTATGTCATTTCCTTTTAAATCCTTACCACAGTCTGTCAGACATTGGTTAGACCAGGAACAGTCAAGGTGGCCTACAGCAGCAATGAAAAGATATGCACTTAAACTTTGAGTGTGTTGTTGTTCCAACTGGCAGTACTGTTAGTGAAAATAAAGACTTCCAGTGGAGAATTTCTACCTCCTTGGCATAGAGATGCTTCATGTTTAATCTAAATATTACTCAGATAAGGTGTTACATTCTTCTAAAGATGATTCTTAAAACATTCATTAATCTTCATGAACAAAAACACATTACAAGTTATATGTGTAAAACAGTTTTATTTCACTGTATTAGGAGTAAACCTTTACATATTTGGAAGGAAAGAAATATTCTTCATTGTTTAACATACTGTTTGTCTACACTTAATGAATGCATATTGTGTGGCAACTGTCCTCATTTTATAATACCTGGTAGCAATTTGATGGCTGGTGAAATAACTACTGAAAACAAACACCAATTACTTGAAAAGATGTCAAACTTAAAATGGCATACTATTAGTTCTCTCCTCGACATTCAAGTCGATAACCTTGGACGAAGACTAATGTTGATGTTGAACATTATACCTGATGTAGATTACAATGCCACATTCTTTATTGAAAAAACTGTAAGATTTCTTGAAGATGCACCAGTTCTTGCATTCAATACTGCTACTACTATTGACCATAACTATAAAGATGTCTCCTGTTTCTGAATAATAAAGGTTTTGAGGAACAGATGCCTTTCCTATCACAGACTGTTATTAATTTGGTCAGGTACAACAAGGAAGGAAATTTTTTTGTACAGGCAGCATGCAGATATCTGACACCTATCTTGTGTGCTACACTAGGATCTCTGATGGCATCCCACAATATTCAGCACAACAATCCTGTTTCTCCTCAAGCACTTGAATAGTTATTCACAGGAATTAACTCAGATGTCTCATAGCGCAGGCTGAAAATTGCTTCTGTGTTTTATTGTGTTGGTGACATGGAAAGAGCAGCGTTAATTCTGAGAGATATTGAAGAACGGTACAACCCACATGTTGCTGAGCCTATATGTGGATGTTACCAAGGTCAAAAAGTCATGAATAAAATTGATTTCTGCATAATATCAGCCAATTACAATGAAGAAGCTTTAAAGTATATAACAGTCTTCTGTGTAAGATTTCTGTCCACAGAAATAAACTGTATTCCAAAAGAGATTCAGTATGAAATGTTCCGATCTACTGAAGAGGAACAACAACATAGAGTATTTGATTGCTGGATGAATTTGGATGAATTTGGCTGTTGTAGATTCCATTCCATATCTTCACTTTCATCAGTACAAGACCTATGGTTACCTACAGAGAGTACAAGACCAACAGCAAACATTACATAAACTCCTCATGGTTACTCTAAGAGAAGAAAACCTTGCACACAGGGAAACAGCCTGGAATCTGTTAGGACAGTGCATGGAGCAAGAATATAGATATCATGATGCTATGCAGTGTTACAGAAATTCACTTCATGTCAGGCAAACAAATAATGTTGCAAGATTTCATATATGTAGGCTTCTGACCAGGCTAGTCCCTCTTGCAAACAGATAAATATGAATACTTAGGAGCTAAACCGAAGATGTTTTAAGAAGTGGCTGCTCAACAAATGTTCTCATGTACACATATGCATATATCTAAAAATAGGAAGGAGATATGACAGTGTTGCACTGAAGGGACTTACTTCTACTGTAAAACTAGGGTTTAACATACAGCCAGGCCTAAATTAAAATTAAGTGTGTTTGCCCTTTACCTACCGACCCGACTCAAACTATTTATATTGCCATTTCAGAAAGAAAAAAATATTTTGCATTACGCTTTTTGGCAACTCCTTTCCGCTCTTTCTTTCCGTTTCTCGTTAATTTATGTTCGTTGAGGCAATAGATTCGGTCGCGGTTAATTGGACGCATTACGTGCTCAGTTCTCTGTGAGCGTCTATCGATGTTTCATGGATGATGGCGAATCGCGGTGGATAACTCGTCGAATATGTAATGTTTTCCGTGGCAGTAACTCTAACGGACAATAGTGAAAAGAATTGTAAGCAGGTTGTTCTAAATGCTTTTGGAAAAGTAGACGTCGAAAGCACGTGGTTTGATCTGTTTGACATTGTCACCGAAAGTGAGATTTCAGATGAGGTTTATCTATGTATCTTCCTGTACTGTTGAACTCTTTACAGGGACAATTTCGTGCGCGTCAAGCCACAAAGACTGTTATTAGAAAATAAAAAAATATAAAAAGAAACAGGTCAGAATAAGAGAAAAGGGGGAATAATTATGTTAGTGATTAAAAGATAAAAACAGGGGTGGAGGCAGGTTATGGTAGGGCATGATCAATGCAGCTTACAGCAGCATTAAACTGATCAAGGGTAGGAAGGGAGGGAATATCAGGTGGGAGACTATTCCATAGGACTATGGTCCTAGGGAAGAAGGAGTACTTATAGTAGTCAGTGGTTGCAAGACAAGGGATGATAGTGGCGGGATTTCCTAGTTAGAGGGATGTGATTTCCGTGGATGGGGATTGCAACCAGGTCGTTTGAAATTTTATACATGAGTGACAGCTGAGAGTCAATGCGCCGGAGATCTAATCTGCGCCATTTTAGACTGTATAACATGTCTGTGTCACTTGAACTGCGGCCAAAGTCAGATATAGCCCAGCGCCCTGCCCTCCTTTGGACCGCTTCTATTTGGTCTATCTGGATTTGGGCGTTTCAGTGACCCTAAGAATACTTCAGGCAAAATATTGCCAAATCTGTTGAAAAAGACCTATTCTCTTTATGAATTTCTATTGTATTATATGTCCTCTATTTGTGTAATGTATAATCAAGTGGAAAATATTCCAACAAAAATGTATACTGCTGTTCATCACAGGCACCCCTGTTCTGCATTACAGATACTCAGCCGAACCTATTTCAGTGACCCCTACTTCATTTGTAAACAAGTGACAATAGCCGGCATTTGCTCTAAGTTCACTTTCACAAACTGAACAAAAAATAATTAATAACCATAGTGAGCCTTGTTTATAATGAGATACAGAGCACATTCATTTTAATGGTAATACTATGGAGAACAAGGGGTGGTGTTCAAAGAGTGGGCACATTTTTTTATATATAAAATGTAATGATATTTAGTTGTATTATGCAATAAGAATCTATTTACCATATCTCATAAAAATATGTAGACACTTATTAGCCACCTTATTTCAATAATATCAGATCTGAAAGACTGGCCATTTTTCCATTCAAAAAGCTATAAGCAGATCATGTGCTTCAAACTTGTCTTTTAAAAAGAAGTTCCTATTGGTCAGTTTATTAAACAAGACAACAGTCACACGAAAAAAGAAAATTAGTTAAAATTATGTTTTTGACCACAGATTTACATCTCAACTTGAAAGTGTAAAAAAGTAATAAGAAAAAGGCCTCAAACGTGGGGTTACCATGGAAATATCAACCCATGATTAAACTGTCTCTGTCAGCACATTTTCTTCCGATCTGAAGAAAGCTAAAATGGTGTAGTTTACAACCAAGGTATTAATAGTTATCCAAAAAAATGCACTTAAAAATGACTGCATACTTTCAAAGGGTCACTGAAACAGGTCAGTGACTGAAACAGGTCCTCTTACGATACAAAGATTTTGGGAAAGTGTCGACGATTTCGGAGTCTTCAAACCCACAAGGTATTTCGCATGTTTTACCTGGATTCATTCGGTAAATAAATGAAAGGGTACTTCAGACTACACTACATGCCTATCTACTGTGGTGTGGTTAAGTCAAGAGAAAAAAACACATATGTTAAAATGATTAAAACCAACTGCAAAAGTGTTTATATAAGTAACCATAAGCATATACTTGCAAGCTAAGCGTCTTGTAAGCAATAAAAGAATCTAATTTCATTTTTGAATGAACCGATTATAAATACTAGTCCTACTGAAAAAAATGTAATTATTTACCTACCTACCTACCTACCTACCTACCTACCCAGAGTAAACAAATGAGTAGGTAAAGGGCAAACACACTTATTTTTAATTTAGGCCCCACCTGTATATAGTGTGACACTAAAAGTCTGCATGTAAAGTAAGTTTCAAAATTTTAAGAAATGTCGAGCCGGCGCATAACCACTGTTTCCCATGAGTAAGCCATGGTTAAGAAAGCGCAAATAGATTTGAGACTATAACATTATGCTACATTCTATAGACATTTTTTATTCATTTGTGATGAGAGATCATGCAGCAAGTTGCATTAAACTTCAAATTAAACTAAACCGATTCTACGGGTCCTTTGCATATATGTACTCAAATCAATTATGAGTGAACATGCATTTTCTTAAAACAATACTAATGATGAACAGTTTTCTGTTGTTTTCTTCTGATGACTCGTTTTGTTTTCAGTTATACATGTAAAAGTAATTAAATGAAGATAAGATATTCAAATTCTTCATTTGCTTTCAAAGTCCAGTTAGTGTGCAATCATAGCATGATGCAGCCATTGTCTCCCTTTGAAATTTATGTGGGTTGCTTCTTTAAGGGTCCCCATCCATAATTGGGTCGTTAAGAGTTTCTGAAACCTCTTTATTGTAGAAGTTGGCAGTTTCTTACTGAGGATTGGTGTCTATTACTGCTTCTTCATAGGAACGATGGTACAGTAAACTGTCTCTCCTCTCTCCCTCCGTAAACATGACCAATATACAGTTGGAAAGGGCATTAAACTCATACGACAACATAAGCTTCTTTAGGGTAACATATTTACAGTGTCATTGTGCTTCTATGAATTATATTTGCAGTTTTTTTTTATTATGACCGCCACTACAGCCAAAAAAGAACTAAATTAGCAATACAGTAAATGTAAGTCAGACTTCATAATATTGGTTTTTGTATTGTTTGAGAAATTCACAAACTCATTTCCAAAGTACGTATTACATTTTACGAATTATGTTTAAGTAAGACAAATCAATTGCTAACATTTCTCCAACATGCGCCAAATCAAGTCAAAAGGTTCCATGTCAAATCAAATACTGATGTATACAGGCATTACTTTGCACATCATGACTATTATTAGAGAGTTTAATTATTTTAGATTTCCAGGGATAGTGTAACCTGTTGTTAGGTCTCATCCGAAAGACCATAAGTTATATTTGTTCAGGAGCAGGGGATCAAACCTGTGATCTCTGTATTACAAGTCCAGCATGTGACCACTGGACCACTGCTCCTTAAAAGGACTGGTGTATGTATGAATGAATTTTTATCATTGGTACCAGATAATCCATATGATCAACACCCCAAGAAGAGTTTAGTTATTTTAGGTTTCTGGGGATAGTGCAAGATACAGAACGTGTCCCGTTCCAGAGACACCACAATGGTTCTCTAACTGTAAACATGCCCACTGTACAGCACTGATACATAGGACCTCGGCTTTTTAGGTCTCATCTGAAAGACCATTACAGTAGAATTCTGCATTATGTCTATGCTGA
>JAFMSR010000019.1:4763684-4921184 GCA_022818135.1 Saxidomus purpurata
GTTAATTTGTTGCAGAATTGCTAAAGCTAGCGCAAAAATATCTTATTATATTGCATCCATAAAAGGAAGCAACAAAATATTTTTTGAAAGAAATTTCATTTTCTCCCATAGTGATGAACCACATTGTAAAACTACATGTTTCATTTTTTGTTGGTTAAAATGTACTGGTTATTTAAAATAAAGATGAAAAAAAGGTAATTGCCATGAAATCCATAACCGTTTAAGTAAAAGTTCTTAATCATCGATTTATATAATGTGTAGTTTAAAGTATAATTTGCGTGATTTGTAAATAAGTATATGACCATTTATTCTTCATAAAAGCTTCAAGTCAAAAATATCAAAACTAAATATATTAGATTTTTAGTGTTAAAAAAGGGCAAAACTTAAGCCTGTTTGACTTCCCAGCTTTTCAAATTTTAATTTGGAGTACAGCATATCAATACAATGCAATTAACACGGATTACATTGACACCCCGAGGGTGTGGTGCAATACGGGTCTAAATCATACTAAGTTAGCACGCTTTAGGATTGTTTTGCAGTGACATCTCGGTCAATATATGTTATCTAAGCGGGGCCTGGGGCAATGTTCAGCACCTCGTAAAAGTGTCAATTCACTTGTTAATTCTATGTAATTTAGAAAGTGACCGTAACATATCTATAAATGCATTAAATTTGAAGATCTGTTTTAAACAAAATCATGAAATTTAATTCGGTTTTTATTTGGCTGTATCGGAATATTAAAACTGTGATAACATGTATTATCTCATATGCATAGTATAAACTGACACCTGACAAATCTTACTAACACCTGTCAGTGTTTCAGTAATATTTCAAAAGCTATTACAACAAATAGCAATATTCAAGTTTACAATGACAATGACCGGTAAAGGCTAAATGCTTAGTCTGAAAACAGTGATGTAATTTAATTTTCTGACACACCTAGTTCAAGTTGCATAAATGTTCATGTATGCCAATTACCTATTATCAAGATTACGATAATGCATGCAAGGTAATAATGCTTTATAAACCGTGAAAACATAATTTCCTTACATATTTGAGATTGATCTTTGCACGCCGCCTTTTTAGTATTTCTATGTTTAATTCCATTATAATTCGCGTAATGTGTTCTTCGCTTTCCTGTTTAAATAGTCAATGTGCATTTAATCTTATATTTTGCATTTTACATAACATATTATCTTTCCGACATACGTTAACATACCAAAATATACACGCATGAAGTCGTCTGCTATGTGCATTCCTTCGTAAGATATTTCCGAAGTTACAGAAATGATCGGAACTGCTCGGCAATTTCCGAGCGATATGAAAAAATGTGTATTAAATGAATTCAATTCGAAAACAGACAATCTAATTATTTTAGGAAATGTATAATATATGTATATTTCCAAAGCTTAATCACTTATTTCTGTGACTGGATATTTGACTTACAAAATGATCATCTTCGTGGTTTGTTCTTTATTTCATATAAAATACAAGTTACTTGCAAAAACACCGAAACAGACTAATTCATTTTCAAAACATTTTAAAGTCATTAATATATTTGTAAAGTCAAGATATTTAACTTCCCAAAACCGTTTGCACAGCGAATTTATCTTTTATAGTGTTTTCACAGTTTTAAAAAAGGTGAGTGTCCTATGTTCTATATGATTTTTTAGCCGTGAGTGCGCTGTGGCGATGGTTTTAATTCTGCCATATGATCATAAAGGGAGACTAACACATACATATCATTCTTTTGATCAATCTAATTATTCTCTCCTATCATAATGACCTCAAGCTTTAAAACCAAAAGAGGAAATTTAAGATTACGTCAAAGAAATACCAATATAGTGATTAACCTGCTCAAAATTAAAAAAGGGTTTTATCAGGCAAGTTTTAATACATTCTCAATATATATATTATCATTTTATCACAGATAAAACTTCTGTAGTGCAAATGATGTAAAAAAAACTTAAATGAAATCAAAAACACTTCAATGTTTCCATATTTTTCTAGTCTAAAAATAGCTCCATGAAATAATATACAATTCAGAAATCAGCCTGCAATCTGTTAGGACAATGCATTGGGCAAGAAAATCACCTGAATGATTGGCCAGTAGATAGTAAGGAAATTTACTTCATGTCAGGCAAACAAATAATGTTGCAAGCTTTCATTTAATATGTAGGCTTATGTCCAGGCTAGTAGCTCTTGCAAACAGATTACTATGAATACTAAGAACTAAACCAAAGATGTTGTAAGAAGTGGCTGCTTAACAAAGGTTCTTATGGATACAAGTCATGTATGGGGGGGGGAAGGGGAGGGGATCAAACCGGTGATCCCTGTATTACAAGTCCAGCATGTGACCACTGTTCCTTAAAAGGTCTGGTGTATGTATGTATGAGTTTTTATCATTGCTACCAGATAATCCATATGACCAATAGCCCAAGAAGAGTTTAGTTATTTTAGGTTTCGGGGGATAGTGCAAGATACAGAACGTGTCCCGACCCAGAGACACTAAAATGGTCCTTTAACATGCCCAGTGTACAGCACTGATACATAGGACCTCAGCTTTTTGGGTCTCATCTGAAATACCATTACAATAGAACTCTGCATTATGATTATACTGAAAATGCAGCCACTTTGCTATTGCAAACATTATTTTAAAGAACCAACTGTTTTTATCATATATTCTATTGATTGTTTATACCAGTAAAGCAACCACCACGCTACTGACCACTAATATTCATCCCTGTCTAGGACCTCCGGGCTTTATCACTAGCGTACCTCCAGAAGTTATCTTCGCACATGTGTCCCATTGTTGATTTATAATGCGTGCAAATTTTGAGAATAAATATTTTATATTCAATTAATTTTGTTCTGTGCTACTAGTTTGATATGGGTTACTATAATGAGATTATTGGGATATTATCAACCTTGATACCAAATTGAAATACTGGAAGATCTATGACAAAAGTTCAGAATAAGAAAATAAAGAAGTCTTCAATTCATTGTCTTACTATATATATATACATATACACCAATTTCAGTTAATGACAAAAGTACTGACGAGTTAAACGATAACTGCTAGCTGTATAATCATGTGTTCTATTATAAAGGGAGACTAACACATACATATATCATTATTTTGATCAATCTAATTGTTGTCTCCCTTCATAATGACCTTTAAAATGAAAAGAGGAAGTTTTAAGTAAGATTACGTCAAATATATACCAATAGATTAACCTACTCAAAATTGAAATTGAATAAGGCAAGTTATAATATATTCTGAATACATACATAGTATCATTATCATTTTATCAAAGAAAAACATGCATTTATTTAATGCAAAATAAGGTAATATTTTTTCTGAAATAAAGCAAAAACACTATTATAAAGGGAGACAAACACATACATATCATTCTTTTGATCAATCTAATTATTCTCTCCCTTCATAATGACCTTTTAAACCAAAAGAGGAAGTTGTAAATAAGATTACGTGAAATAAATACTAGTAGATTAACCTACTCAAATTGAAAAAAAGATTATATAAGGCAAGTTATAACTATTATCATTTTATCATAGAAGAACAATGAACTTCCGTAGTGTAAATAAGGTATTTTTTTTCTAAATAAAAGCAAAAGCACTTCAAAGTTTTCAATATTTTTCTAGTCTAAAAATAGCACCATGAAATAATAATTTTAATAAATTTTTTATTCCCATTAAGTGCATGATAAATGATATAAAGTAAATTTGTGTAATATTTCAGGATGTTTCATGCTCCAGACAACTATCATAATGCTTCATTACGACTGTCTGAGGTGCTCAATGATATTGGTGTTAATGAGAGAAAGTTGATAAAGAGGAGGAGAGCGTTTTTACTGCGGGAAACTACAGAAACAATCACACAAAGATTAATAGGTCATCAATTATCTATGTATCAGTTAGGAAGTCAGTCTGAAGGTACAACTACAGCAGGACTTCACTCTGACATGGATGTACTTTGCTGTTTAAATGAATTCAGTGTGATACAGGACTGGGCGGAGTGGTCTCATGGTAATAGCCACCTGCTCATGATACAGGATGAAACAACTCCACCAGGATATTGTTACTTACAGTGTACTAGAGATGATGAAACTATGGAATATGTGAATCACTTTGTAAAGGACACACATGGAAGAGTGTTGATGAAAAACACAGTGATTGATGATATGCTTCAGGGTTGCCAGCGACAAGGTCCATCACTGGCAACACAAGGAGTATTAGGTATAATGGATAGAGACAACATTCTTTCATATCCTTTTAAATCCTTACCACAGTCTGTCAGACATTGGTTAGACCAGGAACAGTCAAGGTGGCCTACTGCAGCAATGAAAAGATATGCACTAAAATCTGAGTGTTTTGTTGTTCCCACTGGCAGTACTGTTAGTGAAAATAAAGACTTCCAGTGGAGAATTTCTACCTGCTTGGCAGAAAGATGTTTCATGTTTAATCTAAATATTACTCAGATAAGGTGTTACATTCTGCTAAAGATGATTCTTAAAACATTTATTAATCTTCATGAACAAAAACATGTAACAAGTTATATGTGTAAAACAGTTTTATTTCACTGTATTAGGAGTAAACCTGTACATGTTTGGAAGGAAAGTAATATTCTTCATTGTTTAACATACTGTTTGTCTACACTCAATGAATGTATATTGTGTGGAAACTGTCCTCATTTCATTATACCTGGTAACAATTTGATGGCTGGTAAAATAACTGCTGAAAACAAACACCAATTACTTGAAAAGATATCAAACTTAAAATGGCATATTATTTCTTCTCTCCTCGAGATTCAAGTTGATAACCTTGGACAAAAACTACTGTTGAAGTTGAACATTATACCTGATGTAGATAATAATGCTACATTCTATATTGAAAGTACTGTAGGATTTCTTGAAGATGTAGGATTTAATGCATTAAATACTGCTGCTGCTATTGACTGTACCTATAAAGGATGTCTCCTATTCCTGAATAATAAAGGTATTGAGGAACAGAGGCATTTTCTATTGCAAACTGTTCTTAATTTAGTCAGGTACCACAATGAAGGAAATATGTGTGTACAGGCTGCATGCAGATGTCTGACACCTTCCATTTGTGCTACAATAGGATCTCTGATGGCATCCTACAACATTCAGCACAACAATTCTGTTTCTCCTCAAGCACTTGAATGGTTGTCCGCAGGAATTAACTCAGATGTCTCATCCAGCAGGCTGAAAATTGCTTCTGTGTTTTATTGTGTTGGTGACATGGAAAGAGCTGCTTTAATTCTGAGAGATACTGAAGAACGATACAATGTATATGTTGCTGAGCCTGTATGTGGATGTTACTCATTTCCAAAGGTCATGGCCAAAATACATTTTTGCATAATATCATCCAATTACATGTACAATGAAGGAGCTTTAAAGTATATTACAGTCTTCTGTGTAAGATTTCTCTCCACAGAAATAAAGTGTATTCCAAAGGAGCTTCAGTATGAAATGTTCCGGTCTACTGAAGGGGAACAACAACACAGAGGGATATATGATGGCTGGATGGATTTAGCTGTTGTAGATTCCATTCCATATCTTTACTTTCTTCAGTACAAGACCTATGGTTACCTACAGAGAGAACAAGACCGACAGCAAGCATTAAGTAAACTCATCATGGTAACTCTAAGAGAAGAAAACCTTGGACACAGGGAAACAGCCTGGAATCTGTTAGGACAGTGCATGGAGCAAGAAAATAGACCTCATGATGCATTGCAGTGTTACAGAAATTCACTTTATGTCAGGGAAACAAATAATGTTGCAAGATTTCATATATGTAGGCTTATGGCCAGGCTAATAGCTCTCGCAAACAGTTAAATTGGAATACTTATAAGCTATCAAAAGATGTTTTAAGAAGTGGCTGCTTAATAAAGGTTCTCATGACATTGTATACATATGCATTTGATATCTAAAAATAAGGAGATATGAGAATGTTGCACTGAAGGGACATACATCTACCCTAAAACTAGGGTTTAGCATGCAACCAACTGTATATAATGTGACATTAAATGCCTGTATGTGAAGTTGGTTTGAAACTTTGAGGAAACATCAAGTAGGCGCATTCCCCTGGTTTTGCACGAGTTAGCAATGATTCAATTAAAAGCGCAAATAGATTGGATACTATAATATACAGTAATAATGATGTGTTCTATAGACATATTATATCCATTTGTTAAGAGAAATCATGCAGCAAGTTGCATTAAACTTCAAATCAAATGATACAGGTTCTACGGGTTCCACTGCATACTGAAATCAAATATGAGTGTACATGTATTTTTTTAAAACAATACTAAATAAATGATGAACAGTTTTCTTTGGTTTTCTTCTGATGGCTCAGTTTTTTTTCAGTAATATACATGTTAAAGAAATTAAATAATGATACGATAATCAAATTCTTCATTTGCTTTCAAAATCCAGCTAGCATGCAATCATAGCATGACGCGGCCATCGTCTCCCATTGAAATTTATGTGGGTTGCTTCTTTAAGGGACCCCTATCTGTGGTCGGTGATTATAGAGCTGGTGAAACCTCTTTATTGGAGAAGTTGGCAGTTTCTAACAGAGGATTAGAATCTATTACTGCTTCTTCCCAGGAATAATGATAAGGTAAAGTCCCCCCCCCCCTTCCGTATACATGACCATTAAACGGTTGGAACTAACATCATTAAACCCATACAAAAACATCAGCTTCTGTAGGTATTTACAGTGTCATTGTGCTTCAGTGAATTATATTTGCAGTGGGTTTTTTTATTATGACCGCCACTACAGCCAAAAAAGAACTTGATTAGCAATACAGTAAATGTAAGTCTGACTTCATAATATTGGTTTTTGTATTGTTTGAGAAATTCCCAAATCTATTTCCAAAGAACGTATTGCATATTTCAAATTACTAGTATGTTTAAGTAAGACAGATCAAATGCTTACATTTCTCTGACATGCGCCAAATCAAGTCAATAGGTCCCATGTCAAATCAAACACTGAAGTATAAAGGCGTTACTTTGCACATCAGGAATATTATTATTTTTTCATTAACCCTTTCAAAAGTTAAGAAGGAGTATGTATGTATTCTAGAGTTCTATCGTTGGTACCGGATAATCCATATTGACCAACGCCCAAAATAGAGTTTAATTATTTTAGGTTTCCAGGGATAGTGTAACCTATTGTCTAGTCTCATCCGAAAGACCATAAGTTATGTTAGTGCAGGAGTGGGGGATCAAACCTGTGATCCCTGTATTACAAGTCCAGCATGTGACCACTGGACCACTGCTCCTTAAAAGGACTGGTGTATGTATGAGTTTTTATCGTTGGTACCAGATAATCTATATGATCAACACCTCAAGAAGAGTTTAGTTATTTTAAGTTTCGGGGATATAGTGCAAGATACAGAACGTGTCCTGTTCCAGAGACACCCCAATGGTTCTTTAACATGTCTCATCTTAAAGACCATTACAGTAGAATTCTGCATTATGACTATGCTGAAAATGCAACCAGACCTTGCTATTACAACCATTATTTAAAAGAACCAACTGTTTTTAATATCTATCCCTGTCTGGGACATCAAGGCTTTATCACTAGGGTACCTCCAGAAGTTATCTTCACACATGTGTGTCCCATTGTTGATTATGCTAATTTTGAGAAAAAATATTTTTTGGAATTAATTTTGTTGTGGGCTACTTGTTTGATATGGGTTACTATAATGTGCTTATTGGGATATTATCAACCTTGATACCATATTGAACTACAATGTATTGGAAAATCTGTATCAAAAGTTCAGCTTAAGAAAATAAAGTAGTCTTCAATTCATTGTTTTACCTATATCAAAAGTTCAGTTTAAAAACAAGTTGAATTCCTTATTTTACTATATATATATACATATACATTAATTTCAGTTGACAACAAAAGTCCTGATGAGTCAAACGAAAAATGCTAGCTGTATAATTATAACTTTTATAAAGGGAGACTATAACACATACATATCATTCTTTTGATCAATCTAATTATTCTCTCCCTTCATAATGACCTTAAGTTTAAAACCAAAAGAGGAAGTTTTAAATAAGATTACGTCAAATAAAAACCAATAGATTAACCTTCTCAAAATTGAAATAGAGATACATAAGGTAAGTTATAATACATTCTCAATACATATATAATATCATTATCACTTTATCAAAGAAAAACATGAATTTATTTAATGCAAATAAGGTAATATTTTTTTCTGAACAAATAGCAAAAACACTATCATTAAGGGAGACTAACACATACATATCATTCTTTTGATAAATCTAATTATTCTCTCCCTTCATAATGACCTAGCTTTAAAACCAAAAGAGGAAGTTAAAGATTACGTCAAAGAAATACCAATACAGTGATTAACCTGCTCAAAATTGAAAAAGTTTTATCAGGCAAGTTTTAATACATTCTCAATATATATATTATCATTTTATCACAAATAAAACTTCTGTAGTGCAAATGATGTAAAAAAAATTAAATAAAATAAAAAACACTTCAATGTTTCCATATTTTTTTAGTCTTAAAATAGCTCCATGAAATAATATACAAATCAGAATTCACCCTGGAATCATTTAGGACAATGCATTGAACCAACTGTTCGTATTATATATTCTATTGGTTGTTTATACCAGTAAAGCAAATACCAAGCTATTACTCTAGCGACTACTGCATCCTGTCTCTAGTGAGCAATTTACACAGTATTGCCACTAATCAGACAACAATATCTATCCCTGTCTAGGGCCTCCAGGCTTTTACAGTATGGTACCTCCAGAAGTTATCTTCACACGTGTCCCATTGTTGATTATGCAAATTTTGAGAAAAAATTTTCATTTTCAATTAATTTTGTTTTGGACTACGAAGTCTTGTTTGATTTGGGTTACTATAATAAAATTATGGTTCTTTAACATGCTTAGTGTACAACACTGATACATAGGACCTCGGCTTTTTAGGTCTCATCTCAAAGACCATTACAGTAGAATTCTGCATCATGACTATGCTGAAAATGCAGCTACCTTGCTATTACAACCATTATTTTAAAGAACCCACTTTTTAATATATTTTCTTTTGGTTGTTTATACCAGTAAAGCAACCACCACGCTATTCCACTAGCGACTACTGTATCTTGTCACTATTGAGCAATTTACACTGTATTATTGTCCACTAATCAGATAATAATATTTATCCCTGTCTAGGACATCCAGGCTTTATCACTAGTGTACCTCTAGAAGTTATCTCCACATGTGTGTCCCATTGTTGATTATGCAAATTTTGAGAAAAAATATTTTATTTTCAATTAATTTTATTCTGTGCTACTTGTTTGATATGGGTTACTATAATGAGCTTATTGGGATATTATCAACCTTGATACCATACTGAACTACAATGTATTGGAAAATCTATATCAAAAGTTCAGCTTAAGAAAATAAAGTAGTCTTCAATTCATTGTTTTACCTATATCAAAAGTTCAGTTTAAAAACAAGTTGAATTCTTTATTTTACTATATATATACATAATATACATTAATTTCAGTTAATGACAAAAGTCCTGATGAGTCAAACGAAAAATGCTGGCTGTATAATTATAACTTTTATAAAGGGAGACTATAACCCTCCCCTTTTCCCCCCCCCCCCCCCCCCCTAAACCAAAACCCAAAAAAATCAATATATTACCCCCCCCCCCCTCATCTTTTATAACACATACATATCATTCTTTTGATAAATTTAATTATTCTCTCCCTTCATAATGACCTCAAGCTTTAAAACCAAAAGAAGAAGTTTAACATAACGTCAAAGAAATACCAGTTACTGTGATTAACCTGCTCAAAATTGAAAAAGAGTTTTATCAGGCAAGTCTTAATACATTCTCAATATATATTTTATTATTTCATCACAGATAAAACTTCTGTAGTGCAAATGATGTAAAAAAAACTTAAATGAAATAAAAAACACTTCAATGTTTCCATATTTTTCTAGTCTAAAAATAGCTCCATGAAATAACATACAATTCAGAAATCAGCCTGGAATCTGTTAGGACAATTCATTGGGCAAGAAAATCAACTGAATGATTGGCCAGTAGCTAGTAAGGAAATTCACTTCATGTCAGGTAAACAAATAATGTTGCAAGCTTTCATTTAATATGTAGGCTTCTGTCCAGGCTAGTAGCTTTTGCAAACAGATAAATATGAATACTAAGGAACTAACCCAAAGATGTTTTAAGAAGTGGCTGCTTAACAAAGGTTCTTATGTATACAAGTCATGTGCTCTACCGATTAAGCTAACGAACTGAATAGTGTTCAAGTGTTTATAATAAAGTCTGACTTCATATACGATATTGGTTTTTGTATAGTGTTTGAGAAATTCCCAAATTCATTTCCAAAGTACGTATTACATTTTACAAAATGTTTAAGTAAAACAAATCAATTGCTAACATTTCTCCAACATGCGCCAAATCAAGTCAAAAGGTTCCATGTCAAATCAAATACTGAAGTACACTGCTCCTTAAAAGGACTGGTGTATGTTTGCATGAGTTTTTATTGTTGGAACCAGATAATCCATATGACATAGTGCAAGATACAGAACATGTCCCGTTTCAGAGACACCAACATGCCCAGTGTACAGCACTGATACATAGAACCTCGGCTTTTTAGGTCTCATCTGAAAGACCATTACAGTTTAATTCTGCATTATGACTTCAAATGTATACTGAAAATGCAGCTACCTTGCTATAACAACCATTATTTTGAAGAACCAACTGTTTTTATTATATATACTATTGGTTGTTTATACCAGTAAAGCAACCACCATGCTAATCCTCTAGAGACTACTTTATCCTGTCACAAGTGAGCAATTCACACTGTGTTATTGTCCGCTAATCAGACAACAATATGTATCACTGTCTAGGACTGCCAGGCTTTTACAGTAGCCTACTTCCAGAAGTTATCTTCACATGTGTGTCCCATTGTTGATTATGCAAATTTTGAGAAAAAATATTTTATTTTCAATTAATTTTGTTCTGGGCAACTTGTTTGATATGGGTTACTATAATGAGCTTATTGGGATATTATCAACCTTGATACCATATTGAACTACAATGTATTGGAAAATCTATATCAAAAATTCAGCTTAAGAAAATAAAGTAGTCTTCAATTCATTGTTTTACCTATATCAAAAGTTCAGTTTAAAAACTATTTGAATTCCTTATTTTACTATATATATACATACACATTAATTTCAGTTGAGGACAAAAGTCCTGATGAGTCAAACGAAAAATGCTAGCTGTATAATTATAACTTTTATAAAGGGAGACTATAACACATACATATCATTCTTTTGATCAATCTAATTATTCTCTCCCTTCATAATAACCTTAAGTTTAAAACCAAAAGAGGAAGTTTTAAATAAGATTACGTCAAAAAAAACCCAATAGATTAACCTACTCAAAATCGAAATAGAGATACATAAGGTAAGTTATAATATATTCTCAATACATATATAATATCATTATCATTTTATCAAAGAAAAACATGAAGTTATTTAATGCAAATAAGGATGTATTTTTTCTGAATTAAAGCAAAAACACTATTATTAAGGGAGACTAACACATACACATCATTCTTTTGATCAATCTAATTATTCTCTCCCTTCATAATGACCTAGCTTTAAAATCAAAAGAGGAAGTTTAAGATTACGTCAAAGAAATACCAATACAGTGATTAACCTGCTCAAAATTGAAAAAGAGTTTTACAGTTTTATCAGGCAAGTTTTAATACATTCTCAATATATATATTATCATTTTATCACAGATAAAACTTCTGTAGTGCAAATGATGTAAAAAAGCAAATTTAAATGAAATCAAAAACACTTTAATGTTTCCATATTTTTCTAGTCTAAAAATAGCTCCATAAAATAATATACAAATCAGAATTCACCCTGGAATCTGTTAGGACAATGCATTGAACCAACTGTTCCATGTAATCAAATACGGAAGTATGTTGTTACCAGTAAAGCAAACACAAGCTATTACTCTTGTCATTAACCCTTATAAGCAATAGTGATGCAATTTCCAGTTTTATCGTTAATCAGACAACCATATTACTATGAACGCCTAAGGTTACTTCCTAGGATTTCAAGATAGTGGTGCCTGACCATAGGTATCTTCGAAAGACATAAGTCATTGTTATGTGCAAAGCCGGGGATCAAACCGGTGATCCCTGTTTAACAAGTCCAGCATTTGACCACTACTAGTTCCTTAAAAGGTCTGGTGTATGTTTGTATGAGTTTCTATCTTGGTACGAGATAATCCATATGATCAACGCCCCCAGAAGAGTTTAGATATTTTAGGTTTCGGGGGATAGTGCAAGATACAGAACGTGTCCCGTTCCAGAGACACCCAAATGGTTCTTTAAAATGTGTAAAACACTGATACACAGTCACTGACCTCGGCTTTTTGGGTCTCATCTGAAAGACCATTACAGTAGAATTCTGCATTAGGACTATGCTGAAAATGCAGCCACCTCGCTATTGCAACCTCTATTTTAAAGAACCAACTGTTTTTATTATATATTATATTGGTTGTTTATACCAGTAAAGCGACCACCAACTATTCTCTGGGGACTACTTTTCCCCCCCCCCATAAGTTTTTTCCTTTTTTTTTTTCCCACTCAGACCACTAGATATTTATCCCTGTCACTAGGTGATCCATTGCTTTATCACTAGGGTACCTCCAGAAGTTATCTTCACACGTGTCCCATTGTTGATTTATAATGCATGCAAATTTTGAGAGAAAATATTTTATTTTCAATTAATATTGTTCTGGGCTACTTGTTTGATATGGGTTACTATATATATAATGAGCTTATTGGAATATTATCAACCTTGATACCAAATTGAAATACAATGTATTGGAAGATCTATTTCAAATCAGTTATCTTTAATATTGTTTCACCATTAAAAAATACAGTTAAAAAAAGTTGAATTCATTGTTTTACTCATATATATAATTATATACACGAATTTCAGTTAATGACAAAAGTACTGACGAGTCAAACGATAACTGCTAGCTGTATAATCATGTGTTCTATAATAAAGTGAGACTAACACATATATTCATCATTCATTTGATCAATCTTATTATTCTCTCCCTTCATAATGACCTTAAGTTTAAAACCAAAAGTGGAAGTTTTAAATAAGATTAAGTCATGCAAATAAATACCAATATATTTACCTACTCAAAATTGAAATTGAGGTACATAAGGTAAGTTATAATATATTCTCAATACAAATTATATAATATCATTATCATTTTATCAAAGAAAAACATGCATTTATTTAATGCAAAATAAGGTAATATTTTTTTCTGAAATAAAGCAAAAAACACTTTTATAAAGGGAGACATAACACATACATATCATTCTTTTGATCAATCTAATTATTCTCTCCCTTCATAATGACCTTTTAAACCAAAAGAGGAAGTTGTAAATAAGATTACGTGAAATAAATACCTTGGTCAATAGATTAACCTACTCAACATTGAAAAAGAGATTTATATAAGGCAAGTTATAATATATTACAACTGTTGCTAACCAACCCCCCCCAATTATCATTGTATACTCAGAGAACATGAACTTCTGTAGTGTAAATGAGGTAATATTTTTTTTCTAAAAAAAGAGCAAAAACACTTCAAAGTTTTCAATACTTTTCCAGTCTAAAAATAGCACCATGAAAAACCATACATTTCAGACATTTTTAGCTAAAATTTTATTCCCATGAAGTGCATGATAAATGATATAAAGTAAATTTGTGTAATATTTCAGGATGTTTCATGCTCCAGACAACTATTATAATGCTTCATTACGACTGTCTGAGGTGTTCAATGATATTGGTGTTAATGAGAGAATGGTGATGAAGAGGAGGAGAGCGAATTTACTGCAGGAGACTACAGGAACAATCACACATAGATTATTAGGTCGTCAATTATCTATATATCAGTTAGGAAGTCAGTCAGAAGGTACGACTACAACAGGACTTAACTCTGACCAGGATATAGTTCTCTGTTTAAATAAATACACTGTGATACAGGACTGGGCTGAATGGTCTCCTGGTAATAACAAACTGCTCATGATACAGGATGAAACAACTCCACCAGGATATTGTTTCTTACAGTGTATTAGATCTGATGTGTCACTTCCTGACACTGAGGAATATGGGAATCACTTTGTAAAAGACACACATGGAAGAGTGTTGATGAAAAACACAGTGATTGATGATACGATCGATGATTGTATGCTTCAAGGTGTACAGCGACAAGGTCCATCACTGGCAAGCCTAGGAGAACCAGGCTCAATTGATCAAGATTACATTCTTGCATATCCTTTAAAATCCTTACCACAGTCTGTCAGACATTGGTTAGACCAAGAACAGTCCAGGTGGCCTACTGCAGCAATGAAAAGATATGCACTTAAATCTGAGTGTTTTGTTGTTCACACTGGCAGTACTGTTAGTGAAAATAAAGACTTCCAGTGGAGAATTTCTACCTCCTTGGCAGAAAGATGTTTCATGTTTAACCTAAATATTACTCAGATAAGGTGTTACATCCTGCTAAAGATGATTCTTAAAACATTTATTAATCTTCATGAACAAAATCACATAACAAGCTATATGTGTAAAACAGTTTTATTTCACTGTATAAAGAGTAAACCTTTACATGTTTGGAAGGAAAGTAATATTCTTCATTGTTTAACATACTGTTTGTCTACACTTAATGAATGTATATTGTGTGGCAACTGTCCTCATTTCATTATACCTGGTAACAATTTGATGGCTGGTAAAATAACTGCTGAAAACAAACACCAATTACTTGAAAAGGTGTCAAACTTAAAATGGCATACTATTGGTTCTCTCCTTGAGATTCAGATTGATGACCTTGGACGAAGACTACTGTTGAAGTTGAACATTATACCTGATGTAGATTACAATGCCACATTCTATATTAAAAATACTGCACGATTTCTTGGAGATGCAGGATATCTTGCATTGAGTACTGCTGCTTCTATTAATGACATCTATAAACTGTGTCTCCAATTTCTGAATTATAAAGTTTTTGAGGAACAGATGCCTTTTCTATCGCAAACTGTTCTTAATTTAGTCTGGTACCACAATGAAGGAAATATGTGTGTACAGGCTGCATGCAGATATCTGACACCTTTTTTCTGTACTACACTAGGATCTCTGATGGCATCCTACAACATTCAGCTCAACAATCCTGTTTCTCCTCAAGCACTTGAATGGTTGTCTGCAGGAATTTACTCAGATGTCTCATCCTGCAGGCTGAAAATTGCTTCAGTGTTTTATTGTGTTGATGACATGGAAAGAGCAGCGTTATTTCTGAGAGATACTGAAGAACGGTACAATGTACATGTTGCTGAGCCTGTATGTGCATGTTATTCATTTCAAAAGGTCATGACCAAAATACATTTTTGCATAATATCATCCAGTTACAATGAAGAAGCTTTAAAGTATATTACAGTCTTCTGTGTAAGATTTCTCTCCACAGAAATAAACTGTATTCCAAAGGAGCTTCAGTATGAAATGTTCCGGTCTACTGAAGAGGAACGCCAACATAGAGGGATAGATGATTTAGGCTGGATGGATTTGGCTGTTGTAGATTCCATTCCATATCTTTACTTTCTTCAGTACAAGACCTATGGTTACCTACACAGAGTACAAGACCAAAAGCAAGCATTACGTAAACTTCTCATGGTGACTCTAAGAGAAAAAAACCTTGGACACAGGGAAACAGCCTGGAATCTGTTAGGACAGTGTATGGAGCAAGAAAATAAACTGAATGATGCATTGCAGTGTTACAGAAATTCACTTCATGTCAGGCAAACAAATAATGTTGCACGAGTTCATATATGTATACTTCTGGCCAGACTAGTAGCTCTTGCAAACAGATGATAATGAATACTTAGGAGCTAACCCAAAGATGTTTAAAGAAGAGACTGCTTAATAAAGGTAATCTCGATACATATGCATATGATATCTAAAAATAAGAAGGAGATATGACACTGTTGCCAGTGTTTTTAAGGGCCTTTTTGGGGCCGAAATTCGGCCCCATTCCCCTCCAAAATTAATATATATTTTTCCCCATTTTTGACAAAAAATTCCCCTCAAAATGTTGAAAAAATCTTTGATTAATTTAATCAAAAGTTGGCCAAACTTGTTATAAAAACATAAGATTTCATAAATTAAAGCACCAGAATAATTTGTTGCAACTATTTTGACATGTTATATGAGAAATAGTCAGGCGAAAATCGCCGATTTTGCGTTTGTCACCTATTTTCGCGACCCCGATTTTTGTTATTTTTTCAACGGAAACAGTGTTCCAAAGATGAAACAAGAGGGCCAAGATGGCCCTATATCGCTCACCTTGGTACAAGTCCACTTGCCTGGTGGAAGATCACTAGATAATGTTATATACCAAATAAGTTTTCCTATATACGCCTTTGTAAAACAAATGATCCCCCCCCCGGGCAAGGTCAATTTTGACCCCAGGGGCAAATTTGAACAAACTTTGAAGAGGTCTACTAGGCAATGCTACATGCCAAATATCTAAGCTCTAGGCCTTGTGGTTTCAGAGAAAAGATTTTTAAAGTTTTCCCTATATAAGCCTATGTAAAACTAAGTGACCCCGGTGGGGTCAATTTTGACCCAGGGGTCATAATTTGACCAATCTTGGTAGAGTTCCACTAGCCAATGCTACATGCCAAATATCTAAGCTCTAGGCCTTGTGGTTTCAAAGAAGAAGATTTTTAAAGTTTTTACTATATAAGCCTATGTAAAACTAGTGACCCCGGTGCGGGGTCAATTTTGATCCGAGGGTCATAATTTGAACAATCTCGAAGAGGTTCACTAGCCAATGCTACATGCCAAATATCTAAGCTCTAGGCCTTTTGGTTTCAGAGAAGAAGATTTTTAAAGTTTTTCCTATATATTCCTATGCAAAACTAAGTGACCCCGGGGGGTCAATTTTGACCCGGGGTCATAATTTGAACAATCTTGGTAGAGGTCCACTAGACAATGCTACATGCCAAATATCTTACCTCTAGGCCTTTTGGTTTCAGAGAAGAAGATTTTTAAAGTTTTTCCTATATATGCCTATGCAAAAACTAAGTGCCCACCAGCAGGGCGCAATTTAGACCCGGGGTCATAATTTGAACAATCTTGGTAGAGGTCCACTAGACAATGCTACATGCCAAATATCTAAGCTCTAGGCCTTGTGGTTTCAGAGAAGAAGATTTATAAAGTTTTTCCTATATGTTGCCATAGCAACCAGAGTTCTGCATGGAATGGAATTCTTTGAACAACTTTTGATAGAGCTTCATGCAAGGAACATCCCTGCAAAGTCTCATCAACTTGGCCCAGTGGTTTCAGAGGAGATGTCATTTGAAGGAAATGGTGGACGGCCCACGGACGCCGGACAGAAGCGTCCTAAAGCCACCGCCTTGTGCCAGGTGCTAAAAAAGATACTAATACAATGTTTTCAATTGAAAATAGAAGTATTACTTATTATTCAAGTGTGTTTTAACACCTATGCTGCTAAGTTATGTTCCTGACACCAGATTTTTATATAAAATTTTGTTATGTTAAATCAGGGATCGTATATACGTTGAAATCTCGCAAAATCTCGCCGAGACAGAGAATTCGTACTGTTTTGCACCGTTTCACAATCCGTTAATATAATGAATCCTGGTTAAATTGTTATGTCCTCTCTTTATATTTGGCAAAAGAATAATGTCATTTACATACTTGATAGTTTTGTTTCTTTATAATATAACATTTTTAAATGTATTATATTTTGTACATTTTCTAAAAAATTCCCCTATTCTGGCAAAATGACATAAAAATTCCCCTCCTGACGGGCCCCGCCACCTTTCCCCTCAGACTGAAAAAAAACACTGGTTGCACTGAAGGGATGTACTTCTACTGTAAAACTAGGGTTAAACATGCAGCCAACTGTTTTAGTGCGACCTTAAAGGCCTGCATGTAATGTAAGTTTCAAACTTTTAAGAAATGTCGAGTAGGCGCGTTACCTTGGTTTCACACGGGTTAGCCAGGGTTGAAGAAAGCACAAATAGATTACTGGATTCCTACCAGTTGTCGGGCGCTACCAGATCTTCGGGCGTTTTTATGTTTCGTACCCAATACGCTTTATACCGTACTCAAGGTCCTAGATTACGCAACCGTGTCACTGGGACGATTGTTCTTTCGGTGTAAGTGACTAAGTAGGAAACTCACACTTCTCATATTTGTTAAATATCCCGCTTAAATCACTTCTCTATTGTGTTACTATTTATAACCTAAGCTGCCAGCAGTTGGGGTTTTTCCGATTTTATTGCGCATGCGCTGAGATAAAAGCAGGGGTTCAGTTTGTAAAGGTACACTGACTATCGATATTGCAGAAAATGTGAACGAAACTATGTCAGATATATAATTATTTGAATAAAATGTGTAAAAGTAAGTATATTCAAGAAATACAATTTTAACATAAATGGACCTTGTAACGGATGAGGCATAATATAAAGTCGATATGAGATAAGTAGTTTTAAATACGGTGGTAGAAAGCAGTTGTCAGAATTGGCTGAGTGGTTACGATCATAGTTTGTTATCCACGCGGACAGGGTTCAAGGCTCACAAGACACTAATTTTTTATTTTTGGCTTCCCCTTTTTTTCTTTTTTAAGGATCAGCATGAGAAAGAAAACTCATTACTGTTAATATTCCATCCTTCTGAACATGAACACTACATACCTAAATAATGCAAGTTAAATGGTGTGTATCTTGAATGGAATATACTTATATTTATTGGGTTTTTTTTCGTACATGTATTTAAAATAATAAAACAAGCACTAAACATCTTTGTTGAGAATAGTGCTTTGCACAAAGTTGAGTGCCCGATAATTGGTTGCCCGATGTCGCTTAAAGAGAGAAATTGTACCCCTTTTCTGGCCTCATTTATAAACAAGCTGTGGACGCAGTCGCTAAACTGACAAGTTTATAATGTCATCACAATACCTAAGTTTATCCATGGAAAATTTTATGGGTTTACTAGTATTTGTTGCTACAATAAATACAAAAATGTTCATTTTCCACCCGAGAACTGGTAGGAATCCAGTAGAGACTATAACAATGCTGCGTTCTATAGACAATTATTTTATCCATTTGTTATGAGAGATCATGCAGCAAGTTGCATTAAATTTCTGATCAAAGTAAACAAATTCTATGGGTTCTGCTGCATACTGAAATAAATTATAAGTATACATGTAAATTTTTTAACATATTAATGATGAACAGTTTTCTGTTGTTTTCTTCTGATGATTCGTTTTGTTTTCAGTAATACATGTAAAAGAAATTAAATAATGATACGCTAATCAAATTCTTCTTTTGCTTTCAAAATCAAGTTACCAATCATAACATGATGCCACGATTGACTCCCTTTGAAATTGATGTGTGTTACTTCTTTAGGGGTGCCCTTCTCCACGGCTGTGTTGTTAGAGTTGCTAAAACCTCTTTATTGGAGAAGTTGGCAGTTTCTAATGGAAGTTTGGTGTCTATTACTGCTTCTTCTTAGAAACGATGACTAGGTAAATTGCTCCCTACGCCCCCTCCTCCCCTGTTTACATGACCAATATCAAACACATACAACAAAAGCTTCTTAGGGTAACATATTTACAGTGTCATGTGGTTAATATTCAGTGAATTTTATTTTTGGTGTTTTCATTACATCTGCCACTGCAGTAAAAAGAGAACCAAGTTAACAATTATATAGTATTATAAGTCGTTCTTCATACATTGGTTCAGTTATTATAGGTTTCGGAGGATAGTGCTCGATAGAGAACGCATCCCGTTCCAGAGACATTGTCTGGTTTTTTACCATGGCTGGTGTAAAGCACGGATACATGGGACCTCAATTTTTAAGATCTCATCCAAAAGACCATTAGTTATTTTAATGGAGGAGCAGGTATCGAACCTGCGATCCCTGGATTACAAGTCCAGTGTGTCACCACTGGACCACTTATCCACTCCTTAAGAAGGACTGGTGTATGTATGTATGAGTTTTTATTGTTGGTACCAGATAATCCATATGAGCAAAACCCCAAGAAGAGTTAAGTTATTTTTGGTTTCAGGGATAGTATAAGATACAGAATGTGTTTTGTTCCAGAGACACTATCTGGTTCTTTAACATGTCCAGTGTACAGCACCGATACAAATTGGGACCTTTTTAAGTGTCCTTTTAAGGACAACTAATACCTGCGGGGTTTTTTTTATGTCTCATCCAAAAGAAGTGCTCTTTCTATCAGACCAAGAAATTTTAGGTGAGAGGAATTTTAATGTGTTGAGGGTTATTCACATGCACTTTTTCTGTGTTAATGTTGCACTTCTACTTAAAATCTGGAATTGTATATTTTGCACAAACTTTTCATCACAAACTCTATAAAGGGAGATAACTCAAACCAGGGTAAGTTTGTGCTATGGTTCTTGGAAACTGCACTGCATCTTAATGTCCTCTTTGACTTTATGCAATTTGAATACATTCACTACTGTAACAGTACTTAAGGACTTATGGTCCAGCCAAGAAAAAGTAATAAAGGGAAATAATTCAAAAATAGGACATATTAGAGTTAACGTCCTTGTACACTGCACTTCCTCTCAATGTCCTCTGTCTGTGTGTAAAATAGCTACATAAGACAATGAATGACATCAAAGAGAATCAACTGTAACCTATTGTTGCCATAGCCACTTAAGCCCCACTGTTTGGGCTCTGATGGGCAAACACACAGACAGAGCCCATTACCATTATCCCCTCTGCAAAGGGAGGGGGGGGGTGAAAAAAAATCATTTGAATATTTCAAATATTCAAGACAGATAACAAGTTAACCACTTACCTCCCATGTCCTGGCTTTAGTTTTACTCTGAACAGTTCCTGAGCTGCCAACTACATCCAAGGAAAACTTGTCTGACCAATCACCTTCTCCGATCTTCAGAGAAGCCTGAAAAATCAACCAATCAAATTACTGATTATCTGAGATAGTCAATGATCTTACCAATCAAATTAATTCTCACAGTCTAACTGAAATCTGACTAATCACTACAGCCAATCAAATTATTACATTATCCATGCATTGACCAACTATGTCAGTTAGAAGTTAATAACCAATGAAATTCCGTTCTACTTGACATTTTGAATAATCACCTCCAGTTTTCCTAAAATTTTGAATACTGATCAAGGTTCAACCAATTGCATCTTTCCTTACAAAATGTCAATACTTATTTAGCTGGAGAATCACTGATAAAAATACTACAAAGATAAAGAATGGAAATTCCCAATTTTTGTAACTTTTCAAAGAACAATAAAGTAACATCAAAAGTAAAACATCAGCAATATCAAACTGCAAAACTGTAAATGCATTGTGGAAAATATTTATTATATAGGTATACATTTTGTACTATACAAATAGGCAGTTATTTTTTCTAGAATTAAAAGTCAAATTAAGCTAGAACTGTTTCTAAGAAATATAGCATTAAGGAAGAAACAGTGGGATCTAAAGGTAAATATATGGGGCCAAAGTGTTCCAAGCAAAGATGGCTTAAAGTACAGGAAGTGATTATAACTGCTTTCTGATAACCTATGATGAAAATGTTAAAGCTGTGTTCTGCAAAGTATAGCTCTTAAGAGGCCAACAGTGAACCTATCTGTTCTGATCAATTTCTGCCATTTTAGACATTCCAGTGACTAATTCAAAATCATTTTAAGTGTGCACCCCTATGAATAATTAATGGTAGTATCCAAATTGAAAGATGGACAAGTCCATTTTAGAAATTGAGGAAAGTCAGGGTAAAGCAACAACAGTGAGCTGTCTTATCTCTCTTTATAAAGCCTATACAGTTCAAGCAACTACTTAAAGGGAGGTTAGTATATAATAATTCTAAGTAAGGGGAGATAAGCCAGGTATGTATTAGGTAATGGGTGGGGTATGATATAAACAGAGCTAGCAGCAGAGAGACATTTTTGAAAGTTGACTGCAAAAATTCATATAAGTTAACAGTTTTGCAGTTAACCCTCTGTATGGTAATCATGTAATACCCGAGCCTTTGATTTACTGAACTCCTGGGGATGAAAAACAATGCAAAGTCTGGTCAATTTATAGATAATTTCTCTTGAAAATATTTGTACCTATAATTTACTACAGTAACAGTGATCTCAATGGATGACAACTGTTACTATAATTACATCAACAGTGTATGACATCATTGCAGTGCTATAAATAGATCAACAGTCTATGATATCATTGGACTGCTATAAATAGACCAGCAGTGTATGACATCATTGTACTACTATAAATAGATTAACAATGACTGCCATGTCTGTATATGATAATAGGAGATATTTTATATATCAACAACAGTACAGCTTGACCATTCACTAACATTGCACCAACACTACTACCTCAAAAGTAGTCTAGAACCCAAAAACTATTCCAAATAGCACTCTACCATAAAAAGTAGTCTAGAACCCAAAAACTAGAAACAATTTAGCACTCTACCATATATCATGCAAATAAACTTTCCTTATAATAACAGTTAGCAAGCAAATACATCTACTCTCAGCTTAACATCATGTTTATTGACACCAAGAATGATCTATCATGACTATCATGCAAATGCAATTTACAGTTTGCCCTACTTTCCAATTCAATCAAATGCTCCAATTTTACAAAAATGCAACTTGAAGATTAATTTTCAATATTGTCTTAGCATCTGCAATATTAAAATAATTATTCAACATATTTTTTTCAATAAGTAGAGCTGTTACATCACAGACCTTAGCTGTAGCCCTCAATCTATATATTTCAAAACAAAAATTGTCTGTAGGTGGAGCAAACTGTGAGCTGAGTTATAGGTTAATATTACATGAATAAAGAAACTTATTGCTGCCGTTCGCTGAAACCTGCCTTGCAATGAATTTGCTTAGTCAGCAATAAATTTGCTTATTCAGCAATAAATTTTCTTATTCCGCAATAAATTAACTTATTCCGCAGTAAATTTGCTTATTCTGCAATAAATTTGCTTATCCAGCAATAAAGTTGCTTATTCTGCAATAAATTGCTTATTCTGCAATAAAGTTGCTTATTCAGCAACAAATTTGCTTATTCCGCAATAAATTTGCTTATTCGCAATAAACGCTTATTCGCAATAAATTTGCTTATTCAGCAATAAAGTTGCTTATTCTGCAATAAATTTGCTTATTCAGCTATAATTAATCTGGCGTAACATTTACAGCAATAAACTTGCTTATTCAGCAATTCCTGTAATATGGACCTATTACTTAAACTTACATAATGGTCTACAACATATCATGCAAAACAATAAAATATTACACAGCAATATGTCATTAGCAAGCAATATTAGAATATCTAAATTTGATTTATGCAAAATTATCATACTGTATAGTAAGTTAATTTGGCAAGACCAAATTTAGTCCAGCTGAACAGAAACTAAATATTAAGCCCCCTGATAACTTAAATATGTTTACACAGAATAATGAATTTACTAACAAAATTAATAATGATAGAACTGCACTCTTTATACTCTAAAACAATGTAAAATATATTTTCTAACTAAATACATTGTATTGAATGAAATTAATTGAATTACTTACACTTCTCTTTACAGTGTAACAGTATACCCCATCTGGCTAATAAAGTCCCCCAAAATTAACAAAGACATCCTTCGGCAAATGTTACGAAATCTAACTTAAAAACACTTCTGTCACTTATATACTTTATGTCAAGTAATTTTCATTCTACAATATTGCTTGATGTGCACACGGGTTTGGCTAAAACAAAAGCATAATTTTTTTAATTCTGTCAAATCTGAAAATCAGACATACAAAACATTTACTCCCCCTCTTCATTTTTACAAAAAGACAAATTTATGTAAAGTTACAGTGGATGTCACAATTTCAAATGTTACATTGGTTGCTAATTTAGGAAGATTTTCAATTTTGACATCCATGGGGATCTTGCAAAATAAAATGATGACATGGTTTCTTTGGAGAAAATTTTTCAAACCCTTCATATGAAACTAAATAAATTAGTTGTCAACAAAGGGAGGTCACTCAAACCACACCAAAAAGGGGAAGCAACTCCAAAATCAAAGGTAAGAGCAAATAAGTTCAGCAAAACATATATAAAATCCAAAGCGTACAGAAATGCTGTAAAATAATAATTGCCGGCACCCAATGCTCTTGGTCCCTTCTGGCTATATTATATATTATGGGAAAAATCACTAGCAAAGTTTTGTTTTCATCAATATTTTATTAATTAACTGCCAACCTATGAAATTTTTTTGCACTTAACATTTTGATACTCTTCAATAGAAGTCCAAAAATGCACTAAATTTCAAATTGCTCATCTGCTTTGTATGTTGCTTTGAAATATTACAGTAAATTGGGTAACTTTCTCATAACTTAAAATTTCATAAAACTGAATTTGCGCAATTTGATAGCAGAGACATATTTGTGAATCTTGACTTAAAAAAAAAATTATGAATCGTGAATTTCAAAATTATAGATCATGAATTTCAAAATTCTGAAAGGAGAACTATATGCTTATAAAATTTGTATGAGTCTAATATTTTGCCAAAAATATAAAAATATAAAGTAGCAAAGGGGGAATGGCAAAGATAAAATATTTTGAAATCAAGCAGTATTGCTACTAGAATACAAAAATTTTGCTACTACGATTATTATTCATCAGAATACAAAATTTTGCTTTTTAAAAATCACCCACAATTGGGGAAATGAGCAAATATAGGGGTGTCCGACAATGCACAAATACTGCACTAAATGAAAGCATAATATTACGGCAAAAAAAAAAAAAAATTTGCAGTGCCACGGAAACCTACTTTTCCACTCTGCTTCATTTCTTTCACTTTCTGCTTTTTGCCAGCATCCTTCTTTCTCTCCAATGTGTCTTTCTTTCTATCCAACGTGTCGTCCTTAAAGTTTTTGAAATAGTTAGGCCACTGTGCTAGGACAGTGCAAATGTTACAGCAGTGTATAAGGCCAAAATAAATTAATATTGCAGTTCTGGGAACCATACCAACCATATCTTTTAGTCCCTATTTCAAATTATTTTTCAGTAGCCACAAAAAATAATCTGCCACTTTCCAATACTGAGAAAAATAAAATTGTCCTGTATTTAGCTAAAACAAAACAATTAAAAAAACATAATTTTTTTCTGACTTACGCACCCTTTTGTTTTTTCAGTATGTTCCCAAAACCCCAATACTGTTTTCATGGCCTCATAGCAGGCAAAACTGCACTATGAATTGGTGTTTTATAACATAAGTGTGTTTCCTAAATAACCAAGACTATAGCTCTTACACTGAAGTTGTAAGGGTATCACATTTACTGTAAAAATCTTTATATTCGCAAGCTGTTTATTCAGCAATTTCCCTATTTTTCTAGTTCTTCACAAGACGTAAGTTTTTTAATTAAGGAACAAGCACTTTTTTAATTACACAATCATTGTTTCTTTACTATTTTAGCGAGTTTGATGAATTTGAGAAGTGCTTCATTCACATTTATTATGATGACAATCTTGCGAAAAAAACGACTTTTACAGTAGGTAATTCTCGTAACAAATCTTACTAGCTTACAGAACAGCCATTTGCACTTGATTTACAGAAAACATTTTCTATTTATTTCTCTCTTTCTAATTTATTACAGCATGCCCTACTTCCCTATCCATTAATTACAAATGCTCTTATTTCATTCAACAAAGAGAGATGTATTTTCCATATTGACTCAGTGTCAATTATTTCACTTATTTTTCAAATAAGTAGG
The DNA here is from genome assembly GCA_022818135.1 of Saxidomus purpurata. Taxonomy (NCBI): domain Eukaryota; kingdom Metazoa; phylum Mollusca; class Bivalvia; order Venerida; family Veneridae; genus Saxidomus; species Saxidomus purpurata. The sequence goes on from JAFMSR010000019.1 coordinate 4,789,661, forward strand.
ACCGTGACATCACAAAGATAAACTCCGCCCTACAAATATCTATATCTATATTTCAATGCAAACATTATCTATAAGTTGAACTTTTAAGTCCATATCACAGGAATAAACAAACTTAATGCTGTGGTTTGTTAACGCTCCCTTGCAATGAATTTCCTTTTTCCTATTAATATAAACCAATAAACTATTACGGTACTTAATATGAAGAAGGGGATAGGATAATTGCCGTTGATCACTGGGTTCCCAATTTTTTTACTCTGGCCTCTGTTTATGTGTACCATAGGGAACCAGCCATAGATTTCATAAATGAAAACGCAGAGTAACGTACCATCTACTTTATGATGTAACAGTAGAACAAGAGATGATAAACTGTCATAAAATATGCCCGCAAGTGAAAAAGTCTAAACTGTTCAAATTTTGGCAATCAAAGGGCAACAACTCTGGAGTGACTGGCATATAAAAAGACATTTTCTGTAAACAAGTGCCTATGATGATGACTAGCTAACTACGTCTGTATAATATTCATTATCTATATTAATGCCAAGTTACACAAACATCGACTAAAAAAAACAACAATTCTAATCTTTCAATAATCAAAAAGTTCAGCTATAGTCAAAATAAGACCATTAAATTGATTCGTTCTTCTTTGTTAGTAGCATGAAAACTGAATTTTCCACAAGTGATTTTCAGTGATACACAACAAACCGTGAAAAGTTACTTTACATGAAATGTTAAATGAATTTTCGCAGGGTTTAACGCCCGCTTTTCAACACAATTTCAGTTATTTTTACAAGCAGGCAGTTGTGCTAACCATCATTCCTGGTAAGAACCAGTACTAGACTCCTATCCTCTGTAAGAAACTGCCAACTTTCTCACATACAGAAACATGGTCCAAAGCCGGACTCAAGCCCATGACCGTCGGTCAAAAAGAGGTTACAGTGATTCCAAGCCAGTGACTTATTACTAGCACTCCACTAGAAAGCAGGTTAAATGTTAAATTTAATTTTTGTGACATTAGAATTCACAATTCAAAAAAACAAAGAAAGGGCAACAAATGGCCCCTGAAATTTCTGAGATCCCTGTGAAATAAGTCCACTTGCCTGGTAGATCACTAGATAATGTTATATACCAAAAGGTTTTCCTATATACGCCTTTGTAAAACAAGTGCCCCCGGGACAAGGTCAATTTTGACCCCAGGTGCATATTCTTGAACATAAAATGTAACAAGGTTATGGCAATGCTACATGCAAAATGTAAAAGCTCTAGCCTTGCGGTTTCAGAGTAAAAAGATTTTAAAAATTTTTCCTATATAGGCTTTTGTTAAACTAAGTGACCCCACAACGGGTAATTTTGACTGGTTATAATTGAACAACTTGGTAGAGGTCCACTTGCCAATGCTATATCAAATATCTAACTATATGCCTTATGGTTTCAGAGTAAGAAGAACTTTTTACCAAATTTTTCTGAGAACATGCCTATTTATAACTAAGGACCCCCTTTAAGATATAACAAATTTTGAACAGGTTTCTTAATTGGAACAATCTTGTAGAGGTCCACTAGCCAATGCAGACCTGTAAAATTAATCTCGCTAATTAGTATGTGGCACCATGTATATGAAGATTTTTACCAAGCCCTTCATATCAGCCTATGCAAAACTAATACCAAACTTAATCTTTGAACCGGGGTCATAATTTATCAAGTCATCGTAGAGGTCCACTAGACAGTGCTACATGCCCTTTATCTAGAACTTGACCATTGTAGTTTCCACATAGAACAGACAAATATTTTTAACTTTTCTAAGATATGCAAGAACAAGAGAACTAAGGCACACTTCGGGGAAATGTTGCCCGGCTAAAATTAAAATCTTGGTAGAGTCCACTAGACAAACCTAACACCTACCACAATACCTCAAGGCCTTGTGGTTTCAGTAGGAGAACATTGCCAAGTTTTTCCTTTTTTTGCTTAGACAACAAGAGTTCATGCATTGAATGGAATTCTTTGAATCGCAAGGCTTATAAGGATACAGGCCTGCATAGTTTTATCAACCTTCCTCTTTCAGAGAACCATGTCCATTTGAACAAAAATCTTGTCTGGATGAAGGACCCAGACTAGTTAAATTACTGGATTTTGAATAGCCACCTTGGCGTTTCAAGGTGAGCTAATACAATCTGATTTTGATAGATTTTTACAACAAATGTTACTGAAATTTCTGAGATCTCTGTGAAATTAATCTTCTATGCATAATTCTGCATTTTAATGCTGCTCGGGTTTAAGAACTGATTTAATGTTTCTGGTTAAAGTTTAAAGCTGCTATCAAGTTGCATATATTTAAAAAGCTAAGATTCTCCAAAATGATTTCTCAAGCATGCAATGTAATAGTTGTGGCTAGATATCAACAAAAAAGCAACCTACATAGCAATTTGAGAAAATATATTCAAATAGTTTATTTTTTTGTTTAACGGCACCACTACATCTTTATAGTTAAGGGAGTAACTTTCAAATTCACTTGTAATGCTTGTATACTACGCTATTATATGTTATGTTCAGAGTTAGAAGAACTTTTTCACCAAAATCTGAGAACAAGCATTTTAACAAGTGATTTTAAGATATAACAAATTGTGAACAGTTTCTTCACAGGAATATCTAGGGTATTAACCATACAGACCTGTAAAATTAATCTGTCCTAATTAGTAATTTTGCAATCCATGTATATGTATGCATACCAGGCCCTTCATTCAGTATGTACTAATATACCTAAACTTAATATTCTGAAAATGTATGATAATATAGATCATGTGCATAACAGTCATACTAACTTTAATGCAATTGACCATTTTTTTTGCCACTTTAGTAAGTCTAACAATTCAAAATATATGTGTTTGCTTCAACATTTTAAGCATGAAAGAACAAGAGTACATAGAAATTCAAAATTTGCTGATTAGCTTTGATATACTCAAACATAACTTCTAGCAACTATACCACAGTGACTGCTGACTCATTAGGAAGAACAGACAAAATTTACATTTTTCTTGACAACAATGACAAACATTCCAGAATATGAATCACAAGGCTATAAATGTAGGCCGACAGTTCTTTACCTTCTCTTTGAAACCAGTCCAGAAAAAATCTTTCTCTATGAAACCCAGTCTAAGGTAACAGTGGTCCTAGATTTTGATTCAGCTCAAACTTTTCTTAACATTAAACTGACTATGCAGATGCTATTTGATATCACTGTTACAAGGCTTAATTATTTGCACCTAAGCAATGTCTATATAGAAATTCTTCAACAGTATTTTACTTGATGATTCATAAATAATTTACTTGTCAATCACAAAATAATCTTCTTAGAAATCGCTTACAATATAATTCTGCATGAAATCAAACTAAACAGGTGCGACAGAGGAGGCCAGGTGTATGTTCTTGCCATGGACGCAACCGTATAGAATTTATAAAACTATGTGTTTGCCTTGCAAATCCCGAGACATATACATTAACACTAGCCTACAAATGACAATTTTCTCTGAGGTTACTTATCAAGCTATTAGTATTTACTAACCAAATGTAAATTCTTGGGACAATTTACTGAACAATCGGAATTTTTACCTTTTCTTGGAAGGAACAATGCTAATTCTTCTTAAATACTCCATAATTGACATCTTTCAGGTCGGATGGATGGTCGACTGGCTCATCATCACCGGCCTGAAAGGTCAAGGTCAAACTTGTCAACAGTGGTCCAGATCGGTCAGGGTCAAACTTGTCTATACATTAAATGATTTGCTGGTGACTTTTAAATATACATTCTACAATTTTATTTGCACTCTGCAATAATCTTACTGTAAACCTTTCAGAAATTATTTCAAACTTTTTATTCTTAAATTCATTAATTCTGCACCCACAAACAGTTTTACAGACTTAGAAGTACATTGCTTTCACAGACTCTTGTCCAAGGAAACTACCTCATGCAGCTTGACTGGGCTTTGAACCCAGATGCCCTTAACTGTGAAGCAGGTGCTGTACCCCCTTTGCCAATCAACTTGACTTAAAACCTAAGATTACAGGGCTATTCAATGTACATGTGTTATTACTGACACAAAAATAACAGCATTAAAAAGGATAAGATATACTACCTTATACTTTAACAATGTGTCAGTTTTGTTTATCATCCAATAGGGGCTATACACTGACACGTCTAGAACACCCGGACCTTGTTTGTAGTGAAGACCCAGGTCCTGAAATACAGAATGTCAATTGATTGTTACAGTAAAAGTTTAAGCATTTATATACCAAATTGAATGTCATTCATTATGAGAGGGCAAGCAATTTCTGACCTACAGCATTGTCTACTGAAACATGTCTACCTCCAAATTTATTCAAACTTAAATCACAATTTTAACACATAGTTTTCAAAACATTGAAATGAATATTAAGGAACAATTCTTTTTTCAAATGATAATAATGCCCAAAAATGGTCCAAAAAAGCTTTAAAATGGACAAAACTCTTCAAATGGACCAAAAAAAACTACCTTAAAATGGTTTAAAAAAAAAAATTCTGTAAATTTTAATTACACTGCATTGTTCATGCCCAACATAAAAAGTTCACCTGATGAAGTTTATTACTTGTACAACAAAATGCGTAGTCAGTATGATTCAAATTGTTTATAGTCCCTGCGAGACCCAAGGATTTTACCTCAGGTGAATCTACCAAGGCCAAACAAATGCATTGTGAACTTTTTTTTTTAGTTTGTCTTCTTTCTTATCTTATACCAAGTACACATAGAATATATCTTACCAGAGTTAGTTTCTTGGACTTGTCGTATGCTTCAAATGTCCAGACGGATAACTCTGGTATATCAACTTCCAATAACCGTCGCCCCACCCACTCCATGCCCTGGTAATCTTGGATCTGAAACAAAAGTTGTAAGTTTACATTTTTTCACTTACACAGAACATAGAGATAAGTTCAGTAACCTATACTGACAACATTTTGAGGTTTAAACTATAGAGCAGACAAGGTTAATCATTTGATCTATAGAGCAGACATTTTTTAATAATTGAATATAGGGCGACAAGGTTAATCCACCGTTTGAATATAGAGCAGACAAGGTTACTACTTTTGGTAACTTTAGCAGGTTAATCCACTGTTGAACTATAGAGCGACAAGGTAAGCCTAGTTTGAATTAGAGCTGACTAGGTTAATCCACCTGTTTGAACTATGGCCGAATGGAATCACTTTAGAACTATAGAGAGTCAAGGTTAATCCACCTGTTGGAACTCATAGGCGACAGTAATCCAGTTTGAACTAGAGACAAGGTTAATCCATGTTTGAACTATACCAGCATGTCAATGTTAATCCACCTGTTTGAACTAAGCCAAACAAGGCTTCATCATCTTTGAAATTAAGGGCATATTACAAGAGAACGGACTCTTTGGCCAATTTTGGTTCAAGGGCCATAATCCAAAAGTCCTTCTGAGCTGTGCCCTGATATTATGTCCAAAGATATTTTCATAATTTTAAAGACTGTTTAACTCCTAAGGTGGACAATTTTATTTTGGCCTGGATTTCTCAAGGGCAAGATAAAAGTGCCTGGATTGATTTGGGATTTACGAACTTGGCCAGGGACTTTAGAACTTAGCAAGCACTAATCCAGTAATGGCCCATTGTCTAGTTTTAACTGAACAAATCCTTTGTTATAATAAGAATTTAATCTTAGTCTTGCCCACACACTATCAAGATGGAGTTACACGTCAAGGTGATCAGACTGTACCCTAATATAAGATATTTACAATTTAAAGCTGTTTTCCCCAGAGGTTTTTATGCTGGCTTCAAAAGTACATAGATTCATAAACAGTTCAGAACCTTACCAGCATGACAGGTAGTTTTCAAGTATGCTCCGGCAAGACAAGTAACAAAGGGCAATAACTCTGTAACGAGTGGTATGGTTCTTGAGCACTGCACCTTCATTGGCTAGACCCAATTGTATTGAATTCACAAGTAGTTTTCAAGTTATTTAGCCGACAAAAGTAACAGGCAATACTTGTAATGTCAAAATGGAGTTATCATTCTTATCACTGCACTTTATCTAATATGCTAACTTGTATGAGTTATATTAATTCCACTTTTTCATTTTGTTCCGAAAGGTAGAGACATGGCCTTGACCTTTACAAGGCCATGACCAACCACCGGGTAACTACTATATAATGACTATACCCTGAGATGGTTAGCGACCCCTTGACAAATAACAGTTTTGACCTAAATGCTTGTAAAGTTCAAGGTTATGCATGAGAATGATGGGGTAAAGGTGAAAGGTCACTTACCTCAAGCACTACCTTGACCTTGTAAGGTAAAAGGTTATGCATGACAACAGTAGGGTAAAGGTGAAAGGTCGTTGACTTGGCAGCCAATGTGTCACCTCCTTCGTAGTACACTGATTCAATGTCTGCTCTGACCTAAAAATCAAGTAAAATATCAATAGCATTATCAATTAATGTTCGATACTTCTTACTAAATACACAAACATAAAAAGTGAAATTAAAGTAACATGTTAAACAGTAGGGTGTACCACTGGTGCATTTATCACCTGTACTACACGTTCAACAGTAGGGTGTATCACTGGTGCATTTATCACCTGTACTACACGTTCAACAGTAGGGTGTACCACTGGTGCTTTATCACCTGTACCACACGTTCAACAGTAGGGTCTACCACTGGTGCATTTATCACCTGTACCACACGTTCAACAATAGGGTGTACCACTGGTGCATTTATCACCTGTACTACATGTTCAACAACTTAGATAAATATGGTAAAACACAACCCTTCCATCCTTTCAAAGCAATATGGCTGTAACTGTTATTATCATAAATACAAGTTATGGCATTGTTGCGTCAAATGGACAATGTTTTATTTAAACTCAGCGAGACAATCGTACCTTGAAATAGAATGGTTGTTGCCCGGAGTCAGCCTTGCACATCAGCTGTTTCAAGCCAAGATTCTCTGCACCCTTCCAGCTTACAGGATCACTTAGCTGTGTGCATCTTAAACAAGAAATAAACTTCTTATTAAGTAATGAGCATCAAATGTGAATGCATTTTAAAAACGCCCAAACATCTGCTAAAGGGTAACTAACATTGTAAAAAAGTTAAGTGTTGGATTCTACTGTTACCGTCAGAGTAAACTTTGTTCAGTTGTCTAATAAAATCTGCAAGCGTTAGGGTGTATTGTACTGTGTATTGTACTGTGTATTGAACTTGATTTTGTCATTCTATAATATCATATTGATCTTGTATCGGGGTTGGTTGTTTACAACAATTGTTCATGTCAAATTTAATCAGGGCAAGAGGCGGGGATGGGGCTGTGCCAATGCAAACACTTACCCTTCTTTGATTGGCTTAAACATGAACTGTCCTGACGTTGTGTATATTGTATGTAATGGCAGACTGAAAATTTCCTCGGGACTGACTGACGAAACAATCATATCCCCCTGCTGAGGATCTTTGAAATACACGTCCACTGGTACTGTCAGATGGTTCATAACCTAAATATAAAAAGTTCACAGGTTACAGAATTACCCCCCTTTAATAAAATCACCTCCCTTTTCAAATACAATTAAACAATTAATAAAAGTATATTTATATGCATTGTTCTTGCCAAGAATAATATATACCAATGAGATTCACTGATAAAGCATTCCTAAAACAAAGATATTAACTGTTTATGTTACATGGTGATAGATAAATGTTACTTTAGGAATAGTCAACATTAGACTGTGATTAATTATAGAATAATTCATGGAGAAGAGCTCAGATGCATACTTTCAATTCTAACACAACAAAATATTTAAATATATCAGACCCTGCTCATAGTATCACTCGGTGAGAGGATTAGGGAATTCCAGTTGGTAACCTTGACAACTAAACCATAGATGCATAGCTCTCACTAATACTGACCAATCAAAATTCATCGTTATACCTGGACGGAAGATCTAAATGTAACGGTTCTCTGTCCCAGTGATGTATGTGTGTCACAAACTATCGCCCACTGTTCTCCACCTTTGTTGTCAACGTGAAACAGACGTTTCTCAGCACGCTTGATGGTTACCTCCCTTGTGGCATTGAATTTCTCAACCTATGAAAAAGACAACAACTGAGATGTACCAATTTTTCATGTTTATCCGAACATGTCCACCAGGCATTCCAGGGGACCTGAAAGCGTGCTTACCAAGATCCTAATGCGCTTTTGATTTAAAGAACTTGTATTTAATTAAAACCACAAGCCCTTAACAAGTCCCAAGCATATGCTTAAGGCAAATGACAACTTTTCAAATGTCTGCAATGCATGTCCTATACTACGTATTTTCAAAGTTCCATTTTCACAGACATTAAATCTAAATATGGCATCCATTACAATATAATATTTATGTAACTAACAAAAATATTCCAGTAGATTTCTTGTAAACTAGGCTTTAACCTTTGCCCTACTGGAGGCAAATGACTCAACCTTTGCGACCATTGCTATCATGATCAGTCTGCACATCCGTAAATTTTTGATGAACACCCCTTTGAACTTTTAATGGTACTGCCCAAACTGATAGATGGACAAGTCCATTTTGGAAATATAGGGGTGGTTTTGCTGATTTTCTAAACAAACATTTTCCGCTACCTGGAAGATCATTTTCTTCTCATCCGAGGCATGAGACGCTTTGATCACTGACGCCTGTCGTCGTAATTGCGGGCCGTCTTTGTTCTTTAGTGGCAAGGAGTCTCCGAAGAGCAACTTGACTTTTCCACTTGTTGCATCTTGGGGTAACTGTAACAGCAATATCAAATCAACAATTTAAAGGAAGAAGAAATTGTCTTTATTTCTTTTTTTTTTTTGTACTTCTTTTTTTTTTTTTAACAGAACAGTTCACAAATGTTGTTGTTGTAAAAGTTTATTTCGGTCATTTTTACAGATGGGCAGTTTTACCTTACCATCTTTTCTGAGAAAACTAGTACTTAAACCTTATCCTCTGTTAGAAACTACCAACTTTCTGACATAAAGAATAATGGTCGGTAGCAGGGCTTACACCCATGACTCTCAATCTATGGTAAGTTAGTGATTTCAAATTGGCCACTGTAACCACTTGACCATGGAGGCGGACAACTTCATCTTTCTGTTTGTTGGATCTGGAGATAACTCTTACAGAAATAACAACACAACAATTTAGAAGTCATAGAGCAACTTCACCTTTCGACTTGTTGTATGACGAACTATCTACAATAACAACCATTCAGAACAATTTAAAACAGTAACCCAACCTTTCCACTTCTTGTGCACATCACAGATTAACCACAAGATCAGTACAAAACAAGTCTAATAAATATGCTTTGACGCTTTATACAAATTATAAGGTTATTGAACAGGTGTATGAATATGGTAATTTTTTTGTGAAAAAAATTTCCTGATTTGTGAGCTGATAGACTTATTCGCAAATTTTAAATTTGTGAAAGGAGAAATCTCTAAAAGTAAATCTATGTGAATGAATCTTTTGCAAGATTTGTAACTCAGCGAAGTGTGCAATGAGGAACTTTAGTCAGTTATCTCCCATTAATACTCTCTAAATGCAGTTAGGTCCTTTCATTTGGATTACTCTGCTTTCTCCCCCTACCCCTTTTCTTTGTTCAATATAATTAAATTTAAGGCAAATATTGCTAATCATGATAATATCTTTAATGGGCTTTTAGTTCATGTTCTATTCACACCCCAGTGTCTATTTTTTACAGTCCTTGCATTTTAATCAACACATGTGTGAGATATTTCGCACATAATATTTTTTTTTTCTCTATGTGGACCCGCCCCCCCCCCCCCCCCAAAGTCAGAGGATTCCAACTAGAAAGGACCTACTTGCAAATTGGGATACCTTGGACTTTATTTGACAAGAGAGATAATTTCTTTTCCACTAAAGGTTCTCATTCGTGAAAATAGTAAAGATAAAATCATCGCAAACATTACCGAATTTACAGTAAAGTATATAATAAACCTTTGACTCACCTCAAATGCATTGTCGAGTTTAAGCATCAAATCAACACCAGTGATGTTACGTATAATGTAGGGTGTCATCACCTCCCCAGCTTTCTGTGTCGGCTCTACCAAAGCATATGCTTCACCAAAAGCCTGAATAGTGTACAGAAACACTATTGATTAGCAGTTCAGTGCTGGGCAAAGGGTGAAAAACTATTCAAACATTTTTTCCAGTTACAAAGAAAGTGCTTTCTGATAGGTTTATAACAAACTTTTAATTGCAAATGACATCAAACTAAAGGAGAATTTCTCCTTATATTTTTGGAGGCTGAGTCCTATATACAAGTCTGACTTATGCAAAAGCAAATGTTAACAAGGAGTGCCACAGCATCTATAAGCAGAATTGACATTATTTTGTATCTTGTATCTTGTTCAATGAATAAAGATTCAACACAAATGGTAATTTCCATAAACATAATGAAACAGGTTTTTCAACTGCCAAAAACTTCTCTTTTCACGGTAAAAAAAAAAAAAAAAAAAAAAAAAAAACAAGAGCTGTCCCTCACAAGTGACGAATGCCCCCGAAAGAGGTGCCTCACAGTCTGTGTCCTCTCCATGTGCTCAATAAATGTGCTATGTATTTTAAAATCCTTCCATGCATGACAGAGTAATCATGCATACAGTATTCCATTACTTTAAACATTAAGTGTGACCTTGACCTTTGAGGTCGGGACTTGGGTCTTGCACGCAACACATCTGCTTGATGTGCTAGACATTTTTGCCAAGTTATTTTAAAATCCTTCAAAGCATAATAAAGTTATAGTCCGGACACAAATGTATGCATATATACAGGATTCCATTACCTATAAATTCTAACTGTGACCTTGACCTTTGTGGTAGGGATGTGGGTCTTGCACGCGACACGTCTCTTGATGTGCTAGACTTTGTGCCAAATTTTTTAAAATCCTTCAAAGCATGACATTACGCCGGAACGAATGCGTGCATATATGCATACATTACCTTCAAACTCTAAGTGTGACCTTGACATTTGAGGTAGGGACGTGGGTCTTGCACGCGACACGTCGTCTTGATGTGCTAGACATTTGTGCCAAGTTATTTTAAAATCGTTCATGCATGACAAAGTTACAGTCCGGACACGAATGTGTGCATATATGCTATATAGAGGAATCCATCCCTTCAAACTCTAAGTGTGACCTTGACATTTGAGGTAGGGACGTGGGTCTTGCACGCGACACGCCGTCTTGATGTGCTAGACTTTGTGCCAAGTTATTTTAAAATCCTTCAATGCAGACAAGTTAGTCCGGACACGAATGTGTGCAATATGCATATATAGAAGAATCCATTACCTTCAAACTCTAAGTATGACCTTGACCTTTGAGCTAGGGACGTGGGTCTTGCCCGCGACACGTCGTCTTGAGTGCTAGACATTTGTGCCTAGTTATTTTAAAATCCTTCAATGCATGACAAAGTACAGCCGGACACGAATGTGGGCATTAGAGGATTCCATAACCTTCATACCCAAGTGTGACCTTCACCTTTGAGGTAGGGATGTGGGTCTTGCACACGACACGTCGCCTTGATGTGCTAGACAGTGGCCAAGTTATTTTAAACCTTCAATGCGACAGAGTTACGCGGACACAAATTTGTAGGGAGACCCCCACGGACGACGGACGGACGACGGACGCGGGCATTTAATATGCCTCCCTCCGGCAAAAAAATATGATGATATAAATACATTGTTGTAGTATTGTATTGTTGTTGAATTTTCCATTCTAAATTAGTCTTGTCCTTTTTTTAAGGTAAGAAACCTTACATGTAGACAATAATTTACCTTTCCTAGATTTGTCAGACTCTCCAAGCAGGCTTTTGTCATTGTCAGCTGTAGAAGGTCGGTCGACTTGACGTTTATACTCATCTTGGGCGGCGGCAGTTTGACCGTCTCAGTGTCCTCCTCTTCAAGGTCAAGGTCAATGTCATCATTTTTCATCACCTGGTATGATAAAATGTTCAATCATCTCTTGTAAGTTCCACAGGCAGACAAACTTTCATTACACGTTTAAGTACAAAAGTAGCAAATCTCGGTAACGTGACTAAACAAATTAAAATTTATTTTGTAAAATTAAAATTTATTTATTTGACATTAGATATATTTCAGACTTTAGTTCCTGAAAGTTGATATATTGACTTCTCTTGATTACTGATTCCTTGAGTTCTGACAAGTACTTATGCCAAAAGAACATGTAAAATTGTTAGTCACAGCCAAATGCTGTTCCTGGCTGTTGCTTAGATTCAAATCTGAGACCTCTAGGTTAGGAGTCTTGCACCTTATTCCTGCACTACTGCCACTCATGGATGTCTTGAAGGTAAATGTAAACAATCTAAATAATACAGACAAAAAAAATTAAAAAAGGAAATTTCAAATCTAAACAATCTACAGGAAAATAAAAGGGAAAAAAGGTAAATTTCAAATAACACTTCATCCTACAAACCTCAAGCTCAAGTTCCCATCTTCTGTATTTTCCCTCATGCATGACTGGTTCTAGAAGTGGTTCCCACACTGACATTTTCTCATTGTAGTAAGCGACTTCCAGACAAAGTCTACTCTCAACAAACAGCTAAAAGAGAAACACAGTCTATATTAAACAAAAGCTGAAATTGAATAGCTGATATGCAGAAAGTGGAGTTAAAGACTGACATTCTTTCTACAGAAAACTGACACAAAGCCACAATCTAAATTCAACAGTGAGCTGAAACAAAGACACAGTCTAAATTCAACAGTGAGCTGAAACAAAGACACAGTCTATTTTCAACAGTGAGTTGATGAAGAGATACAGTCTGTTTTCAAAAGTGAACTAAAACACAGACACAGTCTATTTTCAAAAGTGAGCTGAAACAGAGACACAGTCTATTTTCAACATGGAGTTGATAAAGAGACACAGTCTAATTTCAACAGTGAACTAAAACAGAGACACAGTCTATTTTCAACATTGAGTTGATGAAGAAACACAGTCTAAATTCAACAGTGACCTAAACAGAGACACAGTCTAAATTTGACAGTGAGCTGAAACAGAGACACAGTCTAAATTCAACAGTGAGTCAAACAGAGATACAGTCTATTTTCAAAAATGAGCTGAAACACAGACACAGCCTATTTTCAACTGGGAGTTGATAAAGAGACACAGTCTAAACTCAACAGAGAACTAAAACAGAGACACAGTCTATTTTCAACATGGAGTTGATACAGTCACACAGTCTAAATTCAACAGTGAGCTGATAAAGTGACACAGTCTACTTTCAAGAAAGAATTGAAACAGCACAACAGCAGAAACTAGAGCTATCACTAAATGTGATTAATACCCCCAAAAGACTGCTTTATAAACTGAGGAAGTTCGTAGTAACAGAATACCTTGCAAACAAACTAAAGAGAGATATTGTTCTTGGCAATAACTCTGTAATTTGTCAAGATAGAGTCATGGTTCTTGTACACTGCACTTTCTCTCAATGTACTTGACCATTGTATGAAGTTGTATTAAATTCCAACCAATAGTTTTCGAATTATGCTCCGGACAAGTAAAAGTAACAAAGGGCAATAACTCTGTAATGAGTAAAGATAGAGTTACTGTTCTTTTGCACTGCACTTCCTCTCATTGTGCTTGACCATTGTATGAAGTTGTATTGAATTCCAACTAGTAGTTTACGAATTATGCTCTGGACAAGGAAAAGTTACAAAGGGCAATAACTCTGTAATGAGTAAAGATAGAGTTATGGTTCCTGTGCACTGCACTTCCTCTCAATATACTTGACCGTTGTATGAGGTTGTATTGAATTCCAACTAGTAGTTTTCAAGTTATGCTCTGGACAAGGAAAAGTAACAAAGGGCAATAACTCAGTAAATACTCAAGATAGAGTTATGGTTCTTGTACACTGTACTTCCTCTGATTGTGCTTGATCATTGTATGAAATTGTATTGAATTCCAACTAGTAGTTTTCAAGTTATGCTCCGGACAAGGAAAAGTAACAAAGGGCAATAACTCTGTAATTAGTCAAGATGGAGTTATGGTTCTTGTGCACTGCACTTCCTCTCAATGTGTTTGACCATTGTATGAAGTAATATTGAATTCCAACTAGTAGTTTTCAAGTTATGCTCCGGACAAGGAAAATGCAACAGACCGCCCGACCGACCGACCGACCCAACCAACCACTGGGTGAGTCCTATATACCCCCCTAAACTTCGTTTTGGGGGTATAATGAAGTATATAATTATGCATTTCATATGTCTTTGAACTGTTTCAAGCTGAAGCTTTTTAGAACATGAAATATTTGACAACACATTTCAAAAACTTGTTTGAAATTAAAGCACGCAGCGGATCTCACGCATGCACATTTAAAATTCTTCAAAGCTGCATATTATATTCAAGTTACTTAAAAGAATAATCAACCCGTCCTTGAGATAATTTTTACTTTGGAAGTATTAAACCTGGGTTTGTTTTTTAGAGCAGCCATGTGAATGTTACTAACCTTCCCTGTCCAGTCCCTTACTTCTCCCTGGAAGGTCATCTCAGTGATCAACAGCGGGACGGTCCTGTTACCAACACCTCCTTCTATCTTCACAACTATAGACGGCACACGTACGATCATCTAAAAATAACAATTTCTTCCGAAGTCAGAAGCTGCGAACAGTATTCATAATGATCTTTTAACAATTTTGTTTTTCAAACCCACATAAAAAAAAAAACCATCGGAGTAGTGTTTTCAGAGAAGATGTTGTTTGAAGTAAAATGTTAACAGACTCAAATTTGAAAAAAAAAAAAAAAAAAAAAAATATTGTTTATAGTTGAAGCTACATAGTCGTCTGCTTGAAAGGTAAAGAACAATAACATTTGTGACAACTATAATTCTACTAAAATTTGACAAATGATTGTTAATCTTAGGTTCATAGTGTATGATTCCATCTGTAACTGTAACAAAAGATTCATTGTTATGAATAATTATATGATCTACAAAAGGTATGAACATTATCATAGTTTACAGTAAACTCTGTATATAACTCTATATTTAAATTGGTTCCTTATATCCATAGTACGTTATATCCGTTTTGCACTTTCAAATATATATTAAATAAAGAAGGATAAAAATTGAGCTGAGAAAATTTGTTTCTTATATCCGTGGTATATTATATCCGTTTTGCATTTTCAAATTAAATAAAGAAGGATAAAAATTGAGCTGAGAAAATTTGTTCCTTATATCCAGATATTCACTATATCTGGAGTTGTTATAATACAGAGTTTCCATATATACATCACTATGAGTCACATGCATGAATGACCTGCTTACAAAGGATTTCGAAGGGCCTCTTATCAATATTTAAAATACTGCATTCAAAATTTATTTAATATTTCATTTAAGCTGCTCGCTCCTCAGTTGCTGTTGAAAAAAATTTAAAAAGTAATATCTTTATAAAAAAAAGATCCAGGTAACGTAATATACACATTTTGTCTTTCAGAAGTCAGTAATGCTTAAATAAAAAGTGAATAATCAATGACGTGAGATGTCCCGCCCCGGACAAGACCTCGTTGAATTCAACTTGATCTTCTACTGTCCAGAAACCTTGACATAATCTGCTGTTTTTTCTTTTTGCAACATGATTTATTATAAATAACTATAATATATAAAAATATACACTTTTGTGTTTCAGAAGGCTCCGGCAGTAAATTTGTTCCGACCAAGCTAGCCAATAATTTCGATTCTGACTGGCCACTTATAACAAGTTGGTTATAAAGACTGCATACCATAGGAAGTTCAATTCAAAAATTTACTCAAAATGATATACTTATACATAAATATGAAACTGAAGGCTAGAATCAACAATAGAAGTAAGAATATAGGTAGGAATTTGCAAAAATTGATTGAAAATGCTGGTTTTACGGCATCGCTACACTACATGTTTATATTGGAATTTCAAAAGTGTTTGCAACGCTTTATTATCTGGTAGCGTATTATTTCAAATCTACAGGTATATGTGACAGGAATTTATACTGGAACCTCTTTATATAATTATAATGTTCTAAAATATGTTATTTTCAATCAGTTTGAAGAACTTTATCTTTTTAACTAAATCTGAGAGCGAGCAGCTTAAATAATAAATCGACTTCTTGCATTAAAATAACAGGTTAGGGAATTCTCTCGGGTTTAAGGCGGAGTTTGTTAGTGCAAGTTTTAAAAAGAATTGACTTGGTGAAAAGAACACAAAATTAATGTTAAAATATATTTTTGGCACAGAGGTACTGGATTTGGAAGACATTTTAAGGAATTCTGGGAAGGAAATTTTTGTAGGAAGCCATAAAATTAAAACATGTACTGTTAATTTGGATTGGGTAATATGGCTGCTGATTTATTTATTGTCGCTATTTTCGCGAATTTCCCACTTCGCTTAATTTACAAAGTCTCGTGGAAGATTCATTTCACATACTATATTAACTATTAGAGAATTATTAAAATAAACGGGGTTACCCTTTTAAGGGTCCTCAAACCAAAAAAAAAAAAAAAAAAATTCGTAATGACCTAGACTACCTTTTTAGTTGCATTATTAAAAATAAATTGTAAATGACAAAAAAAAAAAAAAAAACTATTAGAGAATTCTCTTTTGGCAAGTCTGTCTGCTCCATTTGTGGTGGAAAATTCTCAGTCAGACTGTAAAAGTGTTAACTTCCTGTAATGTCTGCTTCAAAATATATTTGCCATATCAGCATGTCAAGGTTCAAACAACAGTAATTCAATCTGTATTTCTTATAAGCTATGACTCAATCACATTTTACAACCAAATTAAGGAACAAGGTTCAAATGAGACTCAAACTTCAGTCTCTTTGATTAGTATCAACTATATTACCCCTACACTATAGACAACAGACTAGTCCTATGTCTACATCATTCAAAAAAAAAAAAAAGCAAATATTTGAGCGGTTGACTGCAAAACTGTCCAATGGTACTTACATTTCTTTATTATTTTACACTCAAGAAGTAAAAGTAAAATTTTTGGTTTGTCTTTAATTAAGAAAAATAAATGTGTCCCTGTATTTTATCTTTATTAAAATACTGCGGGAGTTCAGACATGTAGGAACTAAATCACAAGTACGCAGCAGAAGGGACTTAAATCTTTGCAGTTGAACAACTGACTCCTTTATTCTAAGATAAAGTACTCAGGGAAGCATTCATCACGTCAATTCTAACATGATGTTGCCTTTGAAACAAATCCCAATCAATGTGCAATGTGTAGCAACATTTCATTATAACATTTAAACACAATATGCGATTGGACGCGTACGTCACTTATTGTCCGTAGAAAATGTAAGGTAATTGTTTTTCATAAATTAATGTACAGATTCTTTTTCTCTATATTAATATATGAAAAATTGTGGATTGTCCTAGAATTCATAGATTATATAATTTCATTCTAGCTTTCAGGGTAGCTTTTTTCTTTTTAGGTGTAAAGCAGAAATGAGGAAAACAAATTCTCAGCATATAAAATGTTAAAATTTTAGCAAAAGAGTGTGTGCTTTTTTCTTTGGGTTTAACTGGGCTTAACCCGGCATGACCCTCAATCTGTGAAAGGTATAGTGATTTCAATGCAGTGACATTAACAGCTGGACCACAAAGGCCGGCCATCTTCCTAGAAACAGTACAAATGGTAAAGTTCCTTTCAAACTGCAGACTGTAAATTGGGTAAGTTTTGTGAGATGAAAAATTTCACAATTTTGCGAAAGTTAAGAATTCAGTAATTGTAAATCTATTATATGAAATGAATATTTTGCGAGGTTCTTAAAATATGAAAGCTTGCAAAAATTGTGAAAATTGAATCATCTTGTCTGAATATAACCCAATTTACAGTAAAAAGAACTATACAAAATATTATCACAAAATCAGCCTAAAATAAAGAATTTAAAGCTTGTAAATGTTTTATTATTTCATTGCATCACATGCATAACTATTAATAGAACATGAACGATGCCAACAGCTACGGTAAAATTATATAGTACAAGATATTTAATTAGCTAATATAACATACTGTTCATCTGCAAAAAATCAGCTGGTGTTAAAAAGAACTATATTTCTTTCAGGACAATTAGCTATAATATTTCAACTCAAAAGGACTGTGAAACTATGTACAGTAAACTGCGTTTATAACGAACTTCTTCAGACCCTTTAAATGTGTTCGTTAAATCCAGAGTTTGTTATATCCGTATTCCATTTTCATATAAAATAAATAAAGAAAAAAAAATCAGGCCAAGAAAATTTGTTCCTTATTATCCGGATTTTTGGTATATCTGGAGTCGTTATATACGGGGTTTACTGTACAAGAAACATTATTATACTGTCAAACCTGTCTTAAATGGTCTGCCTAGGGATGCATCAAAGTTGATTACCACTTGAGTGGATGCCCAGGCCCCCCCATCCCCCCAAAAATCTGTGTTTTGGAAAAGTTAAGGTCAGTTTCTAGACCTATAAAGCCATTAATAATAAGGTCGGTTAGGAAAACGAAAAAGTTATGGTTGGCCAAGAGACCGGAAAAGTTATGGTTGGTCAGGTGACCGGAAAAGTTAAGGTCTGTCAATAGACAAAGTTATGGTCTGTCCAGAGACAGGAAAAATTAAGGTCATTCGAGAGACCAGAAACATACATATTGTTTCTTTTTGCCTTTTTTGAATTTAATTCAAATATGAGAAAATTCGATATACAGTAAAATCTGTCTTATCTTTCACTTAGTTTTGATGGGGGCACAATGCCCAAATGGTTCAATTATGCATAAATTGTCTACTGAAAAACCTAGTTGAACCGACAACCAGCTTTGACTGGCTTGATCAACTGGTCCTGACGGGTGCCCTTTAATACAGGTTTCACTGTACATAAATTCCAGGCGTGTGGCCGCTTCATCAAGGTTTGCCTGTGTAGCAGTAGAATGCATTAAGTAGGGAAAACATTTTAGTTACATGTTTTTCAGCTCAAGACTGTATCCATTAAATGTTCAAAGTCTAAACTTGCCACTTCAAAATATATATATATATATATATTTTTTTTTTTTGAGCCTTTGTATCATATTTGACAATATTTTGTTACAATTTTTGAATAACTCTTCCATAAGTCGAGTAAGCTTTTTAAAGGCAGTTATAGGATCATATTTGGTCGACTTATGTACCAATTTCACAAATCGTGGAAATGTCTGACTTTGAATATTTAATGAACCCAGGCATCTGCATAAGGAACGAAGGAAAACATTAAGAGGGTTTAACGACAAAACTTCCGTAA
The DNA here is from genome assembly GCA_022818135.1 of Saxidomus purpurata. NCBI lineage: Eukaryota > Metazoa > Mollusca > Bivalvia > Venerida > Veneridae > Saxidomus > Saxidomus purpurata. The sequence continues at coordinate 4,808,979 of JAFMSR010000019.1, forward strand.
GTCCTTCTTTATTTCATATAAGTTAGGACAGTTTTGCGGTCAACCCTCGATTAATTAAAGAGCTAAAATGGCATTGTGTAAAGCCTGGCAAACGCGGGACTTGAGGTTTACCTTCTCTTTACAGGACTGTAAAAATAGAACATGAGAAACATCAATTTCTTATTCAGTAAGATCATAAAACTAAGTGTTCCTTTTTTTTATATATATATTTCAAGGTTTGATGGCCATTTCAACAGTATTCAAGTTTTGTAACGGCAGGCAGTTTTCCTACCATAAACCAATTAATTTTCGCGCCAATCAATGTCCGCATTTTTCCGATGTCAGACTGACCCGCAAATATTTAAATTTGCGTTTTTTTTTTTTTTTTAAAAATGAAAAAATAGAAAGTAAGGATAAATTGTTCGCGAATTTTAAAGTTCACGAAAAACTGGCCTCCAGTTATACGGCTAAAACAAATTGCACGCGAAAATAAGTTGGTTTACTGTATTTAGTTTTCCTGGAGCGGACCGGTACTAGACCCTCATCCCTCAGAAGAAAGTGTGTCGGTGGCGTAAACCAAACAAACAACCCACAATAAGCGTTTTCATGTCAGAGACTTTAAAAATTTGACCATGAAGGTGGGTCTTGCGTTTCTATTCTTAGACACTTGAATCTAGAAACATTTCAATGATTCAATCTTTCAACTTATAATAAAACGTTTACTTCTTACAAAGATGAAATATTTTTGGGTGAAAGTAATTAAAAAATTAAGACGTGAGGACATCAATCACAGATTAATACCACTGCCTACTACTGGACTTTTGTCAAAACCTGTACCACACTAAATTTTCAAAATGGAATAGTCCATCTTTCAATTATGGGCTGTACCACTTATTGTTCAAAGGGAGATTGAGTGAAATTTAATGACTAGAAAAAATGAGTGGCAAAAAGTGCAGATTATGATCAACGTGAATATCCATGCAGTCTGATCATGTCTGCACTTTTTGTCATTCAGTCAGTAAATTTGTATTCAACACCCCTTTGAAAAGTGAATGGCACAGTCTTAATTGAAATATAGACAAGCCCCATTTTAGAAATTTAGACAGATCAGGGGTTAAAAAATCCACGCCAGACGTACCTGCTCCCCTCGCTCTTCCAGGACTTCTTCACCAGTTGCACTGAGGTCCATCGGCTCAGACGACACTGAAAAATATCAGACAACACCAAAGATCAGTTTCAATATCTCAGTTTTTAAACACGTTAAAGAACTGAATAGTTTTTATCTGGAACTGGATTATCCCATTTTCATTGTGTTACAATACAAACAAGTAAATCCACTACTATTTCTAATGTAAGCTTCACAGATCATCAACCAATTATATCTCATCTTCTATGATTACAACCTTCAATGTGCAATTAATTACATCAAAGGCTACTTATTCATTATTTTTCTCCCTTCTTTTTGTTAGAACTTTAAAGGACTGAATCTGATTGAATAGCATTTATCTATTTATAGACGTTTATCTATATATAGACATTTATCTATTTATAGATGCTTACATATTTGACTGTATGACCAGTGAACATTATTATATATGTTCAGGTTGTACCATAGCTACCTTGAACGAGGATGGTGGACTATAAGCACATATAACATACAAACAAAGCACATTATTTATATGTGCAAAGTTTTTGCAAATCAAAGCGCTGAAAGTGCTCACAGCGCAAGTGGCTCATTGTGGTCATAGCAGAGTAATTTCTGTGTGTTTTTTTTTACTTTAACTGAAACTTGAGCTATGAGTACCTTCATTAGATCACAAATGGTTCCTTAAGTCCATTTCTTAACCATTATAACAAATAATAATTCAACCCAGATGTATGAACTTCTTTCTATGTACCCTAATCGACTGTTCAAAACTAGTTACATCTGGATGGCTCCTTTCAAAAATATACATTACAGAAGCAATAGGCTTTTGTAGTCTCTTGCAAAGAAGCATTAGTCACTGAGTTCTGCAATAAAACTACTGTAACAGTAAAGTTCCGCCATTAAGACCACATCACATGATAATAAGACCATGTAATAGCAGACATTTCAGAACCAAAAATGCTTAATTTCACTGTAAAAAGATCCCTCTAATAAGACCGATTCATTAATAAGACCACTCTTACTGTTTTAATCTTGCTAAAGAAGCTCCTTCAAGTTAGAGAAACCCCTCTCGACATTCACTCCAGATGGCTTAAACTTCAATAAAAAAAAGAAAGGCATGGACACTACCACCTAGGCACTGGTATAGATCAAACCTTTGACCCTGTGATCCATAGGCAAACATCCAAAAGTTGCGATACTGTGACTCCGCAAAGGCAAATTCTACGCTTAGAAGTCTGTAAATTGTACCGCCTCAACGGCTCATTACAAAATTAAGTAACTAGGTGAGAATGAATGATTCCTGCAATTGACAGCTACAGTTGTTGCTCTGCATCTAGCTGATAAGCCTTTATGAGCTATAGAGTATAATAAGTGGTTAAGAATCAAGTGAATATATGAAATACATATAATATACATGTAATATAGGTTAAAGCCCTCGAGTCAGTATCTGCTACGGTCTGCACTCAGCAGATGTTCTCTTTGGGCGCACTGATAAAATTTAATAACTTCTTCACCCTCACCTACATACATGCCAAGTTTCTTGAAATTTTACAGGACACACCTCATTTCTATTATGCAAATTTCGGCACAATCTGTCAAATGATCTAGAATTTTGGACAAAAACTATCAGAGTTTCTGATTTGCTTTATTTAAAATTTTGTTCTTAATTAAGCTGATCTCCTCATTAAAATGTCCTGGAAATGTGTCTGGAAAACTTTGCATGTCTGTACTGAAATTATACTTTACAATTGTTACTTATATTCCTTACTCTCTTCTGCTTTCTCCTGGTAAGTGGAAACCATTTATGGTCAAAAGTATTACCAATCGAAATCTGATTGTTAGTAAAATCTCTACCAATATAATTATATGACAATACACACCAGACTTTTTTGTACATGGTATACTGTTAAATACTATTTGTGGGGCAATAATTTTCGTGGATTTTATTGGTGGACTAATCCACAAAATAAAAGAATTAAAAGATCTCAACAACAAAAATCTTTTGACATTTATTTTTTTTTACTTTTTTGCTATAAGCAAATGAAATCTGAGAACTCAAGTTAGTATAAAAAAATGTAATTTATACATCAAATGTCCACAAAAGATATGCCCACAAACTGGCAGCTCTTTAAGGTTCAAGGATAGAAAAAACTGAATTTTACATAAATGTCCACAAAATCTAAGCATGTCCACAAAATTTATGCATGTCCACAAAAACTATGCCCACAAATTGGCATGCAATTCCAGTAATACCTAACACTACTATTCTATGTTTTCACTCTACACTTACATGCATCGGTTTCTTCATCTAAACGTTACAGAAATAAAATATCATAAAATAAAAAGACACAAAACATAAAATATGTTACACAACAGAAATAACACAGCATACTACAAAAATTTTTAAAAAGCTAACGTATAGCTTATAAATAAGGTTAGTTCAATTAAATTATGTACAATGATTCACAGACCCTATATACACATGTCATTGAATTGGTAACTTCCAAAAATCGATGAAAAGATACCGGGAAAGAAGTTACCCATAATGCCTTGCACGAACTAGGCGACACCTTGATCTGATATCTCGCACTTGTTCTTAAACTTTGCTTAAACAAAGAAGGAGTTAATGTGATATTTGATTTGATACAATAGCCTTGTATCTTTTTTAAATATAGTTTGTTATACAAATTTGACAATAGCCTTATAAGGTGTCCATTGTGTTAAAAGTTATGTAAATAGCATTCCGTTTTTGTTTGTAGGTGAAAAATTCCTGTGTATTCACAAATTACCAACAAATAAAATCGATTAAAGTTTCATATTGCTAAAAATTGATACAGATTTGAATGCAAATAATATTACATGAAAAAATAAAGATACAAAGCATTGAGCAATAAATATTGCGATTAACACAACTAAAACTGATTTCTGTGAAGTAATTTTCCTCGATTCACTTCAATATGGCCAACAACAGTCGGACATTATTCGGATATTCAGATAACAACAAATATTTTCCTTGGATGCGAAATCTCGCCAATGTCTCGTAGCTCATGACAAAAAGGTTGAGTTGTGTCGGAAAATACGAGAGTTGCCAACCCATGTGTATATAGGTCTGTGAATGATTTAAGTGACATAAACAAAGTAAAAATAACACAAAGTAAATTCTAACACCATCTCCATTTTTATTGTATAAGCAAAGTGACAACAAAACCATGATTAAATACACAATAAATCATCGCACATGTGTTTTAACAAAAGTTTTCCCCAACCAGTAAAATAAGTACATTGTAATATAGACAAAACCAACTAAGAAAAGAGACAAAAATGTGAAAATATTACATACAAAACAACTTAAACCTCTATGCTTATTACACGCCGCCTGGAGGTGGCGTGTATATTGGAATGCAGTAAGTAAAATTTCCATGGGGTGACGTAACTACTTTTAGACTGTAGACTGATTTCACAGTGTGTTCTTTTGTAACAAGCGGTCTTTTGATTTGAGATCGCGAACCAGTCTAAATTTTACGGAAATAGCCGATTTTAAACGAATGACCACTAACAGATATTTTAACAGATATACTTTGCGAAACTACCAAGTTTATGATGTGTCCACTTCTTATTTAAAGTGTCTGGGAAGTTAAATTTGTTTGTTTACATAAATTTGTACCGCCATTTCGAAACAAACATCTGTATTGGTGAATAACGAAGTTATACGCTCTGAAACTCAATGCCTCGATAGCGCAGTGTTATGTATTCCCGCTTGTTATCTTGTATGTAGTGTAGTCACATATATTAAAGTATATTTTCAAGACAAATATATCAATACTGTGCCAGAAATGTGTATGCTCTTTGAAGGTGTTAATGTGAATTACTATTGTAAGTTGTATGGGTTTAAAGCCCATTTCAACCATATTTCAGTGGTTTGTACATGCAAGCTGCAGTTTACCTGAACATCATTCCTGGGAAGGACCAGTACCAGAAAGAAACTGCCAACTTCATCACATAAAGAGACATGGTCGCTAGCAGGGCTCAAACTCATGACCCTGTATCAGTGACAGGTCACAGTGATTTCAAGTCAGCGACTCTTAACCACTTGACTATGGAGGCCTACTAATGTGAGAGATTTATACTGCTTTATACATGTGTACTTAATATAAAAATGTACAATCTGGGTACCTCAGAATTGCCTAACAGTTGGGAAATGTAAAAAGCAGGTGGCGGTCAAATTGAGGTGATATCTAACACAGATTTGACAGTTCACTCACCAGTTTTAAGGAACCAGAAGTCGCAGTCCTCTAGTTTCTTGATCTGCCACAGATCCTGCGGGATCTTCTCCTCCTCCTCGGCCGTTTCCTGTAACAGTTCAAAAGTCTGTCTAAATCTGGAGTTTCCTTAATCACTTTGAATTTACTTAGTTAGAATAATGATAGAATTGTGGTTAATTTACTCATGAACAACCTTTACATAATTATGCCTTTTCCTCATATTCATAAATAAAATACAGTAAACTCCGTTTATAACAAACTCCTTGTGACCATTTAAATTTGTTCCTTATATCCAGAGTTTATCATATCCATATAGCATATATTTAGCATTATTATAAAGAAAATAATATTGAGTCAAGAAAATTTGTTCCCTAATTCCTGAATCTTATATATCTCTATATCCAGCAAAGCTATAAATGGAGTTTACTGTATTTCTTCAAGGAAAGTGCTGTCTGACAGCAATTTGGAAATGGCCTTCAATACAGGTTTGACTATACCGATTGAGACTTACATCTTGTTTTGAGAGTCCAGCCGCTATGGCAGACATCACTCGGATGGTCGCCGGGGATATATTCAGGATCAAATCTGTTGTAGATATATCCATATGAGCTCCCTGATCTTTAGGGGTCTTGCTGTAGAATGATATATCACATGGGGTCAGAATCTGAAACAGAAAATTATTTAAATCTGATATATCTGTAAATTAATTTCATGACAAGCAATAACAGTAAAATATGATTTCCATGGCCATTACTTTTCTCCTTTCAATAAGTTTGTCAACCCTGCCTTTAAGTTAATACCTGTTTACATGATTACAGCACAGTTTTTTAAAGTCTGCTGGGGTTTTTTTTTTAAGTTCCATTATGAAGATCTTTATCAATCTTTTAACATTTATAATATTAACCTTTACCCAGCGAGCGTCAAATTTTGTCTGAAATTGGCATCAGTGCAGATCATGATCAGCCTATACATGGATGCAGTCTGATCATGATCTGCACTGTTTGCTATGCCGTCGTTTCATTCTCACTGAACACCCCTTTAAATAAGCAACCATACTGCCCACATTGAGGATAGACAAGCCATTTTTAGAAATTACCAGTGTGCCAAAACTCCTACACTGTTTACTATTCATTCAATAAATTCTTACTGAACACCCCTTGAAACAAACAGTGGTACTGCCCGCATTTAGGGAGAGACAAGTCAATTTCAGCCGTTACCTGGGCGCCGGAACTCCTGCTGTTGAATTTACACGAGACAATTCCGAGGTTGTTGATAGAAGCCGACATATCCATCGTCTCTGGACTCTGCCTCATTTTGAACACCAACTCCATCTGAAAACGAAAATTTAAAAGAAAATCATATAAAAAAAAAAAGTATTAGAAAAAATAAATTTAAAGTGATATTAGAGACCATCATAATTTCAAGAACGACATTAATTTTTCATCACAGGTTGAATACAGTGAAAGTCTGTATAAATATTTCTTTGATTTGAAATTCCTGCCATCTTGTCTGATATGAACATTGTATTCATTTCCATCTGTCACTATGCAAAATCACTTGGTATGATTTATTGTGTAAGTAGTTTAATGGCGGATGTTTTTCCTTCGCAACATTGGCTGTAGGCATACTGGGTTCCGCCAAATCTAAATATCACTAGGCTTTCAACACCAGAAAAATATGCCGGAGTTGCGTGTGTGTTTGATTCTATCCGCACAAATCAAGACTATAATCCGAGCTAAGAGAGGCAATTATTTTGCGGAAAATACATATTGAGGGTTTGAACAAAAATCTGTCCTTAAGCCCTTTTTTTTATTTCAAACGAGTTATTAAAGTTTTGCACTGAACCCTCTATATTTATCAGTGTTTGGCATACTGATTTTGTACAAACTTACGTCTAACATAAGGGCACTAGTGTCCTCCTTTGCCTGGTCTTCTATCATTATAATCTCAGGTCTATCAATTGTCACTGAAATATTCATCTCTCCAACAGGGGGCGCTGGAGGCTCGTCAGCCTTCGGCTTTATAGCTGTAAGCAACAAAGTTACAAAATCAAAGCACTGAAGTACTGATGCGGTGATTGCCAATGGAAGCTTGTACCGGTTGTGTAGCATTTCAGCACAGATGTTTGACAAGGCTTTTTGCAAATCCATTACATTTAAGCAATTCACATGCCACAATATTCTACAAACGTAGTTATGTACTCATTAAACTTGTTTGACCACTCGGGTTGGTGTAATAGCTCTGCAGAATAGTTGGCTGATGTAGAATTATTTAAAGGTTGTTTGGTTTTCAAATGGTCACAAGTAGTACCTGAAACAGCTTTAACTTTATTAGGCTTTCTTTGTGTTGTTTCTGTGGCAACAATCTGACTTAAGTCCCCTAAACTATTGACAAAAATCCTCATTTTGCAGATCATCACAAATTCTAATATACACCATTTCTGGATGCATGAATTTCAAAGTGATTTGGAAAATGTTTGCCTGTAAGATAGATCTGTATATTGTCCAGTGAAACCATGCTACAGTCTACTATATCTTGGGACTCATATTTCTTGTCTCTGTGTTAGGTACCTTCTATGTGACTCCGTGTGTTCAAGTGCCGGTTCTGTTTTTGACTGCCATGTTAACTCACCTTTCTACTACAATTCTTTGGCTTGAACAGGGACATGTTCTGTTCTTGATTGCAATGGTAACTCTTTGGCTTGAACAGGGGAAGGTTCTGTTTTTGGTTGCTATGGTAACTCACCTTTCTGTGACTCTTTGGCTGGAACAGGGGCAGGTTCAGCCTCTGGTTGCTGAGGTAGACCCTTGACGAAGAAATCAGCCACAGACATGAGGAAGTCCAGGCATACACACGCATATAGACTGCTCATGTGTACATTTACTGGAAAGAAAGACATCATCATTTATCATAATATGTGTCAATGTATTTTATGCAAAAAATGGCAGACACACCTGTCATTACAGATCAAGTACATGTTGGTACATTCTGTATTTCCACCAATTTTGTTTTTGTATGGGTGTTTCCCCTTGGTCAATAGAAAATTCTTGCACGTTCACAACGTAAATAATGGATTGCTGCGTCTTGTCTATTCAATAATGTCAAATAAACCATATTGCATACAACACCTATTTCGTGCTTATTTGATACTTAAACGTCATCAAAAATTAAGAGTGGTAATGTCCACAAGTAACCAGCCGTATGTTTCACAGTAAGAAAGAATTTCACTCACTATTCTTATCATTATTCTCCTGTTTGAATGACACATCAATCATGTTTGCTGTCTTCCCACCAGACGTAGAATCCTTCACGCTTCTCCCCAACATTCTGCAACAAAAATGCGTACATACAATACAGTATAACCGTGTGTTACTTTTTGAGGGAATGTCAATCCAAAGCATAAATCAGGCCTTGATAAATCAATACAGTAACTGTCCATTCAATAAGACGGCCAGTCACATTAAACCTGCAACCTTTACCACTCAACCATGACCGCTGATCATATCATTTTGTACTGTAAACCTAAAGATTATGTTGCGTGTTTTAATCTAGCAAAGTTTGCGAGGATGGTCATTCCGCGAACTTAAGTAGTCGCAAAATCAGCACTAACAATGAACTTGTAAAAGTTTTTATCTATTGTTATTGTCACTTGCAATTTTGCTCTAAGTACTAGTATATAGAATGGCGACAAGACTTGTTAAAATCGTACAAGTGAAACGAAGTGGGAAAATTGAAACAAACAATATCAATGCTCAAAACAACAGTTATAACGTGTATGATACATGTTATTATTTCATTCACGTATATTTATTTATTGAAACAATAAATTGGCATTTAATACATATACTATTGTATCTACTGTTAAGAATATTCTACAATCTACGTAAACGCCTCCTACCTTGTAATACCGCCTCTTTTCTGTGGACGTCTGTCTTCAAGGTTCGTGTCCTTCAGTATGACCTTGACATCCATGTTGCTATTGGTCATCATGTGACCATCCAACCCCATCAGCTGAAGTTCAAACTGACCGAGGCACTTGTTGTCGTCATGGTGATACAACCCTGATGTCTGCAATGTTTCCAAACATCAAAGATAGAGACCAGAGACAAAGAAATTTAACTGATTTTCTCTCTCTCTCTGTAAGGGGAAGTAACTTATTCACCCTGCTAAGGGAAGAAACCCACATTTTAAATTCGGATAATAGCATTGTCTCATCACAAGTTAATATTGACATTTTTATCTCGTTTTACTGGGAAACGTCACTGGCTCATTTACTACAATGCAATATCCTTTGGTAAGATTATGACAAAATGAGCACAAGGGGAGACTATTTGTCACTAAACACCGACAGAGTTACCCACCTTGAGATACTGATATATTAATTTTGAATCTATGTACAAAGTTTGAACAAAATGCAGAAATTACCGATTTATGATCTGGGATGCTAAAGGACACAACAAAGGGATTTATACATGTGTATACCAACTAAATTTAGCCTCCTAACCCCACAATTGGTTTTTAGGGATTAAACTTAAAAATATATGCTAAATTCTACTAAACAGAAACACATTTACCAGTTGACTGTCTCCGGTATACAGGGCGGCAGAGAGAGTGTTGATACAGAAGTTGAACTTGAGTTTACACCACGCCTCCTGGCTCGTCTGCGTCTGCAGAGCGCGCTTTGTACCGGAGCTGTAAATACAAAATCAATTAATCTTTTGGCAGCGTATATCAAAATGAAGATAGTGACCTGTACATGTATTTAAAAAGACATAAAAATTTACTACTGACCATGATGACGTTTAGTGCAACAAATGAAATCTTATTACGCACTTTCGTACACAAGGCACAAAAAAATCGACTTAAATATAATTTATCCTCACATATAGATGTTCATAATACACAGATAAGTAAAAAAAAATGTAATTTAATTCTCTAATTAAGACTTATATCTACTTACTTATTTGGAGTTACACGCCCTTTTGTAAAGAATAATAATCATAAGTGTACACGAACCTGCAGTTTCAGCAGTAACTGGGGTTTCCACATCCTGAGACGTGGGTTCAGGTTCCGCAGGTTTGTCCTCCGCAGGTTTGGTTTTATCCTGACCCTCAGACAGGTTCTCGTTTAGTACCAGCATCATAGTGGTAAAATCTCCCTGACTTATGCTTAACTGGAAATTTACAGATATCATTTTCAATAGATTTTGTTTCTTGGGGTTACATATTCAACACCAGCATCATAGTGGTAAAATCTCCCTGACTTATGCTTAACTGGAAATTTACAGAAATCATTTTCAATAGATTTTGTTTCTTGGGGTTACATGTCGGTTGCAACAGTATGTCAGATATACATGTATAAAGAAGGTCAGTTTAGCTTACATTTGTTCCTGGGAGGAACCAGTACTAGACTCCTATCCTTCTAACATAAAGAGACATGGTTGGTACCAGGGCTCAAATCCATAACTCTCAATTATTGATGGGTAACAGAAACATGAAGTCAGTGAATTACAAAGGCAGTTAATAAAGTTTCAAAGTATAAAGTGAATTCTTAATATTAAAAGAAAGTTAAAAGTGCCTAACTTGAACAAAATTCATGACAACACCGATTTGTAAACTTGACGTACCTTGATGGCCTGCAGCGTTCCGGATATATCCACGTCTGGGACCTCATGGAACCAGGCAGCGGCTATGTTACGACAAATATCTACCGATATAACCGCAGGTTGGAGTAATTCCACCTCAGATTTCACAAACTGTGATGCATCCACAATGGCTCTGTAAAGTATTTATAGCTAAATTAATAAACAATCTAAAACAGAAATACACCATTAAAAAGTTGCCATCGCAACAGGAATATTCTTTCTACTGTGCTTTACCCAAGGTTTTTCCCAGACTTGACTTACTAAACTAGCCCTTTCCAATTTCACACCACAAACTAAAAATTCTGAGACCTTAAGTTCTCTTTTAGCATTGTAACCTTTAAGTATTAACAGCCCTTACCTTGACACTTTAAGGTCCGTTAACTTCACATTCATTTTCTCAAGCACCGCCGGTACCCCTTTTGCCGACCTTTGACCCGGTTTCTCAAACATATTCTTCACCGACAAATGTCCAAGATCCACCATGAGTATATTGAACGATGTTGAATTCTGCGGCATGTATATAATGGGCGCCCTCATGTCGACGGACAGAGATAAACGTGAAGCAGTTTCTTGTAGATTCTGGACGGCGTCTTGCGAGTATTCCGCCAAAGTTTCCCCGGCTTCTTTGATCTTTGCTTGCGCAGCTTGGAAGTTATCCAGAAATCCCTACAAAAATGTCAAATGTGAAATCAATTAAAACTACTGATACTAGTTAAATGACTTGTCCCTAAACAAATGAGGCAGAGAATAATTACAAGTCAAGTATCTACAAATTATCAATGAAATGCTACATTACTTAATTAAATGAAATACTGTAAATATTTTTCTACTTGCATGCTCTTTTTAAGGATGCTATTGAGATTTTATTATTTAGCAAATTCTTTCTATCTCCAAAGCAAGTATTCTGGAACTAAATTACCACAATATCCAATCATTAGACAGAAATTTCATGATGACAAAAAATGAAAAGGAGAGCTGGTATTTTCCAAAACATAAAAATCTTTGCAAGTAACATCACTTTTACAGTAACCGCTATTTGCTTCACACTATAATAACACTTAAGTTCTTATTAACTTGTAATTAGCATAAACTCACCAGTAGATCTGTGACATATTTGTTCAGGAAGGTGACCTTGATTTGACCGAGGGAGACGTCAACTTTCATATCAACGTTACTCATATCTTCGTAGCGTTCCTCTGCCGTGTTTTCATTGTAAATGGCTAAATTCAGGGCCAACACTTCACTGCCCTGGATATCTAGTATCTGCATAAATAAAACACAAATACAAAATTTGATACATTGATGCAAAGGTGAGAGCTGGATCCTATTATTAACAGTATAATTTTATCATATAAATCCAATGACAAACAAATTGTATAAACGACCAAAAACATGCGGGGCAAAAATCATAATTCAAGATGGATTTCTCCTTTAAATACGGGATTTTTCCCCTGATATTGAAATTGCAATGAAATGAATTTTTATCTGTAAGCAAACAAAAGGGCCATGATGGCCCTTTATCGCTCACCCGAGTACAACTGCTTTTATCAAGGTTGCTAGAAATCATCGAAACAACCTTTCTGACAAATTTCCAGGATATTTGGGCTGAAAATGTTACCTCTAGAGTATTAACAAGGCTTTTCCATATTTGGGCTCTGTAACCTAGTTTTTGACCCTAGATGACCCATATTGAAACTTGAGCTAGAAATCATCAAAACAACCTTTCTGACAAATTTCCAGGATATTTGGGCTGAAAATGTAACCTATAGAGTGTTAACAAGGTTTTTCCATATTCAGGCTGTGTGACCTAGTTTTTGACCCCAGATGACCCATATTCGAACTTGGGCTAGAAATCATAGAAACAACCTTTCTGACAAATTTCCAGGATATTTGGGCTGAAAATGTTACCTCTAGAATAGACGACGGACGACTGACGACGGACATTCATCGATCCTAATAGCTCACCCTGAGCCAGCTCAGGTGAGCTAAAAAAAACAAACAACTATTGGGGAATAAAACCTGATTCACAGTATGATTGATTGAGTAGTAACGAAACACATTACAATTATAGTACTTACTGTATTGTGATTGTACAGCTGTATGATACTTACATTTGGATAAAAGGTTAAGGGGCTGGGGTCCCTCACAGATATATCCTTGAGTAAAGTGGACACTAGCGTCTGTCTCTCTTGTAGTGTGACATCGGCCTCTATACCTGCAAAGATAAACAGTCAAAATTAAAATCACAAATATTGCCACGGCAACTGCATTTGGATATATTTCTTTCTTGTTTCATATTTTGGTCGAGCAATTAAAATAAAACATATAGCAGAAAGATGACATTTATAATTTACCTTACATACCAAATATGAAAAGGGATAAAATTTTTGCCATCAAAATATATGTACAGTCATATACCTGTGAATAAAAAGCACTGGCGGGAACAAGGTAAAGCACTATGCATACTAAACAAAATAAAAATATGATATATATTGAAGAGGTATAGAATTTTGCCGTCAAATATATACGATATTATTACAAAGAAACTTTTCTTTTACATCAGGAGATATCACTTGGGCGCGCATATGCCGTAAGTACCTTTAATTTTCACATCTGTAATGGATTTGACGTCTGAGCATACTGTGACGGAGAGCATTTTTAAGGCAGCTTTCAGCTTCATATCTATGACTTCTGGGTCTTTACTGAACTTCTCTGGAAAAGATAAAGAGCATGTTTAATAATATGGCATAGAACGGCTTCAAGCATATCTTATGAAAGACAAAATCTGACTCTGTTGTAATGAGATCACCTCTGCTGTTAAAATACCACAAGACACAGATCAGTTAAACATGCATGTAATACGCATATACCCAAGTTCTAATTTTATTTTCTCATTTTTAGATGTACTAGCATTTTCTTATATTTCGACATATCTCGAGGGCCAAGCGCTCACAGTTGTAACTCTGTATAACCCTGTATAGAGTTACAACCATAACAGTTACGCTCTCCTGTCATACAGTCAAAGTCAAAACTCTCATCTTAATATATATACTTCTAGCAAAGGTCAGCTTAATGATAAACTATTGGCAAAATAGTTCATCAAAAACTTTCAGAACCTTCTAGCTTATGTGAAGAAATCTGATCAATGTCAAAAGAATCTTTAGCATAATTTTAGAATTAGCCAAATACGTAATTATGAAAAGCAGTGAAAACTACATCATCGCAAATATGACGCAGTTTACGATACTCACTTTTCTTTGTTGCTTTGCTCTTCTCCTTCTCCGCCTCCTCTGATTTCACCTCAGTCGTTTTCTGTTCGGTTTCCGGCAGTTTTGGAGGCTGAATGGACTGAGCAAATACTAGCAGGTCTAAAATAGACTCCTGATGTAAGAGCAACTCAAGGGCAGAGAACTCTACATTGACTGACTGTTCTGTTTTCTTGTATGTTGTTGCAAACTCTGGACCATCTGTGTTTGCCTAATAAAAGGAGCATTTCTTGAGCAAAATGTACTATAATTGTGACAGACATTTCTTGTATCATGTAGATTGTAACCCTTCAAAGAAATCTAAGAAAACAGCAATCTTAGTTGCTACTGTGTGTTTACTGTGCACTCTCTCTTTACAACGAAAGAAGAGGGCCATGATTGCCCTCTATCGCTCACCTGAGTGAATAGAGAACATATGCAATACATTATCAGATCTGCACAATTCCTAAAAATAAAGATAATAACTCTGCAGTAAAGCAGACCATACAAAGTTTAACATGGTAATCCCTCCTGGTAATTTCTGTGTTTAAAGAAGTGCTCAAAAAATTAATCAAACAAACCTTGAGAAAGCTAACAGCCAGAAGTTTAGAACTGCTTCCTTCATGTCTCGGAGTGTTCACCAGATTGATCACTGGACCACGATCTGTCACTAATATATAACAAAAATGCCATGCTCAATATTATTTCTTTTCTCTGGGTAAATATCCTGTTTCAACACTTACTCAATTATTTACATGTAGGGGGCTTATGTAAGCATAATTTCTGGGAAAGTTAGTAAATTATGTAATATCTATTTATAGAAAATATTTATTTACAGCAAACATCTATTTTTGGTAATGGTGAACACTAACCTTGGTATAAACTTTCACCAAGTTGTGAAGCAAGGTCATCGGATACTGTGAGGCATGCAATGAAACAATTTGTTAGAGATACAAAAATACAATATCTAAACTATTAATAGATAAATATCTAAATATAGAGGTAGTCCTAAGGGTTGGAGAGGTATGGGCTAGTAACAGCAAACAACCAGTCACCCACCATAAAAAGGTGAATATTTAAATATAGAAATGTCTATTTATAATAAATTACGTAATATCTAAATATAGAAAAAAATATACACCCTCCATATTATACTAACAGAACTGTACTGCCTCTCAAGTTTACTGTGTATGAATGGTGAGTTATGCATCAAAAGTCAGAATATTGTGCTTATTATTTCACTGTTGCGCCCTTCTATTGGCCGCCCATAAATAATTGTTACAAGGGCAGTAACTCTTTTGACAGCAATATATGGGTAAGTGTTCCAAAAGACAATAATTATTATCTCTTTCAATATTTATGTTCACCCGATTGATGTCTAATAGTATGAAATAGTAGAATGTAGGACATTATCACAGGAGGATATTAGCCCCTTCATTATTTAACGTGGACATTAGTCCCTTCATCAAATTATCTTTCTAAACACATCTGCATAATAATTATCTCTTTATTCTTTGACAAAATTACTAAATCGAACAAAAAATCCTGTTAATTTCAACTTTTTTAATTTTAAGCTTTGAAGAGTGAAGGGGATAATGTCCTGTGGTTCTACATTTATTCCTTGTATAAACATACTAATCACTAGACCCTTACAATTATATATTTAGTCCTGATATAATCATGGGTATCACTATACCACATATAGTGTGGCTCTACATGATTAAATATCCATTCAATGTTAAATGCGAATGCACAGGAATAAACTGAATTTTTAAGCATTTTAAATTTGCGACATTGAAATGAACAACAAGCACTAATAGTCACAGAACTGATGTTAGTGTACATGGGAGACTTTCATGAGTAACAAATTATCTCCCTTATTGAAGTGCTCATGAGAGACTTTAGTGAGTAACAAATTATCTCCCTTATTGAAGTGCTCATGGGAGACTTACTTGAGTAACAAATTATCTCCCTTATTAGTGTTCATGGGAGACTTCCGTGAGTTACAAATTATCTCCCTTATTGAAGTGTCCATGGGAGACTATCGTGAGTTAAATTATCTCCCATTATTGGATAATGTCTACGATACAGAAACCTGTAAGTGATGAAGTATGGCAAACTGTAACTAAGTATACACTACTAACAACAGGAAGTGGGATAGTATAACACGAAGCCTTGCAACTGACATAACATGTATTGTACATGCATAATATGACTATGCTACCCTTCACCATGCACAATCATGCTTTTAAGCATGATACATACACTGCCCACCATTTACATATACCAGAACCAAATTTTCAAATAATTCTGTTATACACATCTGCCATATTCTACTGTTAAAAGTTCTTTTTTCTTTGTCTCATCATTGTTTTAGAATACATTAAATAGAACACAATTCTATCATTATTCTATCCAACTACTGCCATTCAGGTCATTTTACCTGGATAGTAACAGACTGTAGGATAACCCATCAAAAGTTTCCAACAATAACGAACATTAAACTGCTATCCCTACTCTAGTTAAATTATTGGCGCGTACCTCGATCTGTATATCCCAAACACATTGGAGAGGTTTTGAGTTGTCTTTTCGTTTTAAGAAATTATTTCCAATACACACCTCTTTAGTTTGACTACCTAATTGTAACTACACGATCTGTGTTTTTCCTCCAAGATTTCCCACGACAAATTGATAAAAATATTATATAAATAAGTACGATCTGCTGATAATCTCTACTCTAGTCCACCATCTTGAACCCTGGCCTACCCGTGAGCAACGGGGGGGGGGGTTACAAGAGTTGAGTAGATTAGAGATTTATGCACACCACACAATCGTCTTACTCGATATGTTCGTTACATAACTCTGTTTACTAAGGCTACCTGATTACCTAATCCGAAAATGCTAAAATTTTATTTTTTGTCTTTTTTCTACAGCAAGAACATGGCAGATATATGACAACAAATGAGGAACTAAAATGTAAACCATTCTACTAAATGGAAGCTGTAAAGTTTACAAATAAACATTTGTACTGTACATTGGGTAATTTTAGCACTGCAAAAATTTTGTGATTAACGAGTAGACAGACTTAAGTTAATCTCGAATTTGATATTTTTAATGTTGAAATTTAAATTAATTGGAATTCTCTAATAGAAGATCTACTTGACAAAAAAGAACATTTAAAAAAACCAAAGTGGGAAATTCGAGAAAATAGCGAAAATTAAACCATCGCAAATATTACCCAATTTACATTATATTCATGCAGTGGAAGCCTTGAAACATTAAAAACTGCCAAACCTTTTATATATTTGCTGCCAGTGCCTTCAGCTGAACACAGGTAAAACATGATGTAATAACATAACAATTGTTAACACTGTTGTAATAACATGACAAAATGTAAAACATATTGCAATAACATTACACGTGTAAAATATACAGTAACAACATAACGTTATCTTAAATCATGACACATACAAAATGATATAATACATGTGAAACATAACAAATGTAAACACTGTTGTAATAACATGACAAATGTAAACAATGTTGTAATAACATGACAAATGTAAACAATGTTGTAATAACATGACAAATGTAAACACTGTTGTAACAACATGACAAATGTATTATATATTGTAGTAACATGATGATGATGTGGCAATGTAAAACATGTGAAACGTTCTGTTATAACATAGCACATGTAAAATATGCCGCAACAACATAACACATGTTAAAGCATGTTGCAATAACACAACACAAGCAAAATTTAATGTTTTTTGCAAAATTTGTGTTTGAAAAGCGAAAACTGTCATCAGGCCACTGGGATTTTATATGTAATATGAAGTATAGATTGTATAGTTTCACGTTTTTTCAGACCATTTAATTGCAAATTTTAATTTCATTGACTGCATAAATGGAAGGTTTATGTGGTTTGGTTTAAGTTGATTTGGTTATGAGTTTAACACCCGTTCTATAACAGTATTTCGCTGATATACAGGCAGGCAGTTTACCTAACCATCTTTCCTCGAAAGGACCAGTGCTAGATCACTATTGTCCGTAAGAAACCGCTAACTTTCTCATATAAAGAGACATGGTCGGTTGCGGGGCTTGAACCTATGACCCTCAAGCTGTGAGAGGATTTTCTATTACAAGTCAGTGACCTAAAAGACTTGCGTGACTTCTTTCAATTAACCATTATAAACAGTGACTGACAGGAAAAATAGGATTCTTCAGCAAACAAAAAGGCCAGAACACTTCAAAAATTTATATACCGCGTAACTATCTGGATTTTTTGCAAATGGCAAATTTCCCAATTTCAGCCATGATTAAATTTCAGAAACTATATCTTTAGCGAATCTTAAATGAATGACTTCAATTTTCTCACTATCTGTTACAACAATGTATTTTCATTTCCACTGGTTTTTGTTACATAGTAAGTCCCAACAGTGCGAAGATATTACTTACCGAATTAGCAAGTTTATAGTCCCCACAGACTGTTAATACTCCAATTCACCTTCAATCAGAAGGCTGAATGTCAGACCATCCTATCCACATCTATATTTATATGTATATACATGTACAAATAGAGGAGTTTTGCATTAACCCATCATTTTATAAAAATCAAAATTCTTTCTTCCGCGTGTTTCTATAATGACTGCAAAAAAACTTACCGTTGACTTTGAGGTACTGCACATAAATTCCCCCAAGAAAGGCCTCTGCAAACATGTCATACGTTCTGACCTTGACATTGGTTCCAAGTTCACTCACAGCAAGTCTCAGCAGGGGTACATCCTCATTGTTCAACCTCTGGGCAATGTTCAAATTGATCTGAAATAAGAAGTAGTTACTCACTGTTCATCTCCGTTATAACAGAAGTCAGAAGCAAATTAACCCCTGCCCTGCTCAGTACCCATACACCAGCCGGCGTGATGACATCTGGAATGAGTGTTTGAAAGCAATTAAAAGTGCTATAGAGCTTTCTTTGTAACAGGAACTCAGAACATCCTGTTGTAAAAATATAGGTAGAAATGAGTTAAGCTCTGCAAAACACTCCTTTTTAACGAAATAGACTTGCCCAAGCTGGAAGTCAGATTATCCCATTGTTAAAAATCTAGGGGTATAAATGGGTTACCTCATTTAACACAAATTCCAGTTCAATATCGGTGTAGTTGAAGAACTCCTGTGATTCGCTTCTCTCTGGCGCCTTCTTCGTCTCCTCCTCACCGATGTTCACCTTCTCTACGATCCTGTTCTCATTTATATCCACCGTTGGTAATGTACTAGGACCCTGAATGATACAACAGAAAAACATAAGTTTCATTCACACATCTGAAAGAAGAAATATACAGTTAAGTTCCGCTATTAAAACCCACCACTAGTAAGACAGACCTTGATCTTAAGACCAAACGTTTCAGAACCAAATGGCCCATTTTATAATAAGTAAAAAGGTCTAGATAAAAAGACCATTTCCATACAAAGACCACTGTAAGCTGCTCTAAAGGTTGGTCTTATTAATGGAATTTTAGTGTAGTTTGAACTTTGAGGGGCTACAAGCAGTGACCTTAGTCTCTCTACGTAACAATTCTTAATCCCTGTAGAGCCGCCCTTGTGCCGTGGTAGCACATTCGCCTCAGGATGGGAGGGTCCAGGGTTCGATCCCCATCAGTGTCAAAGTAGTGCTAGTGTGCTGAGGCAAGACACAGATAATTCCACATAGCCTCTCTCTCTTTGACGTTGATTCCCATAGCGATTAATGTAAGTTCTAAGAACTTGTTTCACAATCGAGAGTAAACCAATTCGTATAAATTAATTTCTAATCCCTCAGTTCATCAGTCAGTTAATCATGAGGTGAAAAATCAAGCACTTTTCCCCCCAAGACTCTTCCGTTATGACCTTACAGCATCATTTATCTAATAACCAATGAATGATTGTTTTTAGGATCGTTTGTTCCCCCTGTTTAATAAGTAATCATGAAATAAAAAGGTTATGTGCAAAGGATGTCTAAAGAATTCTATAACTGCGGATTTTTAATGTGTGCTCACTGTGTCTGACAGTAATATTGAAGCAGCTACCTAGACTGAATAACATGTACATTGTCCATAATTACATCTAACTTTTAATTTATCTTCACAGCCACCTCTACAATTTTAAATGCTTTTCAAAACTCTCTTCAGACACCAAGGGATACTGACTATTTTTCTAAAACCAGTCTTTTTACTAATGCAACTGATTGGCTGAAAAAGAGGTGACTTTCAAAAAAGACCAATCAGAGGCCACAAATTTCAGACTGGTCTTAAAATTTGAAAACTTCAGGTTGAGTCTAATTTATTTACCTCTGCAAATATATCAGCAGGCTCCTCAGGAGCACTTTCAGGGAGTGGTATACTCTGTACAAGGGACAGGATCTCCTGTAGTCTATGGTCCGACATGTTCAGACTCAACAGCGGCAACTGTCCTTTAACTTTCATTCTGACATAAAATAAGTAAGCATTAAAACACAGTCACACAGTCAATTAAACATTAAACACAGTCAATTAAACATTAAAACACAGTCAAACAGTCAATTAAAACACAGACAATTAAACATTAAAACACACTGTCAGTCAATTTAAGACTGAAACACTGAAATATTGTCAATTTAAAATTGAATAGTCAATTAGAAATTAACAACATTCAATTTAAGATTAAAACAGTAAACTGAAAGCTAAAACACAGTTCATTAAAAGTTAAAACAAGGGGGATTGATGCCCTAATCCCTGGATTATCAGTCCAATGCATAACCACTAGACCTATTTTATCTGCTCCAAATGGTTACTTGCAAATTGCTGGGGTGACATATGCTTGGTTTTTTATTGAAAATACATATAGTCTTAAAGCTTACTTTGATTGCTATGCATACAACATTTAATAGAGAATAGATAGTCAAGTTTGCAATCACTACATGCCCTATACCCTACCCTTCTTTACCCTTAACTTGGACAGAATCAACCTTTTGTCAAGTTTGCAATCACTACATGCTCTACACCCTGCTTTACCTTTACTTTGGACAGAATCAACCTTTTGTCAAGTTTGCAACCACTACATGCCCTGCACCCTGCTTTACCCTTAACTTGGACAGAATCAACAGTCAAGTTTGCAATCACTACATGCCCTATACCCTTCTTTACCCTTAACTTGGACAGAATCAACCTTTTGTCAAGTTTGCAATCACTACATGCTCTCACCTTGCTTTACCTTTACTCTGGACAGAATCAACCTTTTGTCAAGTTTGCAACCACTACATGCCCTGCACCCTGCTTTACCCTTAACTTGGACAGAATCAGCAGTCAAGTTTGCAATCACTATATGCCCTACACCCTGCTTTACCTTAAACGTCTACAATCACAGAGGTTTTTACTTACTTTGCCATCCTTGGGTCTTTATCAAACATACACTTCTGCAGCAGTATATGTATAGATATGGGACACAGGATGTGCAGGTTGGAGTCTGACAATGATCTTGCCTTCTGCCAGTCTTCCCCTATAAGACAAGAAACATCAGTGATGTGTTAAGCCTCAGTCTTAGACAACTCTTTGTCAATTTCCCATGGAAACACTGTGTTTTTGTCTGTTTCTCAAAGCTTTATTATAAATATGAAGCCCCATTTAACAACCTTGTGTTAAGTTCCCACAGAAGCACTATGTGTTTCTGGAGACTTTATTACCCCTTTATTTACAGGCGGGAAAAAATGACCTAATTATTGCTCCTGGGAAGAACCAGTACTAGAACGCTATCTTCTGTAAGAAGCTGCCAACTTTCTCACATAAAGAGACATGGTCGGTAGAAGGGCGCGAACCCATGACCCTCAGTCAGTTGGAGGTTATAAAGATCTCAAGTCAGCCATTCTAATCACTCAACCACTGAGCAAATAAGCACTGATCTGCAGAACTGTGGTAGCTGCCTGGCGCAGAAAAGAGTCTAGGCTCATATACAGAGGCACATTGGTACTGTCCTGAAGGAAGACCTATTTAATTTCACATTGGCCCTCTCATCAGGGTTAATTCCATCTAGAGTAAGCCTGGATGGCGATTAATCTAAGCTTTAAGAATTCATTTCGTAATCAAGACAATAAATAAATAAGTAAAGACTAAATGGTTGCCTTGCTTAGCCATCAACCTTTTTAATCTTCTACAATGGACTTTCCCAATCCTTCAAATTAGACCTTCAATCTTCAAAGGGGTGCTCATTATAGTGTTAACTGTTTTGTAATTTTAATACTTGCAACTGTATAATTATACAGTTTTTAATGGTCGCAAATATTTTTAAAGGCAACGGTGTAAGACGGAGCCGTTAAAACTGTTTGTGAGCATTAAAAACTGTATTTACTGTGACAGTCGCAAATGTCAAAATCATTAAATGGTTAATCCTATTCTAACGTAAAATGCTCTAAAATGTCATCTTTACTGATCATTCGGTTTTTGCGACTAAATACATGCAATTTAATAGCAACAAATCGAAATGACAAACCAATCACAACAGATGTTACAACGTTAGTGGGTTAGAATTAAAAATAGCGAATAGTGCAGATCATGATCAGACTAAATGAACATCTTACCTGCATGAGCCATCAGCAACTGTACCCGGTCCAGCTGTATATTAAACTTATCATACGCTTTCAACATCACTTCTTCTAGCGTACGAGGACTTTTTGGTTCCTGGCTGTCATCAGATTGGTTCTTCTCGGTTCCTATTTTAAGGTTACCGAGATCTAGAACCAACTTAGCTACATCTCTGAAACAGACATAATCATATGGTTGTAACGTGTGTACAGTAGTTATCTCACTTTGCTTATTCAAATCTTGGGCGAAAGAATAAATTCATATAAATTTATACATGTACTTCAGAGAATTTTCCTTTTGCAAATTCTAAATTCAGGAACTGTTTCATATCTTCAATGTATTCTTTAATAAGTACAATCATCCTAAGACTTACTTTTGTCTGTTCCATATCCCGCCATGAGGCACTATGACGTAGGACGGTTGTAAATCGACGGCTATTTCTGTGTATTTCTTCAGATCGATTGCGTGCTGTAGACCTGTCGCCGACTGCTCTTTGATCTCTTCATACTTTGACATAGCTGCCTGTGATAACCTGAAATGAGATGATAAGTTTGTTTTTGTGAACACAGAAAGAGTGACACAGAAAGAGTGAGAGAGAGAGAGAGAAAGAAAAAGACAATATTTTTCTTGAAATTCTGACCAGGGGTTTTGGAGATTTAGTGTCCATAAGATTTTACTATCTGGAGCCCCTTTGACCTTGATCTTTGACCAAGTGACCCGAAACATGGACCATGCATAACTAGACATGGTAATTATCACTTTTGTGAAGTATCATTAAATTCTGACCACAGGTTTTGGAGATTTAGTGTCCACAAGTCCACAAGATTTCGTCTACAGACCGACAGACAGACAGACAAGCTGAATCCAGTATATCCCCCTTACATTTTGTGTTTGGGGGGGTATAATTATCGAAGTGCATGAGTTATATTCACTG
Source organism: Saxidomus purpurata (assembly GCA_022818135.1). NCBI lineage: Eukaryota > Metazoa > Mollusca > Bivalvia > Venerida > Veneridae > Saxidomus > Saxidomus purpurata. Next base: position 4,832,784 of record JAFMSR010000019.1, read on the forward strand.
AAAGATTCACTATATCACTGTGTTAAATTGCTACCATGCTGGTGCCAAATGATTCTGTCTTTGCAATCAGTGTAGATCATGATCAGCTTTTACTTTCAAGAAATCTGATCATACTTCAATATATGATCTGTAAACACCCCTTTGAACATTCAGTGGTTCAATCCGCATTAAAAGATGGACAAGTCCATTTTAAATATCTAGGACGATCAGGTGATCATAATTTTGGCTTTTTCTCTATTCAGACAATAATTGATCTGTAAACACCCCTTTGAACATTCAGTGGTTCAATCCAGCATAAAAGATGGACAAGTCTATTTTTAATATCTAGGGCGATCAGGTTTAATCAACTTACTGTTTAAGCTGGATATCTTTGGGCGGCTTGAAGAACTCCGCCATCTGGTTCACAGTAATCTGCAATCATAAAATTATTAGAGTGATATCACCTTTCATATTACAAAGTTTTCTCCAAAAAATGTGAATCTATCATATATCTGGTGATATTTTTGTCATTTATGAATGTTGTCAGCTATTTTGCGTTAGGTTGGGTAACTTTTATGTTAAATGTTAGGTCACAAGTAAAAGAAATCAGCCAATTAAAGTATTGGCCCTGGTACTGGCTTGTAAATATGTGAAATATTTTTCACCCAGCTCATTGTGCACAGCAGTTACAAGCTGGGCCCAGCCAAACCTGTCTTGCTGAAGGGTTATTAGATTTTGGCTCTTCAGAGATGAAGATAAGATAAGTGTACAAAATTTTGCAGTTACCCGAGTTGTTTGACTATAAACTCAATACTCCAGTTACTAGAGTAAACCAGCCGAAAACACAATATTTCATTTTTCAATTTTTCAGGATTCGTCACAAAATTACATAATTATTAACCCATCACTTTGATAAAGGCATTAAAGCAAACCATAGTAAAACAGACCAAAGTCCATTCAGAAACCGTTAACATCATTACTACAGAACTGATATACTCACAGCATCATAAATGATCTGTACAGGTCGCGTATTCACCCTGACCCGCGTGTCACAGAGACCGTCCAGCGGGTTGGTTTCAAACAACACATCCAGAAGTGACATTGCCTGCGAAAATGAATAACATAAATACTATATTTTTTCTAACTTCATACTTTTGTAGACAAAAACCTATAGTTTTGAAAATAACTACATCTTTGATCTTTGTAATTTGATATGCATTTTCAAATTAATAAATTAATTTAACAGCATTAAATAAACCCAAGTTAAATGTTTCAAGGACTTCAAAATTTCTTCTAGAAGACTTGCTCAAGAATAAGTTCATGGACTTTGTACTTCTTCCTAGAATACTTTCACACGTGCCGTCTGTATAACAAATGACCATCTGCTAAATCCAGACAGTGACAATTCGCTTTAATAAAATTGTTCTTGTTTACACTACTACAGAAAGAATCATGACGTAAAATCAAATGGATGTCAGACCTGTTGACTAGCTTCAGTCTGTGTGATTGATGTGACCATTCTTGGAATAAATTCTCCCTGCTGTGTGCCATGTAATGTGAATTTATCCATCTTCAAATCCACTCTAAAATAAGACAGAAGAAAAAAACATGAAATAATTGAATGAGACCACTGTACAAACTCTTGTTTCTGGACCTTATGACAAACAGACTCAGACCCCAGGAAGACTCCTATATAGCCAGTTTAAACCTTCTGTTGTGGAGCATGATTAGCAAATGCCTTACTTTTGTTGAACTCCCCTCTTAGCATAAAGTCAGTCATTTACCGGTAGCAGATTACCTAATCATTGTTCTAGGGACCCATATGAGAATCCTATCTCTTAGACTTGAGCAGAAATATTCATGTTGGAAAAAGTACATGTTTGTATTTTTTTATGCGTATCTACAGATTATTTAAAATCTTCTTATTGGACTGGATGTGGATATTTCATGCTCTATAGGATATGATTAATAAATTTGAAAGAAGGAAAACACATGTTTACTTGACGGCACTTGCAGCTGGTCTCTGGCCCACAGATGCAAACACATTCTTTAACTGCATCTTTAGGATCTGTGGTTCCCTGCAATATAGAAACTGGTTCCCTGTAATATAGATATTGGTTCCCTGTTATATAGATATTGGTTGCCTGTTATATGATATTGGTCCAAGCCTGTGAACAGGAATGCCAGACATACTGGACACAGATTATGTTCAATGCCAGGTAAGTACCGAACACCATCAAATTCTACGTTCAAACATCTCAAGAGAGAACACACTTGGGAACACAGAAACATATTAACTTTGTGGTAAAGAGGTGTTGTTCTGTAGAGGATGATTCCGTAATAAAGTGATGCACTGGGAAAGAAAATGTGTGTCTATTTAGAGAGGTTGTTGGAAGGAGGTTGGACTGTGGTATATTCTAAGAAAATTGGCTTAAGTTTTTAGTCTATGAAATGTCGTACATACTTTTTCTTGTCATCTTTGAGCATCACAGATAGATTATTCAACTTGGTCACCAGTCTGACTGCAACAAACTATAACAGAAAAAAATATTGCTCCTAGAATACTGTAAAGACATCAATATTTGAGGTATACTTAATTTTTCAGGGATTTTCGGAGATGTTTAACGAATCAGATGTAAAATTTTCAAACTTTACCACAAGACCAAAAGATAACCATTGCATAAACTTAAATTACAGTGAACTCCGTATATAAGGAACTACTTCGGACTATTTAAATTTGTTCCTTATGTCTCGAGTATGTTGTATCAATATATCCATCTCATATTACATAAAGATGGAAAAAATATCAGGCCCTCAAAATTGTTCCTTATAATCCAGAATTTCACTATATCCAGACTTGTTATATAACAGAGTTTACTTATAATCCAAGAAACAACTTTTTAATCACAGTAAACTCTATATATAACAAACTCCTTGGGACCATTTAAATTTGTTCCTTATACATATAGCTGGGATTTGACTCATTAAGGTGACACATAGTGGTTTCTAAAAAAAGGTAAAAGGTAAATTGTTAATTATAGTGCTGTCCCTACTTAAAGGGCCAGCCATTAGGGTCCAACTTATGTGACATTTTCCTTTCTGTGCACATTTACCTTCCTAATCCTAGCCTATATACCAGACACTAGGCAGATACTTTTAGGCATGGGTACACTTAACTTATTGAACTAGCTGGCGGCAAACCAACAGGCCATATCAGAACGGACCCCTGCTTGTTGCCTTACCGAAGGCGTCCTAAACCACTAGACCAAGTGGACAGGGTTTATAATTATGTACAGAACAATTAGTCTAAGTTACTTATCAACCAAAAATAAATGTTGTCCCACTTCAACTATATTTACCTCCTTAGGAGACTTGGATCTGCTTCATTTTCCTGGTACCAATGGATCATAGAGTTTATTCTTGTTCTTCAGCAGAAACTGTTCAACAAATTGTTCCTATGAAGAAAGCAAAGATTGAATACTAGAATAATGTCAAGTGTTAAATAATGAATGAATGAATGATGAATGCATCAGGTTTTTGGCCCATTAACTGCCAAGGTCATATAGCGCACATTATAATCTTTGTATCAACAAGAGCTGTCCCTCCCAAGTTTACTTATAAGCCCCAGAATGAGGTGCCTATTTTGTGTCCTCTCCATGTGCTCAATAAATGTGCTATGTAATTTTAAAATCCTTCCATGCATGACAGAGTAATCATGCATACAGTATTCCATTACTTTAAACACTAAGTGTGACCTTGACCTTTGAGGTAGGGACTTGGGTCTTGCACTTACTCCGCTTGATTTGCTAGCTTTGTGCTAATTTATTTTAAAATCCTTCAAAGCATAATAAAGTTATAGTCAGACACAAATCTATGCATATATACAGGATTCCATTACCTAAATGAACTCTAAGGTGACCTTCTTTGTGGTAGGATATGGGTCATTTACTAGACATGTAGTCTGGGATTTGCTAGACATTTGTGCCAAATTATTTTAAAATCCTTCAAGGCATGACAAAGTTACAGTCTGGACACATAATGGGTGCATATATTTTTATATAGAAGAATCCATTACCTTCAAACTATTAAGTATGACCTTCGACCATTAAACTAGAGCTTGGGTCTTGCACGCAACTATATTTACCTGATGTGCTAGGACATTTGATGCCAAGTTATTTTAAAATCCTTTAATGCTGAAAAGTTAAGTCCACATAAATGTGTGCATACATAGAGGATTCCATAACCTTCATCTTTCCTTCACCTTTGAGTTAGGATGTGCTTCATAGAATTGTTCCTCTTGATGTGCTAGAAACGTGTGCAAAGAGTTATTAAAGTCCTTCAATGCATGACAAAGTTACAGTAATGACACGAATTTGTAATGTTTTATGGTGCATCAGGACGGACAGACGGGTCATACGGATGTAATGAGCAGGTTAGACGGTGCATTTTAATATGCCACCCTTCGGGGCATAAAAATGTCCATTGCATGAACGTCATTAAGAGCTGAAAGTATGTTTATCACACTGAGGTGCGGCCACCTTCTTGGTGGTTGGAGTCACCACTTACACGAGGCTATACCTTATCTGCAGGGACCTCAGCTCATCCTGGCAATTAAGTCACCTTTTACAATACAAGCACATTTGCGTACGTTTCACATGTCCTGCATAAAACATACTTACGTATCTTCTCAGCATCCCCTTTCCCTTTGTCTTCTTTTTTCTTTGACCCGCCTCCAAACCATCCCCCAAACCAGCCGGCATTTTTCTTATCTTCAGCACGTTTAGCTCCGCGTTTTGCAGCTTCGACTTCAGCTTGTTGACGTATCACAGTTATATTGAACACATCAAGGTATTTTTCACACTCCTAGAAAATAAAAATCCCTCCAAATATTTGTACATAGATTTTCATGTAACACGTTGTATAAGTTAAAGCAAAGGGTTTAACAATTTCGATTTTTGACGACAATAATGTAATATTCTGTTCATTATATTTTAGATTGGTCTTTCAAAACATCAAATTTCTTGTTTCTTCTCTCATTTCTGGTAATCCGCAACTTTGAATTTGCAACTTCAATGTAATCTAGATGGGTGTTCAGTAGAACACTTGTGTCACCCTCTTAGACTTTGTCAGAATAACCAATAATATTGTGACAAAATTTAAGTACAAAAAGGGGCATAACTCTGTCAAATATGACCCTGGTATCACAATTCTTTTGTCATAAGCATTACAGTTGTAAAGTATGATGAAGAAATCTTAAGAAATGGCAAAGTTATAGCCAAGGTTAAGGTTTTTGTGACGGACATACAGACCTACAGACAAAGAGATCCCTATGTATCGCCTTTTCTCTGAACTGTCCAAATGGACTGATGAACAAATCAATTTCAGAAGTTCAAAACAGTAAGGTATAAATCAAATCAAACACTTGCATCTAGTTTTTTCTGGAGCTCTCCGGACACCTTCTTGTTCTCCAGTTTCCCGATGTAAGCTTCGCGATATTTGCTTTTCATATCTCTGTGTTCCTTCATGTGTGACCAGGACCACATTTTTCTTCTCCGCCTCACCGTCTCCTCCAGGATACTCGTGTATGCGTAGTGCCACCTAAATGTGTTGGAAAGCATAGATTTGTTTAATAGTTACAGAGTTTCCACATCTACAATAGTTACCTCCCTTGTTCCAAATTGTCAGCAATATTGGTAGGCAACTTTCCTTTAAGTTCAAAGGTTCGAGCAATGAGACATGGTTATAGCAGGGCTCAAACCCTTATTTTATACTAATTTATATAAGCTCAATTGTGAAGGAAGCTTAAGCTGATTGAGTCACTATTGAGTCCACTTCCTAGAAAAACCAGTACTAGTTACATATGAGGAGGTACGGTCGTGACCCCAATTGGGCTCAAACCCGGGATGAGCCACAGACATCTTAACCTCTACACCATCGCTCCCCTTTCAAACCTATGACACTCTATCAATGAGTTTACTCAAACACTCACCATGCCCGTATATTTCCTTGTAAAGGCACATTGGGTTTGTATTTCTTGTAGATTCCCATTAAATTTACACGCTCAAATCCCTCGAGCATTTCCAATACATCATTGTACTGAAAAGAGAAAATGTCAAATATCGTGAATACGCGTTCTAACAGTGTGAAAATTTTAAAATCTGGAACATTTCGATGGTTCTGAGTGGCGAGTTTAAATGTTATTACTTTCTTATATTGTGTATAACCCGCAGGGAATATTTACAGCTGTACCATATTTCGGCAAAAAATAAATGTGTGTTATGCACAAGCGATTACGGAACTCGTCAATTTGTGGGTATAAACTTTTGGGGATTCTTATGTAGTCATAAATATATTGTTGTTACTGTTATAATGTAAAGTTGTTGATTTTTTTCCAATCTTCCTCAGATCTTTTAATAAAATGCAATTTTGTACGTATTTGACATTTTTTTTTTAATATTCAGCCCCGGGCAACTTTCTTCAATGTACCAGTACATAAATTAAAAACTACATACATGTACTTTGCTTTTTAGTACAGACTTGAAACGCTAATTTTGGAGAGAAAAAAACCTGCTTGTTTTATGTTTTTAGGCGGTTTATCGAAATACAGTGGTGGATTATATCCTGATAAACTCACAGTTCACTCAGTCAACATGACGATGAATGTCTGACACCATACAACTGCACCACTCATGAAAATACCACATTTTTTGTGCAAACTCGATGAGTATGATATTGAACATTTACACTGAAACCAACAATTATCCTCCAGATACTAACCTGTATTTTGGCGAGGCATACAAATATTTCGTCGAAAATAATCGTCAAAAACATCTTGGGAGTGCTGTACTCTTGCAGCTCTGGTTTTGTGTTCAACTTGAGATGGGCCACAGAAGAGATAGGTTTCACCACTGAAATATTGGACGATAATCAAACCTTGGGTAATCAATCGTAATCAGTAATTTTAATATTTCAAAATATTCAAAATGTTTATGCGCTATTTTGCATGTTGACGGTCTCATCAGTTTTATGGATGTGAGGTCATTTTTGTTTATATACATTCATTAAAGGTTTGACTGTATACCTTACAAATTTTTTTAAAAACATAATTTCATCAATTTTTTACCTTGTCATTCTGAAGCTATGCTTAGATAATCTTGAAGACAATCTACAATGGGATATACAATAAAGTATCACTTTTAAGACCACCCTATATTTAGACCACCAGCCATATCAAGACCAAAATTTCGGAACCAAATGGGCTATATCATAAATAAAAGGTCTTGATAAAAAGCCAATTTTTATCTTAAGACAGTCATATTTATGCTGGTCCAAATGGTGGGCGTATTACTGTACATCATTTTTTCTTTTATTTGTATCTTCTTTGAAGGGTGTGTCTACAGCAGGGATACTTTTACTAATTCAAGGAGTGTGTATGCATGATAAGTCCCTAGCCCCGCCTTTCCTTGTGTTACTTACAATACTGGAAGTTGCCTTTGTTCTCTTCGGCTATTGCACTTTTAAGACTTTTCTGTAAATGAAATGAATATTCATGAGTCTTTATAAATAATGTTCAAGACTTTTCTGTTACAGTAAATGGAACGAATATTCATGAGCTTTTATAAATAATGTTCAAGAGTTTTCTGTAAATGAAATGAATATTCATGAGCTTTTATAAATAATGTTCAAGAGTTTCTCTAAATGAAATGAATATTCATGAGCTTTTATAAATAATGTTCAAGAGTTTTCTCTAAATGAAATGAATATTCATGAATCTTTATAAATATTCATCAAAAGTATGTCATGCAATGTTATTCTGGATCAAAGCAGTAGAAAGTTTGGAACTTTTTAAGTCATTATCAAGTTTGAGTCCGGGAGCAACCAAAACCTATGTGTTATGAGAGGTTGTGGTTCTTCCTCCATCAGTAGGCTTCCAACCCATGACCATTAAATGTGATATAAATAGTGAACTTTAAATATACAGTAAACTCCGTACATAACAACTCCTGATACAGTGAAATACCGGATATAACAAACAAATTTACTAAGCACGATATTTTTTCTTCTATATTGAATCTTAAATGGTAAATCGATATAATATCCTCCAGATGTAAGGAACAAATTCAAATGGTCCCCCAAGGAGTTTGATATATTCGCAGTTTACTGTATTATGAATATAAATTGAAGATTTGAACAAAGTCAAGTCAATCTGTCTTCACCTAATCTCTTAAACTATTAAGGAAAGCATTTCAACATGCATCACCTCCTAATGCAAATTCTAAAATGTTGTTATGTAAAAAAAAAAAAAAAATTAAGAAATAAGCACTCACCAGGATTTCAGGTTTTTCTTTCCCTTCGAACATTTCCGTCTTACTATTCCAGTATACGGCTAACGACTCTAGTTTCACGAGCTGAAAAGACGAGCAAGGTATTAGTTTAAACTTGCATATTTTACATAGATCATTGACTTAAAGTTCTAATTTTACATAGATCATGACTAAAAGTTCTAATTTTACATAGATCATTGATTAAAAGTTCTAATTTTACATAGATCATTGACTAAAAATTCTAATTTTACATAGATCATTGCTAAAAGTTCTAATTTTACATAGATCATTGACTAAAAGTTCTAATTTTACATAGATCATTGACTAAAAGTTCTAATTTCACATAGATCGTTGACTGAAAGTTCTAATTTTACACAGATCATTGACTAAAAGTTCTAATTTTACTTAGATCATTGACTAAAAGTTCTAATTCTAAATGAGATCATTGACTAAAAGTTCTAACATTTTTCTTCATAGAATGACTGCTTTCTGGAGGTAAACCAAGAAACTGCTGAAATTAAGGGTTCAATAACTGTTGGGATTCAAACTGCTATTCTCACGGTTTTGAGCATGACTCCCTTTCTTTTTTTACCACAGTTTCTGTGCATTTTACACATATTTAACAAATTTCTGCCTTTTTGAGTTACACCTTTGTTAAAACTGCCTTGTAGGAATTTTATGGTTGGCATGGATACACTGTAATGTAACTGACATAGTTATCTCCCCTGATTTCATTTCATACTCTCAAATAGATGTTGGAAGAGCAGTAACACAATTATCTTTTGTTTCCTTTTACAATGACTATGCATGTAAAAATGTTCAGGTTTTTTTTCGCACACCTGGGCTCAGATGTAGCTTTAAATATACCTTGTTAATCTGTGAAACAGCCTCCTTTATAATGCATGGCTTCCAATTCTCATCTGTAGTCTGTAAGAAAAAGAATATTGTTGAAAATGAGGGATCATCACCATAGTAACACTTGATAAAAAGCCTAACCCTGCTAAATTTCTACAATGGACTTGTCCATACTTCAATATGGGCAGTACCATTAATTATGTAAAGGGATGATGACTTAAACTTTAAAGACTCAAAAATGAACAGTGCAGATCATGATCAGCCTGCATACTTGTACAGTCTGATCATGATCTACACTGTTTGCTCGCTATATTCAGTAAGTAATATTTCTGTTAGTATCCCTTTCAACACTTAATGGTATGGTCTAAACTGAAAGATGGACCAGTCCATTTTAGAATTATAGTGGTCTAAGCATTTAACAAAGTTAGAAATTCAAACTTTCAGAAAATTAAAGGGATTTGTTTACATTATTTTAAATACAGACTTTTAACTACTACCAGAGGCTCTTCTGGGTTTTTCAAACTTGTCACCCACATTTTCACCATTTAAGAAAAGTTGGAGTCTAAGGCTTTTTGGCCAAAGTAGTTTCTAGCCATGTTTTACATGGTGTAATACTTAAGATATATTTGGTTAAATGCACAGGGAAATGAAACATGTTCAGTCTTTGATAATGTTTACGCCCTATTTTGCAGCCTACATGTATGCACTTTGCTTGTAAACATGCTACTTGTCACATATTCAAGGACAAATTTCCATATTTGCATACTGTCATTGACACAGTTGACACTTCACAAAGCCGGCTTTAGTACTTGTAGACTTGAAAACCATTACATAATGTGTATTAGCATATACTATTAAGTATTTCACAGTATAACTGGCCGGAGGTCTATCTGAATCAGACAAATATTTGTAACAGTTTCTGAAAAAGATACAAAATTAAAGCTGCTCGCTCTCAGATTTTGATGAAAAAAAAAATTTCTTCAAACTGAAATTATCGTACTTTAGAACGAATCATCAAATAAATAGGCTCCAGTTTAAATTTCTGTTAAGTGTTTCTGTATCTTTTTAAAGTGGACGCTACTTAATTATATCTGTGACAAACACTTTTGAAATTCCAGTATAAACATATACTGTAGCCGTCAAATGCAGCTCACCAACATTTTCAACAGATTTTCTCAAATTGCTACCGAGATTTTTACTTCTGTTGTTGATTCAAGCCATTACTTTCACATTTTATGTTTTAGTGAATCATTTTGGAGAAATTAATTTTTAATTTTTTTTTTACAAAAAACTGCAAGCGAGCAGCTTTAAACTGTGAGCAAGCACCTTTAATTGTGACAGCGTACATTTAGCATCACAATCAATAAGAACAGTTTTCTGTTGGAACAGAATCAAAAGCACATTCTCCAAAAATCAATGTCGAAATATGTTAATTGTATAATAATGAAAATCTTTTCATCTTTTTCATCTTTTGCACCATCCTGTGGATTGCATGTAGTAGAGGAGAACATTGAATATGTTACACAAAGAGCGCAGACTATATACATGTAACAGCTGAGAACAGCTTGCTAATACATGTACTTTAAATCCTTATCGTGTTCAATTTCTAAAATGGACTTGTAGCATTATGGCTTATCTCAGTTATAACCCACTTGTTCAAGATACATGTTGTTAGCTGTAGTCAATAAATAGTTAGAGCACACAAAGGTGTAGTTATATAACATCCTTTACAACTTAAAAAAAAAAAAATTTTGAGGATATTTTTTTTAAAAAAAAAAAAAAAAAAAAAAAAAAAAAAAAACCAAAAATTTTTTTCCCCCCCTTTTTTAAAAAAAAAAAAAAAAAAAAAAAAAAAAAAAAAAAAAAAAAAAAAAAAAAAAAAAAAAAAAAAAAAAAAAAAAAAAAAAAAAAAAAAAAAAAAAAAAAAAAAAAAAAAAATTTTTTTTTAAAATATAAACCCATCATATAACAGGACTGATCAACTTTTCAATGTAGACAGTACCATTCATGTTTTAAAAGGGGTGTTCACTGAAAATTAACTGGGAGAATAGGGATAAGTCAAGGCTGATCATGATCTACACTTGCTGTAACGGCAAAATAGCATTTGCTGGCAGCATAATTAGAAGTTTAAAGAGTACCATATATCTGAAACACATACACATTGAAAACATAAGAACTGACTGCATGTGAAGGGGTGTCACCATAACTCTGGTGTTTTAAAAACAAGTCTGCTTTTAGACCAATCGGGTCACCTAGTGTTAGACAGGCCTTTTTCCATCTAGCTATAAATGGAAACCAGTGATTTTTTACAGTATTTTGTCCTTAAAGTCCCAGGTGAAGTGTACAGGTTTACTTTTAAAGCCCCAGGATTGCTTTATATTTACTGATATAGTTAAATACATTTACTGATAGGATAATGATAGAACCATGTTCTACGGACTCTAAAACAATGTTGACATATGCTTTTCTATCTTATTCAAGTCGTTTCATCAAGAAAAAGAGTTGCCAGAAAGCCTTTCCTATTTTCTGCAATATCATTGAAAAAAATACTGCACTATATTTCTAACATGTACTTTATCGATTTAAAAAGCAAAGTTAGGAATGCTTTTGGTACAAACAAAGGTAATTACCATCGGTAAGACATCTTTCTTGGCAAAATAAGAGGTACTTGTAAATGTGATCCTGGGACTTTAAGCCAGGGATGATCAGTGTTGCAAAAATGAGCGACAAATGAAGAAAATATGTATGGAATGTCATTAGCTTCCATTTTAGAACTAACATGAATCTTTGGAAGACATCATTTTGTGGAGTGGTGGTTTATTAACATTTATATGGTAAATTGTAAATCTCAGAATTATTATAACGTATGCATACAGTCTGTTCTAATGAATACCAACAGTTAGATATGTTAATTCAAATGTATACATCCTCGATAATTCAAAGCATTGATTAAAGGGACATACCCTTCATCAAGCCCATTATATTATGTTATAACAGATTATATGTTCAATGAACATAAAATGAAAAATAAATTCAATTTCAAAGAAGAACCTATGGCGAAAAATGCCTCATTTTACCACAATTTATCAATATAGAGGCCTTCTGTAATAAATCACATCCACCCATTAATTGTACCACAACAACTCTACATATGGTAGATTATTGAATGGTTTACAGTACTGCAGTATATTCTAAACCGCTGATTTTATCAAAAATGACTGAAGTGCATAGCTGAAACTTTTAGGTTAAGTTATAATATTTCCAAAGATTCTATTATTTATGTTTTACATGTTATTTCGTTTGGCATCAGTTATAGAGTATGTCCCTTTAATACTGTGTCAACTCCACCCTCACAGGTCAAAAAGTTAATTTTTACTTTATTACTCACTCTGAACAGGAGTTCATGCAGCGTTACTCCGATAGAGAACGGTTGTTTTGGATTTGTGTATCTGTCTTCGAAACGCACATGGATGTTTCGGACTTCAACCTGCAAATTCTTGATGACCTGGGTTGCGAATTTCTCCGCAAAAGAGTCTTTTTTCTTCTCCTTTGGTTTGTCTGTAAAAGATCAAGGGAAAATGTTGCAAAATTAAAAGATTTCATAATATGTCAGAAGGTTTGCTGTGCACCAACTAACTTTTCATACCTTTTCAGATTTTGTCAATATCAAGCTGATTCATAGGTATTTAACTTTGTCATTTTGATAGAAATTAATTGAGACTGGAAGATTGGAACACTTCCTGTTTAGTTGTCCCTACACACAGTTTGATGTAATCATTTTTGTTGAGTACTGCCAATGTTTCTTTATGTTTTGCAAGTTCTTTATCTTGTGATTTTTCAATTTTCTATTTATTTTTGTGGTTCTGAATTGTTGCCCAATCACTTTGAAGCTACAGAAACATGATATCCAATCATATGACAGAAATCTTAGCAAGATCAATTAATCTTCTTTAAAAAATATGCAAAAAATAAAAATCTCAGGGAAAAAATATTATGTTTACGATATATCAGTCAATCTAAACACCTTTTTTAGACTTAAAAAAGTCTGTTGAAATTGAGAGGTCTTTCTTCTCTTGTAGTAGAAAAATATCTCAATCAAAGCTCACAGGAAGGAGTCATTGCAAAGATATTGTAAAATGTCCAGAAAAAACATGCAATATAAATGACTCTTTACAACTGATGCCAGTCTTATACCTTTCTCTGCCTCCAGTTTTTTAGCTTCCTCCAGGGCCTGTAATTTCTTCTGCTTGGCTTCCTGCTTTGTTTTTTCCTCTTTCTCTGCATTGTATTTGATACCTGGAAAAATAAAATTAATTCTTTATTAATTTTTCAAGCAATGAAGATTAACAAACTTATGAAAAGTACAGTATAAATCTTTATTTCGTCACCCTAGTGCAAAATCTCAATAAGTGCAACTGTTTTCTATTTCTACTGCTATTTTTCAAAACGCTCTTACTAATACGATGCTCAACAATGTGCGCGACAACGTCTGTGTTGTTTACATCATACTTATGACATTACAAGCGTTTTCAGTCCAACAGGGAGATAATCCACCAACAAGTGACCAATAAAGGGAGATAACTTACCAACACTCAGACCAGTAAAGGAAGGTAACTTATCAACATTTAAACCTGCAAAGGGAGATAATTTAGCAACATCAGAAACAGCAAAATGAGATAACTTACCAACATTTGGAACAGCCAGAGCATATAATCCATCTATTGTTGCTACCACGGGCTCTGTGTATAAATTCTTCCATGGAATTTTCAGTGTCAATTTTCCTGAAATGAAATAAAAAGAACCAAATGAGTTTACTTTTTCTTTTTTAGACAATTGGTGTCTTGACAAAACTTGCTCTTCATACAACTTTACTGTTTATTCAAGGCAGCCGGCAGATGCTAAATAAAGTGATAGAGTAACCTGCAATAACTTAAATTTTTTTTACAGTAAATCTAGATTTGATCGGCAAGAAAACAATCAATATGTTGGTGTAGAGGTTAAAGTGTCTGCCGCTCATCCCAGGGGCTACAGCTTACTACTCAACTGGGGTCACGCCCGTACCTCATCATATGATACCAGTACTGGTTTTACCAGGAAGTGGACTCAAGAGTGCCTCGATAAGCTGCAAGCTTTCTTCACAATTTGGCTAAAATACTAAAATGATTTGTAGAAACAAAACTAATGTAAAGACAGTTATAAGAATTATTCTAGAGAGAGAGATTCTTTTAGAACCTTTACGGTAGTTATTATTTTCTCAATATTTCACCCTGACTCTGCTTAATTTATGAAATGGACTTGCCCATCTATCTATTTGGACAGTACCATTACTTGTTTAAAGGGGTGTTTAGTGAAAAATTTACTATCCGAATACCAAACAGTGCAGATCATGATCAGACTTCACAGATTAGCATGCTAATCATGATCTACACTGCTCACATAGGTAGATTCATTTGCTACTAGCAGGATCAGAGGTGACTAGAGCTATCACTGAAGGTGATCAATATCCCCAATGCTGAAGGTGATCAATACCCCCAAATGCTGACTTGACAATTATTCTACCCTTTTGCAGGCCAATTTCACACAGTACTACACAGAATGATGTAGACAGAAAATCCTTTGCCAAAATTAAGTCAATAAAATATTATTTTTAGCACACTTTACAAAAAGCTTCACAAACATCTGTTAAGTGTTTATTCAGGAAGCTGAGTGTGTAAAATGTTTCAGACCGTACACAATAATGTGCAGGCTGATCATGATCTGCACTGGACACAAAGGTAGAATTCTTTATAGCTAGGTGGCTAATGATAGAGCAGAAAAGCTCTAAAAAGTGGCTAAAAGTAGGGCCAAAAAAAAGAAATACCTGTGTTTCGGGCAACTAGACCCTACCTGGTGAAACCCCCGGACCATAGAGTTTTTTTTTCCCCAAAAAAAATGAACAAAAAAGTTGAACAAAATTTTTTTGTTTTTTTAATCTGTCCCTACCTAGCACTCTTGGGGCCGTTGTCCTAAACACAGATTGTCTTTTTCCAACCTATAGAATATTTTTCAATTTAAAAAAAAAAAAAAATTTGCCTCTACCCTACCTAGAATATTTGGGACCGTTGCCCTAAACACAGATTTTTTTTTTTTGGCCTACACACCAAAATGTCTGAAACATATATGATATGATTCATATTTTGTTCATTTTTTGAGGGTCTCTGTTGAATACTAGATATGGTTGTTTACTGCTATATTACAAAGCTGTCTAGTGACATCAGTTTAATGTTTTCTCTACTACAATATATCAAAAAGATTCCCCAAGTGTCTGTAAAATGGGTTTTCAGGAAGCTGGGTGTGATAAACCAATTATTCATAAATACAGACTTAATGTTTTTGTATGAGGAAAATGATTGATCATGGGAAGTTAATGTACCGTGTCATGAACTCATGATTTTTGTATACATGTAGAATCACAGGTTGTAGCATGACACTGTGAATTGCTCCACTTCTAAATGACTTTTTTACACACATTGAGTATTCAGGCAGCAATTTAGCAAGTTTATAGATTTAGCAAGTTTAAAGATCATTTTCGGATTAGTCACTTGTGCAACTGGAGTAAAAAGAGTTCTAATCAAAACAGGTCGAGTTAAACCAACATGCATGCACTTCATCTTAAATCTACTCCACATGTGTAACCACCAGTTGCCCACATCAGTTGATCAGGGTTCAAGATGGCAGACTAGATGAGAGACTACCCCTGTGAAATGCAGTTCATGAAATCATGAACATTTCAAGCCATTCAAGAACGGTTCATGAACTGGACTTTGGATGTTCTTGATTGGTGTTCATGAACTTTTGGACATGAACTGCTCTTGAAAATACTTCATGAACAGTTCATGAACTACTGAAGAATCATACAGAGTTCTTGAATTATCTGTGATCTGATGTTATAGGACAATCACTGACATTTCATGAACCACAAGCATTCATGAACAGTTCATGAACTATTTAAGAACTGGGACTGACAAATCTCACAGCATGTAAATATTATGTGTACCAACTTGTCACAAGTTTTTTGGAGGGAATTTTTCTGATGGAATAAGAAAGTGTTTTTTTGCAAAAGTAAGTGACTTCATGTCATTTTTTGGCAAAAGTAAGTGATTTTATTGTTTAATTTCTGTTCTGACTTTTTAAGGGAACAATCACATTCGTCTACAATAAAGAAATTGTGTCAGGTTTATTTGTCACAAGTTTTCACGACCTTTTTTCACACATCTGCTAGCACAAGTCATAATTTAATTGGTTTATTGTCTAGCAACAGACGGAGGAGGTATACTAAACTAGAGTTTGTTACATGAAATTCAGGAATTGTGATGAAATCACATTTTGTTTTGCAAATTCACAAATTAGTTTTAACTTAGTGCAAAAACATGGTTTGGCCATGAACTAGTCATGAACAATTCATTGCCTTTGAAGAACGGATGAACAAATATGAAAAAACTGTCCATCATAGTGAAACTGATGCAGCACTGGATTTAGTGTCACATTTAAATGCAGATAGCAAAAAGCGTTTTTTTTATCATGTTTATTGTCATGATTGTGATAGGAATGCAAACTTTTATACATTGTCAGACAAAATAGCACGACAAACTGCTTGTTTCCTGTTGGACAGGTCAAATTTTTGTCCGACAGTCGGATGAGTTATGGGAGAGTCTGAATGCATGAATACATGTGTTGTAGTTCATGAATTATGTAAGACAGGTCTTGTCATAAACATTTCATGAACTATTCATGCATTTTAAGTCATGAACAGTTCATGTCCAGAACATGAAGTAAAAATGAGACAATATGCTTATAGAGCAAAACGTTCATGAACAGTTCATGCACATTCAAGTTCATGAACGTGTCTTGAACCATTCATAAAACAATTTGTTCTTGAGCAGTTCATTAGTTAATCATGAACTGTTCTAGAATATTTGGCAATGAAAAGTACTTGAAAAGTTCATGATGCTTTGTTAAGAACTGTTCATGAACTCTTTATTTCATGGACATTTAAAGAATTTGTCTCATTTTACTTTCAAGTTTTTTGAAGAACTTTTCATGAATTCAGGATTTGAACTATTCATGAATATTTCATGAATAATTCATGAACAGTACTGGTTCATTTCGCAGGGGTATTCTGCAGTTTGTACTTATTTATGTCCCCTTGACAAAATTTATTCAGTTTGTCATGGAGAAGATATCATGAAGAAATTTCAACTTTCGTCAAGTTTCAATAACTTAGTCAAACTAAAGCTTTCTTTTTTGACAATGACACAAGCTGACAAAAAGACAACTCAATACCTATCCGATACTTCCGGATTAGAAAGGTAGAGTCTTTCCACTGCACAAGTGCGCTAATTCTTTACCCTCAGTAACACTAGTAACTATATCAAAAACGCTCTTGATTACTAGTCCATGACCGACCCTTGAACCACGGACCACGAGTGAGACTGTCAAGTCCACGAATTTGCATGTACAGTTCATTGAGTATAATGCAACAGTGACATCATAAAATATATACGTACACAAACGTTTACAACCAATCTGTGATAGTCTTTTATTAACTCGAGCTCCTCATAGGGTGGTCATTTACAAATAATGTTATTAGTGATGTTACATATTCATGATAAAAATTGTGTGTTTGAGAGACTTTAATAAAATATCTGAATTGAACTGAATTGAACCATTGCATAAAAAGGTAGGTCTTGCATGCAAGAAAATATTTAACCCAAACATTACTGACTGAATTTACATAATAATATTGGACTCTTCCATCACATCACTGTCAGATTATCCTAAATGAATTGTACTGACTTTTTTTACACAAGTATTCAGCTTCATTTTGTTTGTTTAATGTATACAGAAGTGAAACGACACAAAAAATGCACCTAATGACCGGTTTAACTTATTATGTAACACTATACTATAATAAAAAGTCTTTTAAAAAACCATTTTAATTTCTATGGTGAAACAGATATTAAGTCTTCTTTAAAAGTGAAACATAACTCTAATGTAAAAATGATGTTTAATAGTGTATGCCTGCAGCAATTTATGTATCTAAACATGAAAAACATCCTGTTTAAAAGATGTTTTTAAATATCTCGATAATTTAAAACTTCTTATAAGTTCTGCAAAATACTTAATACAAAAAAAAATCACCTTTAATTCTTTTAATTATAAAAAGTCTGTTTTCCACAAGTGACTAAAAATGCAAAAAAATGTATGTGCTATGATTTATTGACTTATAATTCTAACATGGTTTTGTTGTTGTTGTCATTGTAAGAGTTTTAACGCCCGTTTAAACTTTATTTCGGTCATTTTTACAGGTGGACAGTTTTACCTAATAATTGTTCCTGGCAAAAACCAGTATTTGAACCCTATCCTCCATATGAAACTGCCAACTCTCTCACATAACCCCTGAGGGCCTCGAACCCATTGTGATTAATGAAGTCAAATATCAAGTTATACCTTGCAAAATTAATGCAACCACTGACAATATTCTGTTATTTCTACAGTTTCACCAATGAAGTCAATTCCCAATGAGACTATTTCACAATATTTGTAACAACATCTCTATTTACAACAAGAATATTAACATCTGCCCATCTACTTTATTTCCCACAGGACAATCCATTCACCATTAGTTAATGTAAATTCTTGTTAATAAAAGAAACTTTCAATTTGTATAGTGTAACAGGAGAGAGATGAGAATGGGTCTGTCAAATGAATATCAACTAATATTCTCTTTTATATTCTCTAACTATCAACCAGTATTCTCGTTATTCTTGAGAATTTTATGGAAGCAGCATGTTGTAGAAGTAGTTACAGTCTCATTAGCATTTTAAATACTCGCATATCAAATACTCTAACATGACTCACGATTTTGTCTCTATATACAAAGAGTAGGAAAATTAGGTTTTAATAATTATGCCATAAACAATTAATGCACAGGCAGATCTGCCGTCAAAACTGATGTCATATTGTGCCACATGATGTTAATTAAATGTCCGCATAGAACACACTGCACACCATAAGGTATGATTATTTATACAAATAAGGGTCAATTTCTTGGTCATTTAAGAGCTACAAGTAATTTTACATCCAAAATGCTCCTGGGACTTTAACTGCATCCTTCAGGCAGTAGAAGCACAATATTCTCAAGGGTTCTTCTCAATAATTAATATGCTTCAAATGAGTTACTGCCGAGTTACTGCCGTATAACTGAGAAATTTATTGAGTGCAAATTTTTACGGTGCTAGCTTTTAAAATACATAATGTTAAGTTAGTTCAGAGTATTGAATTTTATGCCAGACAAACATATAGTTACATAACACCAGTCCTGTTAGAATTCAGTATCTATGCAGTATAGTACTTTATAAATATTTCAAAGAGGTTAACAGGAAAACAACAGAATTATGCATGGAGATATACCACAAATTGAAAGCTCAATATCACAAACCTTTATGAGAGAAAAATGGCAGTTTCTTACAGCGGATGGGAGTCTAGTACTGGTTCTTCTGCATAATGGTACTTAGTTAAGAATGCCTTGTACAGTACATAACTGAAATATGGTTGAAACCGGCTTTGTTGTTGTTGTAGTTGTACGAGTTAAACGCCAGATGCAACGTTATTTCAGTCATTCTAAAATTTTTACGTGAAGGCAGTTTATCTAACCGTCATTTCTGGGAAGAACCTGAGTGCTGGGCTCCTATTGTCTGTAAGAAACTACCAACTTTCTCACATTAAGAGACATGGTCAGTAGCAGGGCTCAAACTAATGACTCTCAATCTATGAGAGGTTACAGTGATTTCAAGTCAGTGACTCTAACCACTAGACCACAAAGGAACCCCCCCCCCCCACCCTGGCATGAAAATGTAAATCGACTAGTGAATGGTCTACAAGCATCATGAATGCATGAACATTACACAAGTCAAGCGTTAAAAATGTCCATTAAAAGCCTTTTTACCCATTTTTTTCATCCGAGATAAATCAAACCCATGTGGTAACATGTGGTGATAAGTTACTGCAGAAGCATGAAAAAAGGATTTTTACATCAGAAAATAGAAAACAAGTGATAGATTTGCTCGTTAATTAATATGTGCCTTAAACATATAACTAATCTCTCTTCGAGGTTGATGCGAGATCTACCTGGAGTCAGTCTCAAGAGCCATTAATGTAAGTTGTACAAACTCGAGAACGAGATGAAATAAGTTAGTAATAGTAAATAAACAGTTCTCTACTAGTGGCAAGTGGTAACGCCTTTGTAACAAGTGCAGATCATGATAAGCCTACGCGTCTCTACAGTTTGATCATGATCTGCACTGTTTGCCATTAGACAATCTAGCTTAAGAACAAATTGCTCGATCATTATTATGTGCCCAAAAGGTTACTATATATATAATCGAGAAAGAGGTGTTTATGAATTGCAAATACCCGTGCTGGTGTGAAACCTGACACCGAGAGTGCGAAGCAAGAGCGTGAAGCAATCCAAATGTTACCCAACAAGTGGTGTTTTCTTTTTTTTTGCATTCTCTCTATTTTTTGTTTGAATACAGATAGATCTGAGTCTTGTAGGACATGTAAGACGTGCAAGACTGAATATCATGGTAAAAAGCTGTACTTTTACAGATTTTGTACCTTAAAGCACCAACATTTACAGTTTTAGAACCTTAATGCACCAACATTTACAATACTTGAACCATAAAGCACCAACATTTATGGAACCTAAATGCACCAACATTTATAGTATTCAAACCTTAATGTAGCAGCATTTACTGTTCCAGAAAACCTGTTACAATCTGTTAGATCTATTCATATATTCCTAAGCCACAGAAAAACTTGGCCATTCTGCAAAATTCATCACTTTCACATCAGTTAATTACCCCAGCTTCCCTACAAAACCTGTCATAAAACTGAAGCTCAAAGAAAACTTGCATACTCTACATTAATGCAGCCTACAGACTTATTGCATAATTGACTGAAAGGAGGGTGGGTCTTTTGAGAACAATGTCTGGATATTGAGGAAAGAACTTCAAGGGACAGATCCAGGAAAATTTGTGAATTTATCCCAGTGTAGTTAATTGAATATAAGCATGAAAAGGACTTTTAATTATAATACAAAATGGCAACAAGTGGTAGATGATTGCTTTGTCAGTAATGTATTATTACTCTTAGAAATGCTAGTTTGGCAAGTGGTTCTGCATTTGCGAGCAGTGCAGATCATGATCAGTCTGTACATTTATGCAATCTGATCATGATCTGCACTGTTCACTTTTCAGGTAACAGCTCTATGAACATTTACTGGTGCTGTCCAAACTAAAAAATCCATTAGTGGGCATGTAAATTAGCTTGCCTTGCAATCTACACTTCTGCATTATTATTTTTTTGTTTTCATGGAATACCTTACATTGATCAATAAAAAGTTTTAAGCTATTGGCAAGGATCACATTGAAGCATATTATTTGAGTAAAATCATGATAAGAAGTCAAAGTTCATGTTCTTTATGTGCCCTATGAGACTGACCCCCTACCCCCACACCCACCCCTTAAATTTTTTTATTCATTTATACTGTAATTTATTATGTTATTTGTTTCTGCAGGCACTCCGACACTTTTCATAATTTGTTACTACGTCACTTAATTTTTATTTTTCATTCATTTTCTAACATTACTATTTTATTCCATGACTCATAGCTACAATGTACATTGTTTCTAATAACTGTCTAACCTAATATACAATGTTAATTATTACGGCTTTGTAACCTGCTATATAAAATTCCTCCTACACAAATTGCATGTTTCTACTTGTCTCACCTGATGATTCAATAGTTGCTGCTATCTAAAACAGTAACACTGATGACAATAAAGGTTTAATACTTACCGTTTAAAGCTGGCATTTATGACTAATATAGATACTTTAAAGCTGGCAGTCATTACTTTGGCATTTATTACATATAAGGTGCCAGCTATTACTTTAGCACAGTAAGTTTAAAGCTGGCATTTAAGAGTAATGAAGTAACTTTTAAGCTGGCAATTTATTATGCTAACATTTATTACTAATAAGATAGTTCAAAGCTGGCATAATATCTTATTTTGGTAAGTTCAAAGCTGGCATTATGTCTTATTTTGGTAAGTTCAAAGCTGGCATTACGTCCTATTAT
This sequence comes from Saxidomus purpurata, assembly GCA_022818135.1. Taxonomy (NCBI): domain Eukaryota; kingdom Metazoa; phylum Mollusca; class Bivalvia; order Venerida; family Veneridae; genus Saxidomus; species Saxidomus purpurata. The sequence continues at coordinate 4,855,122 of JAFMSR010000019.1, forward strand.
GGTAAGTTTAAAGCTGGCATTATGTCTTATTTTGGTAAGTTCAAAGCTGGCATTATGTCTTATTATGGTAAGTTCAAAGCTGGCATTATGTCTTATTATGGTAAGTTTAAAGCTGGCATTATGTCTTATTATGGTAAGTTTAAAGCTGGCATTATGTCTTATTATGGTAAGTTTAAAGCTGGCATTATGTCTTATTATGGTAAGTTTAAAGCTGGCATTATGTCTTATTATGGTAAGTTTAAAGCTGGCAGTATGTCTTATTATGGTAAGTTTAAAGCTGGCATTATGTCTTATTATGGTAAGTTCAAAGCTGGCATTATGTCTTATTATGAAAAGTTTAAAGCTGGCATTATGTCTTATTATGGTAAATTTAAAGCTTGCATTATGTCTTATTATGGTAAGTTGAAAGCTGGCATTATGTCTTGAATGATAAGAATGCTGGATAAGAATTCTGGAATTATGTCTTACAATAAGCTGGCTTTATGTTTTATAGAATAAGAATACGAGTACCAAACTGTAACAAAATACGCTTGTCAGTGAGTAAGTCTAAATTGTAAAAAATATTGGTAATAAAAGAGCAATAACTCTGGCGTGTCAGGGGTGATTCTGCTGGTCATTTAATTTAGGGAAGATATTAGGTCAATAAACATTCATAGCAAGATTAGTGAAGATTGGTTAAGACTGGTTTAAATTAGAGACCGGGCAACTTAAATTTGGCCAAGGGCAATATCTCTGGATTGACAGCTGCCATTTGATTCGTCATTGAACTCAGCCAAGATGTTATACTGATAAATTCACAGCAAGTTGTTGGAAAGTTTCGATTAAAGTTGTTGAAGTTACAAAGTAGACAACTTTGTGGGTATTCCATGATGAGATAAATGATTGTTTTTATCCTTGAAAAATACATGTTTAAATTTGAAATTTCATCTAAAAACCACGAAATTCCATAACTGACAGACAACCAGACAAAGTATTAGAAAAGAAAGGAAGTTTTAATATCTTAATGCATTCGTCCCGATAGTGTATCAATGAAGTACTCTAGCAAACTCCATTGAGACGAGATTTCCTGCTTCAGATAGCGGTTATCATTTAACAACATACCTTTGTAAAACTGAAGCAGTAATATTAAAGCCCCTGGAGCACAATTACAAGTAGCTCTTATTTTTCCAAGAAAGATGTCTTAATTTTCAGTGGAAATGACCTTTATTTGTACCAAAAACACTCCTAACTTTGCTTTTTTAAATCGATAAGTATATGTGTTAGAAAATATAGCGCAGTATTTTTTTCAACGATACTGCAAAAAATAAAAAACACTTTCTGGCAATTAACGCTTTCTAGTGAAGAAGTGACAGCATCAACATTGTTTTAGAGTAAATAGAAAATGGTTCTATCATTATCCTATCAGTAAATTTATTTTACTATATCAGTAAATATAAAGTGATCCAGGGCCTTTAAAAGTACACCTAAACACTTCATTGAAAATTACAATCTTAAATATATTATACACATTCTTTTATATCCTGTAGCCAGGCTGTAAATTTTGTAATTACATGTTTTGCATGGACCTTCGCTGATTAAATGATTTCCTTACTGTACATTTTGTTTTGCAAGTCTCTCGTTGAAAAATAGACTAATTATATCTAAAAGCTATGCATACAAAAAATGAATTAATTACACAATTTATAAGAGTTTTCTTCCTGATTTTGTTGGTATTAAAAGTTATGAGGCCAAATTTTCTGAAATACCCTTAAACCTTTGATGTTTATAACCTTGATCTATAAAACATAATGTACAAGTGGTAATTTTCGCGCAACCAAAATTTTTGCAACTTTACAGTAGCCAGACTTATTGCAGATGTAAAACTCCTGCGATGAAACTTCATTATTTATAACCTATGTGAAATATGCATTTTCCAAAGTTTCAAATTAGCAAGTGGAGAAATTTCGCGAAAAATAACAAAAATTAAATCACCGGGAATATTCCTAAATTGACAGTATTCAACAGGGTCACATGCTTTACATACTAAATTACTTCTGGGGCAATCACATGAGACTTTGAAGTAGTAAAGTCATATCATGAATGAGTAAATCCACAGGCCTCTTAGATACAAGGGCATTGAAATGTAATCATCATTCTTGTACTTCTGATGTTTTCAGTTCATTTGAACTTGATACCTACATTTTAGTTCTGTATTGCAGAAATGAAACCAGGAGAAAATGTATGATACAGTTGGAGAGGGAGGGGAAATTGGGCAGGAAAGAAAACCAGGGAGTAGGGGGGCACTGGGGTGGGGGACGGGGCAGAGTATGTCATGTTTGTAGAAATGAAAACATGAAAAAGTGTATGATACAGTTGGAGAGGGAGGGGAGAGAGAAAGGGAGAGAGGGAGGGGAGAGAGGAAAGGGAGAGGGAAAAGGAAGGGAATGCAGGAGATTTTTGCCTCTGGGATGTATGATGCTGGTTGGAGTGGTGCAGGGTGGGTTTGATGCTGGGATGGGCATGAAGAGAGGGGTGGGGATGAAGGGAGGGGGTGGGGGTACCAGAAAACCTGGTGTAGGGAGGGGACACAGGACAATTAATAGTCTTGAAATTTATGTAATTAACAGCCTAACAATAAGCAGACAATTTCATAAACATAAGCCCTTCAAGAGTTCTCATTTAATCTACAAGGTTTTCAACATAAGCGCAGTCATAAAAGTGTACTTCACAACAATATTAAACATTTCCCTGCCGTCTTAATGTCTAATCGGATCTCGGCTTCTCTTAAAATCAGAACAACAAAAAGACAAACATCATTAAATGGAAACATCCGAATATAAAGTGAAAGTTTCTTTCAGTTTGAACACCAGAAGCACTCTTGTTAGATACATACAACTATATAATACAAGTTAACCCATATAGCAGCTATATTAGTCATCATTTATTACATGTTTCTCCTACAGGTTTTCATTACCATAGTATCCATTAAAACTAGATTTATTTAATAATATCTGACACAAGTTTTGCAAGTGTTGTGGTAATGTGTCTACATATTAACTAGTCTACACATCTAAAGCTCTCAACCCGTTAGCTGAAAGTCCGTCTTTAAAATATGGTACATCAGATGTTACAGTCAAACCCTGACTTAAAGGCGCATTCCCTATGACTAACAAAAACATTAAAAATCAGCTAAATGAATGTGAAATAATAAACATTAAATATTTTTTTCAAGAAGAACGTATATCGGAAAATGTTAATTTCAAATTGTCACCAGTAAATGAAATATGCAGTTAAGGGTAGTTTTGGCAGCAATATTTCAATCAGCATTGGCAGCAATATTTCAATCAGCATGTAAGAATGCAAGCTGTTCAAACGTGCAGAAATTTTACAACTGTAAACCAAATTATTTGCTGAATTTATTTTCGCAGATGCCAGTTTTTCGCTAACTTTAGAAGACGCTAATAATTTACCCTTACTTAAATTTTTCATTTTTTTTTCTCTAAAAACACGAATTTAAATATTCATGAATCAGGCTGCTATCAGCAAAACCCGAACATTAATTGACACCTGATAGACAAATGATGTCCCAAAGATCAACCACAGGATAACCATGTAAAGGTAGTAAAACATCTCACTTAGACTACAGCCAATTATGATAAGACTGCCTAAACCTCCAATCCCATGTCGGACAGTCTTTCTTAGCATTTTCGAATATATTAGCTTAGTATAAACTATCGTTACTCGGGTAAAGTATGGGTACATTAGCACACATGAATAACTCAAAACTTTCTAACCCAAACATATTGGGTAGGTATTAAGTTGTCTTTTTTGTCAACTTGTGTCATTTTCAACAAATGTCTTAGTATTTGAAACTTGACAATCTTTTTAATTTCTTCATGATTTTCCATGACAAATTTCTAAAATTTTGTTAAGAAGGACATACATTTTTGTAAGTATGTACAAACTGCACATAATCTCTTATCTAGTCCGCAATCTTCAGGGTCACAACTCGGCCTGTTTGGTTTAGAACTCAGGTTACTTGAGTTACCTGAGTAACTTATCCGAAAATGGTCTCTATGTACAGTAAGTTAATTGAAATTTTCACTTACCAACATGGCCAGCTTTTATCTTTACTGGAAGGTCAAGGTCATCCTGAAATCAAAGAAAGGTCAAGTTCACTACCAAAAAGGGGGGTTAATAATATAACTTCATACATTTCATCACTATGAGGATCACGCAACAGGCAGGAGATTAATCTAAACATACCCTAAGTTTCTAAAATGGACTTGTCCATCTTTCTATTTTTAATGTACAGTCAACTCTGCCCTTGAGACCACCTGAGTTTACCAACAACCTGATGCAACTACTTGATATTCCTCCCTTGAATGAATATAGCAATTTACCCTGAGTTATGAGACCACCTGTCTTAAGACCCCACAATTTCAGCTTTCCCTGTGTGGTCGCTTAAGATAGGTTTGACTGTAATCTTAATTTGTCACTGAAAATTTACTGACTGTACAGCGAACAGTGGAGATCATGATCACAGGCGACTACATGGGTATGAAGGCTGATCATGATCTGCACTGGTCACAAAAGCAGAATCTTTTGCTGCCAGCATGGTTACATACTGGGTACCAATGCTCTCAATGAATCAATAAAGCAGTCTTTGATGGCATCTTCATCGTTGTTGTAGTTGTTGTTGTAGGAGTTTTACACCTAATTCCACTATGTCATAGTCAATTTAACAGGCAGGCAATTTACCTAACATTCATTTCAGGTTTAAACTTGAACCTATGACCCTCAATCTATGAGTGGTTACTGTGATTTCAAGTCAGCAACTCAAACCACTCGACCACAGAGGCATCGTGGCATCTTATCTTTCTGCAAAAGTAATTTTTGGCAGTACATAAGCTTTTCAATTTACAACTGCTACAAGTTCAACAATGTACTATTTGTTTTGTAGTGAAAGCAGTCCTTACCAAAGCACTTTCTTTCAAATCCAATTCATTTAAGACCACATCACCTGAAAGTAAGTAAATTTTTACTACAGTTATTTTGAGAGAATCACATTTTCTAACACTACCCATGACCCCTAAAACAAATAAATACTAACATTATGTAGAATCAGTAATATCATACAAAAAGGAAGTTTCATATTGCTCTGACATAGTCATATATCAATTCCTATTTGCAAAAACATGACTTGTATTGATAATTGACATTTTTCCAAATACATGTGTCTATCAGTTTGTTATGGTGGTAAATCAGTAAAGTCTGAGCATTGAGCTGGAGAAAAAATTCCATTAACAGGCATAGATCTCTATGTGTGTGTGATGAACACACAAAAAAAGGTCACACACCTAGACCTCAGATTTAAATGTTTAGCATATGATGTGAAAATTACAAATAGACTCAAAAAGAATTTTACATTGTTTTAGTATAACTAAAAATAGTTGATCTACATTGTAATTTGTATATCAAAGGTGCAAAAGTATAATACTTTGATCTGTATGTTATTCAATTATTTCATAACCATAAATTTTAAACAGACCATAAGGCATTTATAACTCAATTTTTATAAACCACAAAACATTTTGATAAACACTCAACAGGTCACAGTGCATGTAAACATAAATTAAGTTTTCAGAAAATGAACATTCATTCTATTCGAGATAACACCATGCCCTCACATTCATATTTCCTGAAAATGTCTGATAAGTGGTAACAGTCTGACTTCAGACTATTAACATTCTAAAACTATGTCTCAAGATCACTGTAGTTCATCTATGTTCCTATGTTACTGCCAGAGACGTGCATTAACCAATAAAACCCAGATTATAATGCAATCAATTGATTTCAGGTATATCAACAGGATGCAAAAAACAAGGAGCTTAAAGCCTTGATTTTATAAACTACAACATACAAATTTTCTTGTCAAGGCTTGAAGCTAAATCCGTTCAACCACTTATACAAATAAAATCATAATGATACAACTATATACATGTAGACTAGTGATGACGACGCTTCCCTTTTCTATCTTGTAATTATTTTTGTAATAATATGCCACTGAATTCTACTTTCATTTTCAATATTATTCATCTCAAAGTAATATTGATATCGAGTTAAAGGTAGCTGGGAAAGTTAATTTAACACTACTGAAGGTCATGACAATTATAACTTAACATGCAACGCTTATTTATAGATATTAGACGTGTGCAATATATTTATCAGTTAATCATGGTCGATAATACCCCACCCATCGATTTTGCATACAAACCTCCCCAAATTCCAAGTTTTAGCTGCGATTTATCCAAGTTCTCCACAAAGTCTCCCAAATATTTGTTGATCAAATCAACAACAAGCGACTCGAAAACCATTCTGGCACACTGTTATTTTCCTCTCCTTTGTATATTTTGCAATTGAAAGGAAAATATTGACAACACCAATCCGCCGCTACTTTCAGGCAGACATCTTTGTTGTTGTCGTCATTATGCTAATTAGATGAGGTCAAGGCCGGTATACGGTTCACGGCCACCGCGTGGATGCTGCTGCAACTTTCACTTTAGCGCCAAAAAATTAAAGGAAACTGAATTTCAAAGAGTTTTAAAGTTTATTACAAAAAATAATTACTAAAAACTAAATAAATTTGAATAGAATGGGGTTATTTATCAAACACGATGAAAATCACACTATTTAGAATATTTAACCCAGTTGAAATAAGGTTACTTACCATTATTTTTTTGAACACAAACAGCTGTTTCGTGTTTTTAAAAAGTAGATTTACAAAGATTCTATATCTAAAATGTACATGTATAAACATACAGATGTATGTGTGCACGTTACAATCATATATCAGAATGTATTTTGTAATAATATGCCACTGAATCTACTTTATTTTCAATAGTCCTTCATTCAAGGTAATATTGATATCTAGGTAGCTAAGGCCAATTTACACTACTAGTCGATGACAAAGTTTTCCTTAACGTTGCAAACATAGATTATATATAGGTATTTGCCGAGGCTATAATAGATTGATGGATCGATTCAGGATCGACGGAATCGCGTACCATATTTTATATATCATACGTCCGCAGATTTATCTATTTTAGGCTTCGTTTACATTACAACAAGTTTCTCCCAAAGACATTGAAAATAAGGCACAAGCTACTGACTTCTGGCACACAGAAATTTTCTCTACACCTGTAGATCTTGCAAGAATTGCTTTGGCAATCAATCACAACAATCGCCGGTACTTTCGGCAGCACATATTGTTGTTGTCGTTATTATGCAGACGAGATTCTGAAGGTTTTTAAAGAAAATATGAAATTAAGTGGATCTATGCCTTTCACTTTAGCGCCAAAAAATGCATTAAACGTGCTTATCAGAGTTAAAGTTTATTAAATTGAATGGCTAACAACTACATATTGAAAGAATGGGGCTTTTAAATTCATCTTGAAAATCACTCTTTTTGTTAGTATGATAACCCTTTGCATAAGGTATACTTATACATTATTTTTTTGGTATAAATCGATCAATTGGTCAACTTTGTCCTTTTACCAAGCATTGTTTACAAAGATTTTATACTAAAATGTACCTGAATTACCCTCCCACACCTGTTTTTCCCATTTAATCACTTCTTATCAGAGTAATTTGTACAGCCTGAATAAATTATGCAAACGTTTAATTCAGGCTCTATTCTCAGGCCTTGAAGAAAATTTTGCATATTATGTGCAAACATAAATTCTGACAAAAGTTGCTCAAATATGTGGTGTTGCATATAACAGATTCTTGCACGAATAAATAGTACTTATCGTAATGTCTTGTACATATGATATATCATGGGTCCTATACACTTAGACTTATCTATATAAGGCCTAAAAAAATATGTTTGTTTCAGGTTTCATGTCCCAAAAAAATAGGGTAGGTAGGTATGGATTTTTTTTTAAATTTTTTCTTATTCTCAAACTAACCAAATTCAACATAAATTTGAATATATTCATGCTAAAAAAATTTAAAACGCAAACAAAGTTCTAGGGTCGTGGCAAAAAAATAGGGTAGGTCGGGAAACCTGAAACAAACATATTTTTTTACGCCTAAGTATCACAAAAGTACATTATATTTCTATACACACCATCATTGTACAGTTCTATATTTTATGTAACAATACTTGAATTAAACACCTGTTTTCAAACCATCCTAGATAAATTATCAACCTAAAGAAGATGACATAGATCTGAGATGCCACCGCAGCTAGGGCAAATGCTGGAACTGGCGTGCACCGCTTCGTGAATGAAACACGCCTATACTTATGACGTCATGTATCACGTCACCGTATCAACAACAATGGCGACAGTTTGAGCAAAACTCTTTAGAAAATATGTGATGTTCATTCATTTGTTTGTACTTTTAATATTGATAATCAAAAGTAAGCATGTTTTTATTCATTTTCTATGTTTGTTCTAGTTCTAAACAGGAAACAGTGATCTATTTATAACACGTGGTGTTTTGCAGGTGTTTGAACATTGAATTTTGAATTTTCGTCTCAATAGTTCATTTAGTTTTCTTGTTCAATTTTGTCTGAATTGATTCATTATAGCCGGTAATGCTTTATTAACATTAGCCTTGCAGTTGTTCTATATCACAAATGAATGAATAGCATACTCACCGTGGATAAGCAAACACCGGATACTGGCTCGAAATAGAGCACAGTTAGCTTTCGCGAAGAACGTTTTACAACGGATGTAACCTAAGTTTTAAAAAATAAGAGTTTCATCACGTGAATTTTATTGTGTGTTTATGTGTGTGTTTGAGATACTTCAATGATTATACCAGCCGAAGGTTTTCCCGTTGTGTAACAGATAGATATACGTTTAATGTTGAAAATACCCCAAAAAGATGGCCTGCTGACTAAAACATTTTCGTTGGCAAATTCTGCTGTTTCATTTGGGAAATCGTTTACATGTGAATAATCTGAATGGGGCGATTTATTTGCCCAAAAAGCACGTATTAATGTTCCAAATTTCATCAGTTTAGATGAGAGTAAGTATAGCGAAAAATACCAATGGCAGTATTTGATATTGGTTGTACTACTGCACTGTACTGAGTGTTGTCGAAATAAGCGAATTTACTGTACCGAGACTTGCATCAAGAATTGAGTAACAAATAAAATGTTTGAAATGGGAACTGTCTTTATTTGTTATCCGTTGAAGATATACTGTACAATCAAAGGTGTGCTTTTTCTTTAACAAATCTTATTAAACCATACTAATTTCTAGGATGTAAGTGGATAAAAAGCCGTTTTGTCCCAGCGTTTAGATTATTAAACACGCATTGAACATTTGCATTTATGTTTAAAACGTTCATTTAATAATCAACAACATCACATGTAAATATAAGATCTACTAATTTTAAACAAAATAAGAAACTTCCGCAAAGTTTGCTTGAACATAGCTGGCTGAAAACAAATCGGGGGAATCATTGTTATACATGCGTTTAAGGAGTGTTCCATCGTTTGGTGCAAAAATGATGGCTAAAGGTTAACAGAAAATGAGGGAAATTTTGTTCAAGTGAGGTAGGGGTTAAAACAAAAATAACACTTAATAACGAGTATTGGCCAGTTGAGTTCTGCACAGCATATGTATACTAAACTTCCGCTAAGTTTGCTTGAACATACATTGTATATAGCTGGATGAAAACAAATCGGGGGAATCATTTTTATATGGGTTTAAAGTGTTTTAAACAATTGGCATAAACGATTGTTTCAAACAATATTTTTTAGGCCTAAACATTGATCACAAATACATTTAAGTTGTAAAATAATATGCGGACAGTGTTTTCTTATGGATAATGAAAATTGCGGAACTCTCTGCCATACCTGCTATCCAAACATCTCCGTTACTACTATGTTTAAAATTGTAGATTATCTTGGTATTACTGTTGGATCGCTTCATGCTGTTTAACGTGATTCAATACAATTATGTTTTATTTGGCCATGAATTATGTAGCTTAAATTTCATGCATGCTGATTATGACCGAAATTAAGTCGAAGCAAGTAAAGGATAGAACCTTGGGAAACTCCGTGTTACCAATAAGATGACTAAACATAAACGAGAGCAAAGACGGACCTATTCCTGTTTATAAATTCTTGTTCGCATTCACCAATGGTTTCGTATTATCAAAAACATAGATAAATAACATAAATAATATCACAGTTTTATTCCTATTCAACCCTAGGTTGAAAAAATCTTTTTTGACCAGCCGGGTACAAAATTTTTCCATCAATTGACGAGATTGCAGTACTAATGAAAGAAATGGTTGAGCATAACTTATTTTCTTTTAATTTTCTAAAAATGATTCATGTTTTTAGAACTTTTCTGATCATTTTGGACAGTATTATAGCTTTAAATCATTCAAAGTAGGGTACTCTCTAACATCAGCAATTTTAGAAGTAATAGTTAATATCGCACAGTGCATGCCGCCAATTGTTTGGGTTGAACAATAACGAAACAAAAATGTTCATATAAAACATGTTTCACGAATTCTCCTAAAATTCAAGTACAAATAGTACAGAAGAATTTCGTGTTTTGAAACGTAAAAAGATCAGGACACCTACGTGTATTTATTAAGAACAAAAATCATTATGACCATAATTTAGTTACTCGTATGATGCCATTCAGGACAAACTTACAAGCAAGTGCATGCCATTAAATCAGTTTGACGAAACAACACCTATACATAGTTCCCACGTCCACAATATTTACCTCCCTTGTTCTGAATTGGCAGCCATTTTGAATGGCAAAACTGATAAAGCATTAATAGGAATTTGTGATAAGACAATACCAAGATAATTTATGTGTGACAACCACATTTTCTTGAACCTGCTGAGTCATCTGCCCATATCAGTATCATATAATAATTATGTTTATAAATCTAGTTAGTTTGTAATTGATTAGTAGATTGTTCCCTATTAACTTTAAGGGAAATTGCCATACAAAATGGCTGACAATTCAGAACAAGGGAGGTAAATATTGTTAATGTGGGAACTATGTAAACTGTTAACAGTACAGTTTGACGAAGCGGTATTTAAACCATTGTCATCCGCCGTAGTGTGACTTCTGCAGTACAACTACTTTTTAAAAGGTTAAAATAATTACACGCCAGTATGTTAAAAGTATATTAATTATTAATTTATTTACTGGTAGATGAAAAGATACATAGTGACGGTTAATTACGTTAAGTAGAAACTCAAATAATTTATTTTTGAAGTGATCAGCACAATCGGAAAGTGATTGTGATTGAGACCTGTGTATTACAAGAATACGTTTATGTTCCCATATGATAGATTGCAATTTACATTTACAGCTAATCGGCTTTCGTTATTTTCAAACATTTTTCAGAGAGCTACTTTTGTTAACAGATTATGAAGATCATGACATGTGATTTCCCGCCGTATTTTAGAATAAAAAATGGGATAAATGTCACTCTTGAAAATAGCTTTAAACGAAGCAATCCGTTTTTTAATAAGAGAGAAAAGTTAATGCGTAATAGAACATACATGTATGCAATTTGTATATTTGTTTACTTGAACCTTTGTCTCAGAATTTTGCGTCTATGTGGCCACAATCTATAAAGGTAGATAAATTTAAAATGTCAAAACATAACTGTTAAGACAAGGGGAAAAAAAAGTTATAAGACGAAATAGAGTTTAGTTCAAATAATTCAATCGAAATTTTTACGGAAGATGAAAACTTTTTAAAGAATAAAAATGTTACAGGGATATTCTATTGTTGTTTGAGCATAAACTCGGGTAGGCACGAAGTTTTTTATATGAACAGGATCAGGATAATAACACTATAAGAAGAGTACTCAAGAACGGTATTCTTGCCAAAAGCATCGTAATATCATATGTTTTTACAGAATTTGAAAAAATAAGTGTGTTCATCATTGTGAGGCACGACCATTAGGTAAATTTTCAATACAAAAACGCTTCAATCGCTAGGTACATTGTATTATAAACGTGAAGGCACTTGCCGTTTCCGGAATGCCGTCAAGTGTAGTTGTCAAATAATTAAAAGCAACAAGAACCCGATTAACTTTATGTTAATGTTCTAATAAAAAGAAGGGGAAAAAAAAAACCCCAAATTTATATTTAAAACCATTTTAAAAATTCCCCCCGGCATCCTACATAGTATAAGGAAACCATAAGAGCTATAGTTTAAATCAAGAGTGTCAGAATTTAAGGTAGAAAAATGACCAAATATTTTCATGAAATTTAGTTATCTGCGTATTATGGACACTTCACCATACGAATAATACTTATTTTAAAATTTTGTTTTATGGACAATATTCTATCCCAGTGATCCAAAACACATGAAGGCTTGTTAGATCCATAGATAAGGTCAGTGGTAATGCTGCAGCAAGTAAAAACTTTCATGTTAGCTGGTTCGGAGCCGGTGGTTAGCTCACAGATAACATATAACTTTTCAATTTTTCATATTCGATGTATGGTACATTTTTCACATTAAACAAAGAAGGATAAAACCGGTTTAACCGTCATAACTTTTAAACGCATTTGTATTACTCATGCATTATGGCAAAAGTTGGCTGATTCTTTTTTACATGGGATATAAATTTCAAAATTAAGTATTTCCATCCCATTTTGGTAATGTCACCCCGTTTTCCTTTTTTTATTCTTTTGGCGGCTAAATTGCTTCATTTTTTTCAGTAGATTGTGAAACTTTCGTCTTATATAGAGAAAACCATAAAATCGCTTATGCGTTTTAGCACCGCAATAAATATATTGAAGGGAATCAATGGTGCAAAAATTTATTACATAGTTTCCGATTTCACCTACCCATTGAATGATTTATAAACTGTTAACATGTAAGTCTGACCGATCGGGTGTTCCCGGGGTTTTCCGGAAATTATCGACTGGCTACGGAATCAAAAGCTGGCTGTTAAATTGATTACCTTAGGGACCGTCAATATGATTAACTTGTTTGTTTCAATTTAATAAAATAAATATGGTAGAAGTGCCACATTTTTCTGCTTATTGTGTACTTTGGTGAGTTTCTCTTCAATTGATCACGTAAATAGTATATATTAAACGGCTTCTTTAGAGGTGTATTTGCATCATCTTAAAGGCCCAGACTTACCTATACATGTTTTCATAAGTATGGCTTCTATCAATGTGTATCCTCCACTTGTCAAAAATGGGAATATTGTTGTTAATTGCAAAAAGTGTTGGAACAATGGTCCCATACCTTTTTTGGTTATTAAAGTTGAAAGAGATAGATTTTTACTTATGTGTTTAATTTTGAGATAAATTCAGTGTAAAATTATCTTTAAATACAGCGACTGTCGAAAATATTTTTTTATAATGAATTATGAGATGAACACATTTGAGAGAGACAGAAAGAAGACACTTGTACTTATGTCTTTGAAAAATATTTTCATGTTTAGCTTTAATTTTGAGATAAATTCAGTGTAAAATTATCTTTAAATTCAGCGAGTGTCGATAATATTTCTTATAAAATTTTATTTTCCATAATATTTAATTATACTGGATTTCAAGATTGATTTTCAATTTGCCAAAATAACCTTTTGCTTTGTTATGTTAAAATATATATGGAATCAAAATTTCACATCAAGTTAAACAGTTTTTATTGCGCCAAAATTGGTTTAATCCGGATGTTGATTATTAGGGGGTAATAAACCCCTCTTGTTCAATAATTTATTACCACGTTTTGACCAATATACGTGCTTCGGTTTTAAACTATGAACAATGACAAAACAAGTCTTGTGTTAAAAAACATTTAATCTAAGACTTTCATTTCATCTCTTTATATATTAACTAACTAATTAAGTTCAAACTATCTTATACTATTTATGTAACTTAACGAAAACATAATTTTAAAGTTATTGTTGTTAAATGATTTAGGAAATAAAAATTAATTTCCCATGATTTCTTAGGTCAATTATCACATTGCCCCTCTTCAATTTCTTTTTAAATATTCTTAAATTAAGCTAATCAGTTATCAACGCAATCCGAAGTCAATATATATCGGTACAATGATTGTGAAGTGTAGCGCTAGAATGATTTTGCTGACTAACTGGATGTATACGGAAACTTCCGAATTGTGTAAAGTTTGTTATCGTTTTCGAGACGTTACTGCATCCTAGGTTTAGATGGTACCTTGTTCACAGATAGACGAAAAATGTTACAAACCGTTCTTGACTTTTGCATAATCATGTGTCATTTTAATATTATTTCTTAACAAATGGAAATACAATGCAACGCTTGCAATGACAACAATGTAATGGCTAAAATGCAATGCACGCAAAAAAAATACAATACCATGCATGCCATAGCAATACAACATGACATAATAATTATACACAATTAAGGAGTAATTTTAACGAAAACAACTGATTATTATTATTCCAGTGATTTTAAACTTTCACAATATTGAAGCCTTCTCTCTTTCAGGATCCTGCATCTAAACACAGCAAAGACACTGCAAGCGCCGACCGTGTTGCCAATGACAGAGAGGAACATACCGATACAAATATAAATCGTTATGACAGCAAAATTGACTCTGATAATGTAGCAGATGATAACTATGGTAATGATGATGATGATGATGATGATGATGAAAACGAATCAAATGGCACAACACTAGACGATTTTCTGAATTCCAATCCGCAGAATACCGAGTACTCAAAAAGTGATGACGTAAACGGCAATGATAAGGATATCGAAAGCATTTCCGGTTTGAAGAAACTTTTCCGGAAGAAGAGATCTGCGCATGAGCAATGGAAAAGTTCTCTGCCAGGTGCAGAACCTTCAAAGACTTCAGAGGATACAGAACCCGATGTATGGGAGGTAAGGTGATTTCAGCTTATATTAGAGAATACAGAACCCGATGTATGCGAGTTAAGGTGATTTTAGCTTATAATAGAGGATACAGAACCCGATGTATGGGAGGTAAGGTGATTTCAGCTTATAATAGAGGGTACAGAACCCGCTGCATGGGAGGTAAGGTGATTTCAGCTTATAATAGAGGATACAGAACCCGCTGCATGGGAGGTAAGGTGATGGCAGCTTAAATTAAAGCATCTTAAAGAGCTTATTTTGTAGAAACGTTTCTTTTGTATATATCACTCTCACGTGATACCAAATTCAATGTTTCATTACATATCTAAATAAATAGTAGGTACGGCCGTGTTTTTACTACTGCAACCACCGAGACATATTTAACCAGGATTTATATACGATCCCTGATTTAACTGCAAAACGCATCAAACTGTGTACTCCTGTATTTTTTTGTTATTTGAACGATTTTTACATATTTAACTTTTTTACAAATTGCAGACTGTACACTCTCATATGATACCAAAATCAATATGTTTTATTACGTGTTTAATAATGGATACGGCAGTGTTTCTGATTTATAACAATGCAGTTAAATATGCCCGAAATATTTCTATCAAATGTTTCTATCAAGGTTTTACTTCTAAATTCTTTTTTCATATATTTTTGTTCATACCAAATATTAAAAAAATCAGCGAAAAATAAAGAAAATAAAGGATATGGTCGTATTGTTCATTATCTTCTTGGCTTGGTCTATTGCCGGCTGGATATTACGATTTACCGTTTACTATTCATGACATGACAACAGCTATAAAATATAAGTTGTTCTGCAGGTTACATTTCGGGTCATATAAGTTCCCCATGAGTATTCTAGAGATGTTTCGCAATATCGCCATGGTTAACAGTACTATGCAAGCCTGTGAATATTTTATCTGCTTCTGTCTTCAGGAAGTCAGTGACGAAGAACTGAAGAAAGCCCAGCTCCACACCTACAAACAGACCGCCATATACTTGGGCTGGACTCTTCTCTCCGTTGTTGGCTTCGTCTTTGTAGGCATTTGTTTCCTCAGAGACCCTATAGCATGCATTTTTGCATTTGGAACAGGTTAGAAATGTTCGATCCTTTCTATTAGGTTCTCACCAGGAAGTTAAACAATTTGTTTTATTGCATGTTACAAACCAGTTTGAAGCTTTTTGTTTGTATAATAGAAATATTTATTGAGTAAAATGGTTGGAAAAGTGCCAGATTGACATTATCTAAATGCAGTTTGAGCTTTGGTCTGCCGTCCTATTTACAATTTAGTAAAAACACACATGTATGTTACCATACACCATGTCAGCACAGCAAAATTGATGATAATTTTTTAATGATGACAATGGTCTAAGGGGAACAATCCAATCATACTATTGAATTCTTGTTTGTTGATTTAACAAGGGAGGTTATTTGCACTATCTTTGTGCTAATAAATTTGCAATTATATTTGCATGTTTGCATTTATTGTTAAAGTACATGTACATGTATTTAATTGGCAAGTAAAAGCAAAATTTACATTATGGGCCACTGACCATGCAGAATTCGAGAGTTGACCTTATTTATTTTCTTTTTTTTCAGGCTGCCCATGCTGTTTGATATGCTGTCCTTGTATTCGAGCATTCACTGACAAATATCTTGATTCAAAGAAAATAGCACGTGAACAAATGAACAAGTACATGCCTGGAGTCATTGTGATTGATGACGGCTCGCTTGAATACTATAAACCAACTGGGGATGAACTTGATATTCTCGCGGAATTAATTGATGAAATGCAGTAATTGATGAATTTTAAATTGCTTTTTTTTAAATGATGTAATCGCGCGAAGTGACTGTGAACGAAGACGGTTCTCTTAGTTACTATATAAACTTACAGGGATGAACGAGATATTCTTCTGGAAATAATCGATGAACTGCAGGAATACTCGATTTTAGAAGTAATCGTCGAAACGTAAGAAAAGTAATTCATGAATGGCAACAAAAGTAATACATAAATTACAAGAAAAGTAATACATGAATTACAAGAAAACTAATGCATGAATTACAAGAAAAGTAATACATGAATTACAAGAAAACTAATACATGAATTACAAGAAAAGTAATACGTGAATTACAGGACGAGTAAAACATTAATTACAAGAAAAGTTATACATGAATTACAAGAAAACTAATGCATGGATTACAAGAAAAGTAATACATGAATCACAAGAAAAGTAATACATGAATCACAAGAAAAGTAATACATGAATTACAAGACAAGTAATACATGAATTACAAGAAAACTAATGCATGAATTACAAGACGAGTCATACATGAAATACAAGAAAAGTAATACATGAATTACAAGAAAAGTAATACATCAATTACAAGACAAGTAATACATGAATTACAAGACGAGTCATACATGAAATACAAGAAAAGTAATACATCAATTACAAGAAAAGTAATACATCAATTACAAGACAAGTAATGCATGAATTACAAGACAAGTAATACATGAATTACAGGTAAAGTAATACATGAATTACGAGAATAATCGATTTTAAAAGTGAAACAGTTATCAAACACATCTAAAGATGCAGTGTTAGGGATTTATGATTTAACAATTTTGTCGATTACATGTATAATTTTGCAATGAACACAAAAATATAACACAATATATTTGCTATATACTTCACATGCTCATGTTTGTTTGTATCTTTGTTGTCATAAATTTCATAGAAAAGAATAAATAATAAAAAATGTCTAAATGTTCCCTTTAACCAGGTCCCGGGCTTATAAAAGTTTCTTGAACACTATCTCATGTTTAACACTATCTCATGCTCAACACTATCTCATGCTCAAGTAATATAATATGAAGTCAAGTCAAGTTATATTTATTTACAAGTCGAGTTTAATATAAAGATAGCATAAGCTCAAGGACATAACTTCTGATTATTGTTATGTAACCCATCTTTGTAAAAAGATATAACGTAACTTGACTTCATATTACGTGAATTTCGTGCTGATCACTAGTCTGTGCTCAAGAAACTTTTACAGACACGAGGCCAGCACTCGTAAGAAGTGCAAGTTTCTTGGAAAATGACACTGACCCTAGCGCCTTTGGTCAGAATTCTCGGGTAATATCGATATAGACAGAATCCTCGGGTAATATCGATAAAGACAGAATCCTCGGGTAATATCGATATAGACAGAATCCTCGGATAATATCGATATAGACAGAACTCGGGTAATATCGATATAGACAGAATCCTCGGGTAATATCGATATAGACAGATTCCTCGGGTAATATCGATACAGACAGACTTTCAGTTCATGAAATCCTTGAATATATTTTGGTGTGCTCGTTATTTGCATGTTTCAAAACGAATCGAACAGACATTTTAGAGCAAGAAAAGAAAAACTGAAGCAAATGTCACCAACTAAATGTATTTACCTTTTTTTCTCATCTAAATCAAATTTTCATTAAAATTGTGGGATTTTTACTCAAGATTTATAACCAAAACTAAAGTAAAAAATTCCTATTAAAATATTTTTTTTAAAAAAAAAAAAAAAAAAAAAAAAACTTTTGCAAAAGAGATCTTAAATCAACGTTTAACTTTTTTTCCATGGCTATGCTAATAAACTATCAATATATAATATAGATTTTATTTGATACTTCTTCATAAAAACGGTAACATATGTTTGTTAAATGTATTGCGATTCGTCAATAAGTAACATCTGTAGCAACCGTAAGATATCTAACAATAATCAAAATGTTTTCCTTCAAATGTGTGTCTTTTAACAATATCTGCATTACATATGCATCAAGGTTTTACACATATGGATTAATTAAAACGTAAAAATACGTGTTGCATGTTGACTGAAGTTAATCAGCATTTCCAAATGCAACACTGTTGACATAATGTAAAAACAAGGACTAGAAACGTGCCAAATATAACTTATGATTAACTGAAAAATGAAAAACTTGGAAAATTACATGACGCGTATTTATAACGTTATTCTAAGAACGTAAAAAAAGCATCGATAAGGAAACTACAAGCAGCAATGGCGATGTTCTAAATATGATTTACTTTACCGGAAGTTAAATGCAACGTTGTTCTAAAAATAGTATAGTTAAAAAATCAAAAATTAATTGTGTTGTTCTAAATATAGGTCATTACCAGTTATTAAATGCAAAAAAGTAGACATATCAACAACGAGGATTAATTGCGTTGTTCTATTTATAGCTTATTTTACCAGAAATTAAATGCAACGTTGTTTCTAAAAAGAGTACAGTTAACTACAACGAGGATTAATTGTGCTGTTCTATTTATAGCACACTTAACAAGAAATCAATTGCAACGAGTATTTAATGAAATTGCACTCACGAAGACTAATTGCGGTTTTTTCTAAAGACAGAATATCAACCAGACATTAAACACGACAACAAGGAACACACTTTACAGTTACATCTGACTGTATTTCAAACAGACGGATAAGAAACGTGGTCTTCCAACATTAGAATTCAATATACATTGTAGATCAATTGGGTATATTAAGACGTGTGTGCGTGTGATTTTTAAGCTCACTTGGATACTGAATCAGCGATAAACACCAAGGATAACCGTTATTTTGCACTTCATTTTTAGTTGCTGACTTATAGTACTGAATGGAAATGCTTTTTGGAATAAGAAGACTCTCGTTATCCAGATTGTTTACCGTCACTGTTGCAATGTTCCTTATTTTATACCTCGTGTATGATTTCATTTCGTACAAATCAAAATCTAGAAGACAAATTAATCATTTGGCCCATGATAGTCTTGTAAAGATACCAGATCACTTGAAAGATTTGAAAGAAAGTACGTATAACAAGGAAACGGGGGGAATCTTTGATACGGAAGGCCAGGTAAAATTACAACCGGATGTCAAAACTGAAAGTCATTATGAGAAGTTACCAAGAGCAAGCGTTGAGACACAAGAGCAAGGAAAGGAGCCATCAAGTGCATACACTGATAGGATACCTGTAACAGATGGTAAGGTCAAAGAATACACTCGAGACGTAGAGGCTGTGAAACAACTTTCTAACGGACTCGATAATTTTAAAGAAAACCGAGATGATGATAAAATTGTTGGTGACAAAACTGACCAAAAAAACCATGGTACAAATGGAACAGTGAAGGGAAAGACAATGAGGAAGAAATTAGTAGCGTATAAAAAAGCTATAGAATATGAAGGACATTTAAGAGATGCAAATAACACCTTTATTGTCATAGTCAACAGAGCAAGGTACGTATCAGGATTGCTGTATAAGCCTAAGATTGTCCTCCTCAGCTTTGTCTATGAGTCAGGGTTACCTTATATTCACAGCTGGTTATGCAACACCAAGGAGTTGGAACTACATAGGCAAGTCCTTCTGGTAGCGAAAGACACTGAAACCGAACGCAAAATTACTAAAACATGGCCGGAAATCAACGTGGTTTCTCTACAGTCCAGTCTTTCAGTGCGTGAATACGCGCAGATCAGCAAGAACAATAGCGCACAACTCCTTTGTAAGTTACAGTTAATAAACTCGTTGTTGCAGGCAGGTGTGAGTCTGTTGTTGTTTGATATTAAGTCGGTGTGGTTTGAAAATCCTTTGCAAGATTTCCCAAGGCCTGCACACACCAAGATCGATGCACTGGTCAATATTGTTCCAAATTCATATATAAACACCGGTTTTCTTGTGTTGTACGCTACAGAGAAGACTCAATACTTTTGGAAAGCGCTCTACAGCAAACTCAGGAAGGTTGAGAGGAAATGGCGGGAAACACAAAACCAGGAAACTATTGTCCTATTCAAGTATTACGAAGAATATTTACAAAAGATGGTGGTTTCTAGGTAGGTCTTACATCTTGGTGCATTAAGTCTTTGCATGTCATATCAATTTGTAGGTCATACCTTGTGGTATATACAGCCCAAGTCAGTTACTCTTCAGGAAACACCAATTCTTTGTAGGTCATAACTTTTGAACAAATCAAGTCTTTGTTGGTCATCAGTCTTGAACAAATCGAATCTTTATATGTAATAACTTTGGAACAAAAACTTAAAAGTCTTGGTAGGTCATACTTCTAGGCACATTAAATGTCCATTGAAACACCAGATTTTTGTAGGACATTCGACTTGGTACATTAAGCATTTGTAGGTGTACGACCTACTCTTGAAATACGAAATATTTGTTTGTCAAACCTCTTGAAATACAAAATATTTGTGTGTCAAACCTCTTGAAATACGAAATATTTGTTTGTCAAACCTCTTGAAATACGAAATATTTGTGTGTCAATCCTCTTGAAATACGAAACATTTGTGTGTCAAACCTCTTGAAACAAGACGTATTTGTGTGTCAAATTTCTTTATAAATCCTTGCAGGTCATACCTTAGAAATATCCAATCTTTGCAGGTCATACCATTGGAATAACAAATCTTTGCAGGTCATACCTTTGGAATATCAAATCTTTACAGGTCAGACTTTTGGAATATCAAATTTTGCAGGTCATACCTTTGGAATATCGAATCTTTGCAGGTCATACCTTTGGAATATCAAATATTTGCAGGTCATACCTTTGGAATATCAAATCTTTACAGGTCATACCTTTGGAATATCAAATCTTTGCAGGTCATACCTTAGGAATATCGAATCTTTGCAGGTCATACCTTAGGAATATCGAATCTTTGCAGGTCATACCTTTGGAATATCAAATCTTTACAGGTCATACCTTTGGAATATCAAATCTTTGCAGGTCATACCTTAGGAATATCGAATCTTTGAAGGTTATACCGTTTGAATATCAAATCTTTGCAGGTCATACCTTTGGAAAATCAAATCTTTGCAGGTCATACCTTAGGAATATCGAATCTTTGCAGGCCATACCTTTGGAATATCAAATCTTTGCAGGTTATACCTTAGGAATATCGAATCTTTGCAGGTTATACCGTTTGAATATCAAATCTTTGCAGGGCATTCCTGTATCAAACTTGGCACATCAAATATTTTTGAAATATTTTTTGTAGTCATTTCTGCAAGCATATTAAAGCTGTTTGGTCTTTTCCTCTTGTTAAATCAAATCTTTGTAGATACATTGCTTATACCTCTTGTTCTTTGTTAATCAAACCTCTAGATACATAAAATAGTGCAGGCAATCCTCGTCGAGCTTATCGAAGTTTTACTGTAATCAATTCGTTCAACATATTCTACAGGGAATAATAAATAAACCATGCTTTTCAATTTAAAACAACTTTTTTATTCAAATTTTCAGCAATATTGACTTTATCAAGAAATAATGTTCTCTAAATACTATCCATCTTTATGAAAATATTGCCGAATATTTGAATAAAAGAGTTGTTTGTAATTGAATAACACCTTTACTCTTACTTGGGTGATTTTTGCGCGTCGAAATCTTCGCGATTTGTGAGCAGATATATTTTTTAAAATCGCGAACGGAGACTTCTCTACTAGTAAATGAAAAATTGAACCTTCGCAAGATCTTAATTTAGCGAATTGCAAAAATCGCGAACGGAGACTTCTCTACTAGTAAATGAAAAATTGAACCTTCGCAAGATCTTAATTTAGCGAATTGCAAAAATCGCGTAAAATTAAACACTCGCGAGTATTACACAATGTACAGTAATAATACTCTATATAGCTGTTACTAATTCAGTGTTTTCAAATCGTTTCTACATTGTTTAAAGATACACACATATATTTTACTTAAAATGTCAAATTATCCTTAATTTACTGCTGACTATAATCTTTATTAACAGATATGAAGGAATTATAGCACGAAAGCTTCCAATATATTCATACGCAGATGGAATGTGGTACTTGCTCTCAGACAAAGAACGTGCCAAGACAAAACCTGTAGTCATCCGAAATAATTTCGTCCAAGGTAAACATTTTCGACGTGATCATGCCATAAAGCTGTGAATTGTCTGATCCTTTTGGATCACTGAGCCCACCTTTTTAGTTTCTTACTTTCCTCAATGCATAAAATTTTTCACAAAGTTTTTCAAAATGTACAAATATAACCCCTTGAATTTAAATCGACTGTTTGCTTAACCGCCAGTAAGATTTTCGGACAACCGGATTATGGTAGGTGCTGTATATAATGGTACTTACGGATTATTTTTTCTTATTTCAAAATTTATGCCGCATATGTTATATCATCTTATATATACATAACCACGTTTATAGAAATGAGGTTATTCATTTAAGTGGCAATAATTTATTATATCTAAATTAAACAAGGAAGTATCTTTCTATAAAATGAAAAAAACAAACAGGCAAAGCTTCACAGAGACTCGACCATTAAGTCTGTTACTTCTAACTGTCACTTGAACTTTAGTCAGTTAATTCAGCACATGGGTCCCTAAGATAAGATCATAAAGTATACCAAATTATACCTATATTTTTACAATGAGATCTTCTGACTTTTAATTTGGGCAAGTCTTTTTTCTTTAAATAGGGATGTTTTGTAGATTTCTTATCAAACGGCTAACAATATTAATCCGGATCAGACGACATTTGTATTTGTCGTCTGCTTTGGAGCGTAGCTTTTTGAAAAGCTATTTTTTATAGACACTTGGTACAAATGGGTAAATCCATGAAAATGTTAACAAAAAGTTATTTGAATGAAATTGTTTGTTTAAATTATCTATATTTTGTCTTTGTTGCTAGGCAACGAGAAGATAGGAAGAGCAAAACAATGGAATCACTGGTTTCTTCAACATGATGGCACGTGTGACGTGGACCTTGTGAGGAAAACAGTGAAAATGTAACATTACCAGTGCTGGATTTTCACCATTCTTGGTGCAAAGAACAATCGATTTCATTTACCGTGATTTATTCAATACAGTAAACTACGCAATATAACGAACCCTGATATAACGAATCTCCGGATACAATGTATAAGGAACACGTTTTCTGGGCCCCGATTGTTTTCCGTCTTTACTCAATATGAAAATGCTATAAGGATATAACATACCATGAATTAAAGAACAAATCTAAATGGTCCTAAAGAATTCGTTATACATGTATATGGAATTTGTGTCTGGATTATCAGCCACTACTATAACGTACTTTTGTGGCTCATTACTAATATCTTTTGGTCTATATACCATTTTCAAATCTCATCAAAATACAAATAGCCACGAAACAGTAAACTCAGTTTATAACGAACACTTTGGAAACATTTAAATAATGTGTTCCTTATATCCAGGGTATGCTATATTCCTATAACATTTTCATATAAAATAAAGAAAGAAAACAATCGGGCCTAGGAAACGTGTTCCTTATAACCGGATTTTCGCTGTAAACGAATTCTTTATATACAGAGTTTACTGTCTTCTCACTTTTGATACTCATCTGTAGAATGATGCATACGCGAACTGTGTTCTATTTACTCTAAAACAATGTTGACGTATATTTATTTCATTTTGAATCTTTTGTTGCTTCTTCATACAAAAAAAGGTTTTCCCGAAAGCGTCGCTTATTTTTGCAACATCATTGGGGGAACATGCGTTTATAGCATCATATTATTTCGCTTTAAAACGCAACATTAGGAATAAAATGTTCAGTTTCGCCGGTAATACATATTTCTTGATAATACAATGGCTACCGGTAATTTTTCATCCCACGTGATCATGTGACTATGAGAGAATTAACAGGATTAGAGATCAAAATGACGCATGTATAGTAAGCACTATAATATTATAGTATAATGTATGCCTTAAAGCAGCCATGTTAACTTTAGATTTCAATTCTAGATAAAATCAAAACAGCATTAGCCAGGGGAGTTGTTATGTAGAAGATTAAAGAAGAAAACATGTTTTAAATTATTAATAATCATTTTATCAACACCTGTTAGTTTGTAATCTTTAGTATTGTAGAGCCTTTAATCCAGATGTCAAATGACATTGCCTTATGCCCAATTTCTTTCATTTACTATTGGCCTCGCAACATTTCGTACAAGGAATTTCATTGGATCCATCTTTCAGTCTGCTAGCTGTGTTCGACCAATCAACGTACGGGTTTTGAAAATTAGCGCAATGTTTAGACCTCTATTGAAGAAAGTACTGAATATTGTTACCTGCAACTTCATTGGTAAGAGATTTACTTAATATTCATGAATTAAAAGGTTTGAAATGTTAGCGATAACGGAATGTTAATCAGGGTTCCGTCGAGGTGAATTTAGTTTTTGCAATAATAGATAATCAAATGCAATAAATGAATAAGTGTTAACTTCGTTATGGTTAAGTGCATATCAATAATTGTTAAGTTAATTTAATTTACATAGTACAACTCTACCATTTCCTCTTAAGGTGAATGTACTATATATATACTGCATTTCGGAGGTATTAGAAATAAAGAATAAATAGCCAGAGAACGAAAACATACAAGACATCTTTCATCTGTCGACCTCTACACGAACGTTGTGAATCAGAACAGCTTTAATTGATTGTTTCAAAGTAATGACACAATCTTTCAAAGAGAAACGCAATCTCACTGTTGTTCTATTTTAAGATTTGATCAATGCGTGTTTAAACCTCAGAAAGTTTACAACATCTGGTAAATTGATTGACTTAAAGTCTGTCTTGTGTTGAATATGAAATACAATTAACAAATGTAGCTTAATTGAATTAAAGAGTTGTTTTAAACAGAAAAACAGTTATACTTATTATTCCCTGAGGAATATTTGAAAGAATTAAATGTAGCTTAGTTTCCATTTTGTAAGTAATTAACCCTTTAATGCTTGTTTTAAATACAACAAAACAATTTTGAAAAACTATAAGGGACTAATATAAAGGCTGCCGGCTGTAGACGGACTAAATTTGTTAAAACGTTAAAACTAAAATGAGACTTTGTAGCAGTATTGTGCCGTTTCTACTTATATTATTTGGTATTTGTTACGTTGTCTTGACAAGAAAAGCTGGCAAAAGGCGAGCAGAAAACGAAACTTCAAAAGAAATCACAGAACCTCAAATTAAGGAACAAGAATTTAGGAGGAAGATTGAAGCAACTAATGATAAACCAGAGTTTGAGATGAAAATGGAAGCACCTACTACAATAAAAAGTGTTGAAAAGTCAAAGGACAAGGAATCTGAAAATAAACCTGATGCATCAGTAGAGAAAAAGACAGAAAAAAGCGGAGCTGTAGATGAAGACGAACATTTGAAACAAGTAAAAGATAGAAAGAAAGATGTGGCGCCATCTAAAACGTATGAAAAAAACAAAGAAAAGAATGTACATGAAATTTTAGATAAAAAGCAAGAAAATGGAAAGGGAAAAGATTATGAACCTGTGACAAAAAAGCAGAAAACGACCAAAGAAGTAACTGTTCCTAGCGGAAAAACGTCTATGAGTAGGATTCAAGACGCAGCAATTTCAAAGGATGTTAAAAAAACAGAGAGAACTGCTGAAGCAAATACCGTTGGTAAAACCCAACGCAATGAAAATAATGCAGTAGATAAGAACACAGATAATCGCTTCAAATCTTTATATAAAGATTCCCTCATTGATGAGCACTTTGTGGGAAAGGTAAGTGCCTACAGAAAGGCAATCGAGTATGAGGAACACTTGAAAGACACTAAAACAGCTTTCGCAGACATTGCAAAATTAGCGAAGTCTATTTCAAAAACAAATGATGATTTGAAAATAGTTCTTCTTAGTTTTGTATGCAAAAGAAGTATTCAGTTTCTAAAGAACTGGCTGTGCAACACCAAAGGTCTAGGCGTACAGAAGTCACTTTTAATTATTACTTTAGATAAACAATCAAAGACCGCCATGGAAACCAACTGGCCGGAAATTGGTACTTTCGCTTTGGAGCCAAACGTACCGGGAACAGACTTGCAAAACGCTTCGATAAATCTTCGAAAATTGCAAATAATAAACTCCTTATTGCATGCGGGAATAAGTTTGCTATTGTTCGACGTTAATTCTGTATGGTTGGAGAATCCGTTACTGACTCTTCGGAAGGATGTTGATAAGGGATATGATATGCTTGTTAATCTCGTGCCAAGGTCACACATTAACACGGGTTTTATTGTATTGTTTGCGACGGTGAAGACACAATATTTCTGGACAACTTTATATGGAAGGTTAAGATCTATGGAGAAGAGAGTACTTAAACGAGGTGGTAAAATTATAGAAGCAGAAGACGACTACGAGTACATGTTGCGAAAAATGATTGTTTCCAGGTAAGCTTAATCGAGATAATGCAAAAGATAAGATTTCACAGGGTTATTAAAGGTCCAATACTAATGAAAGTGAATATTCGCTAAAAATCACTTTTAAAATCACGAATTTTCTTTTCTTATTAAAAATTTGAAAAGTTTGTTATGTAGAAATTCTTAATAAACTCCTGTTAATGTATCCGAATTATTTTTCTATGCATTAAGAATGAAAGTTAAAAAGACCTGGTGTCATTTTGTCAAATCACGAGATTTCACCATAAATGGGACACAGGTATTTTACTTTGTCTTCCAAACACTTTCTGTAAATTGTAACCTGACAATCTTCATTATTATGTGTTTGTATAAGGTATTGGCACTTACCATTGAAATAATTGTGCCACTTGAAAATTCGCTTCGTAGTTTTGTAACTTGGGTAATATTCGCTATCAATTCATTTTTCGCTATTGTTGTTGAATTTTCCTATTCTCTTATTTGAAAATCTGCACGAATTGATTTTTTTCGCATAGATTAACTAAACACGAATTTTAAATCCTTTTAATTATCCGAATTTTAACGTTTCGCTAATAAGAATTTCTGCTCACAAACCACGAAATTTTATTCCGCAATATTTACCCAGTTTACAGTAATTGGGATACATTGTTATTATTACTACTTAAAAACTGTCTGAAAACATTTTATCACGAACATTTTCAATAAGCAAAGTTTATAAAAGTATTGGCAATTACCATTGTATTGATTGTGCTACCGTGGAAGCTCAATTATCGTGCAGATTTTGCAAGATGGCGGCCGTTACAGCAACTCATATGACGCGGTTGTTGTTGTTGACACGGTCATCCTCTTAAAAAATCTGCACGATATTGATTTTTTTTCTGCATGGTAACACAAACACGACATTGATTAAATCATGGCACATGTTACCCGATTTAACGTATTTAATACACATGCATTCTTTCTTAAAAACTACTAAATTTTATTGTAGTGTACTTTATATAATTATCATACTTGTATATTATTACGATACTTAAAAAGTCTCAATAGCACTTTAGACGCTCATGAATAAATAAACAATTTACGCATAGAATAATAGTAGAAGTAATAGGTTAGACGCTAAATAGATAAATTTACGCAATATAGAAACCCAAGGGAGGGTAGCGCTAGCAACCGACTGGGTTTATATGTTGTATAAATCTCTCTATTTAGCCTCTTACTTACTTAGTGTTTGCCCTACAGTTCTGTCCAATGGAAATATTTAAAAATTTGAAATGTTCCCTGTCTATTTGCCATAAACCTCTGACAGGTTACACTATGTATCACTCTATCTTGATAGAGCGAGACTCTAATGACCTGTTTGCGCATGAGTCATATAATGTAGTAAATAAAAAAACTAAATGTAGGGCAAGCACTAAGTAGTTCGCTTTGGGTTTCTATATTGTATAAATTTCTCTATTTAGCCTCTAACTATTACATAAACAATGCTGACGTTTACATTTCTCTCATACTACTGTTAGGATTCTTCACGAAAAAAGCGTTGTCAGACAGTGTTTCTTACTTTTATTGGCAATATCATTGAAAAAATACTGAGAGCCGCAGTGGCGCAGTAGTAGCACGTTCGCCTCAGAATCGGAGGGTTCCGGGTACGATCTCAACCAGTGTCACGGCGGTTTGTCCTTACAAATATTAACTCTTTCTCTCTTTGAGATTGATTCCATCTCGAATGAGTCTCGAGAGCGATTAATCTAAGTTGTAAAAACTTGTTTCGCAATCGAGAATAAACACATGTAGTATCAAAATATTTTTGTCGTTTCTTCACGAAAATGTGTTGCCAGACGGTGTTATATACGTGTTTGAAGTATCATTTAAAAAAATACGGCGCTATATTTATAGCATGTTCTTTCGATTTTTCGAACAATATACATTCAATTTCGCCCGTGATATCGTGATATTAGAGCTACAAGTAATTATACATCAAAAGTGCTAGTGGGACTATAAAATATATCTATACATGTATTTATTAAAAAACTTGATGCATTTAAATGATTTGTATTTTCAAGGTCTGTAGGTGTACATTTTCGCGAACTTCCGGTATCCTCCTATACGGAAGGTTTATGGTACGTGCTATCTAATGAGGACCGGAAGAAAACACATCCGATTGTGATAAGGAATAACTTTTTAAAAGGTAAGTAAAACAAGTTTTTCTTTGCATTAATATAATGTGGGCAGTATTTGCCTGACGAAAATCTCGCGATTTTTTTTCGCAGAAAGACCTGCTTGCAAACTAAAAATTCAAAAGTAGGATTATTTTATTATATCTTTGCCAAAACGTTTGAATAATTGTATTTTTCTTTGTAATGTGAAGTGACAGTGTTTTTGTCTGTATGATGCATCTTTTTTTCTGTAAATTGAGTATTTTTTGTATGACGACTTTTTTCGCGATTATATAACAAAAAAGTGAACTTTCCAGTTATCTGAGTTGATTCTCTCGTGATTTTTTCAATAAGCGAAATGAGAAATTCACGAAAATAGCAGAATTTACTCGGTGCATGGAGTACTCTATTTTACATGTATGTCATTTAGGAGTTGACGCGAAGATACAAAGAGCAAAGTTATGGAATCATTGGTTTCTAAAAGAAGATGGAACATGCGATGCGGAACGTGTAAAGCAACGTGTCAAAGTGTAAATCACGTGGCAGAAAGTTGTAGCTACGAAGGAACACCAAGAGTACGTGCTCTTATAACATAGTTGACACCGTTTGTGGGACAAAACACAGTTTTAAGCCAGACATTTCTCAATAACTGGGATATATAATAAATGAATCAAATGATTAAAGTGATATTACCGTTCAAAGTGACCATTATAATTTTAAGAACGATATAAGTTTAAAACTTATGTTTCTAATATATTGAACATTACCACAGATATAATCAAAACATATGAATCTACATAATATTTTCCCAATTGAATATAGAGGAAAACTGTAAACAATATTTTCTGATTATCCTAGTCATGTTAGCCTACTGTGCTTTAAGCTACACTGTATGTCCACTTGGAAGGGTAATATAAGTTAAAAGATTTATTAATGTGTATGTAAAAGCCCTGGGAAAACCGAAAGGATTTTTTTTTATAATTGTTTATTTTTATTTTATACGACATGCCACGTCTTAGACATTCGGGTAAGTTGAATCCGTCAATATCCTCTTGTTTCTGAAACGAAAGCGTATACATGTTTCTATGTCTTAACTGGTTGTTAACCATTAATGTGACTATCTTCCTAATAGATTCTGTATCGTTATTTCTGACTGGTTGAAGTTATCTAAGCATGTTTCTGATTGGCTAACATAAATCACATTTCAACCGAACTATTCAGATGTCATAAACTGGAAACCATTTCTCAATCAAAAAGCATAAAACTCTTAGCTTCTTTCACACCAAGTATATAAACTTCTTTTTTTGCTAACATGCAAAACTTATTAATTATAGCAAAGTAGTTCGATACACATATAGTTACGAGGTTATATAAGCTAAAAATAGTCCGTTACTGTGGGCGAATTTGAGGATTTCTGCCAATGACATTACTTAAGACTTGATAGCAGAGCAGGCTGGACCGGCAATCCAGAGAGCAGCGGTTCGAATCCCGGCAGTGGTGGTCGACTTTTCATGACATCTTTAAGTTTATTGGATCACTAAGTTCGGTTAATAAGTTGTTTGAAACCTTCACAAATAAAACGTTATTCCTCTCACAAATATTATGATATTTGTTACCTTCGCAAATGAAAAAAGTAGTTCCCTTGCAATTATCATGATATTTGTTACCTTCACAAATAAAAAAGTAGTTCCTCCCACAATTGTCGTCGTTTAATGCAAACGTCGCAGGAGTGTGTAATTCTTCATTTGCAGCAAACCAGGTAAAGTCCAGGCATTCTTCCGCATTTTGAAAGTTATTCGGTTCACCAGGAGCCCAAATGTAACTATCTCCAAGACGGTTCCCATTTAACCAGTAAAAATGTCCGTCACTATGTTTCCGGGCGCCCAACCAATAACGTCGATTATTATTATCTCTGTCTGTTTCACAGTTATTATAAAAGAAAAAGTATATTTTGTAATAATTGTTGATATGGGATAACATTTACTTATAATAATACTTGAGAGTTACATTCATTATAATAAAACATATCACTGTCAAAATGTTTCAGTTCGTCCGTATGCTTATTCTTAAATTTTCAGTTTACAGTCAAATCTGTGTAAAAGACCATCTCCAAATAAAGACCGTCCTGTGAATATACACCATCAGGGAGATCATATTGCAATATTCATCTATAGTAGAAAAACCTGTAAATACAGACCACCTGAAAACAAAGACCACATTTGAAGCTCCCAACAGTAGCCTTTGTTCACAGGTTTGACTGTTCTAAGAAGGTCATGCAATTACGCAAAGTATTCTTTGAATATAGTATACTTTGCTTAACATGCTAAGTTAAAAATTGAAATAAATCGTCATATAGAACAAGGCGCTTTGGTAAATTATTATGGGATAATAATTAAAAAAAGAATTGAAATATCTTCATTGGACAATGTTTTTCTTTTGAACCTACCAATAAATCCATAGTTTATAAATGACTGTTCAGAATTTCTGTCTTTAAGTTGCAGAAGGTCTGCGTGTTCCTTCTGACACACTATTCTTGCTTGTTGCATCGTCACGTCTCTGTCATCATACACATGGAAGCAAGCACCTTGGTTAGGACTATATGTGTAATGACTGTTCCGGCAACGAGGATAGCCCTGTGTGGTTGTTTTACTTGTCACAGCTGAAAATTTGTTTAGTTTATACTAATTTATTTCTCGATTGTAATAAAGTTGTGCTTATGATACTACGTACTGCTGTATATGAGTAATACGGTTGTGACCCCGCTCCGGCAACCTGCCTGAGGATCAGCGGCCGACACCTTAACCTCTACCCCACCGTTCCCCTCTAAAAATGTGTTAAAACAAGGGATATATATAAATCTAGTAATATCTTAAGTTTGTGTATAACACATTAATGCTTGAAAAGTAATTTATTTCTTTAAATTTACTTTTCTTTGGCTGATATGATATAAATCCCGCGACGGAACAATGCCCCCCTTGAAAGGGTAATAGGTTACTCACTTTCAAGTCTGTTATTTCCTTAACTGCCAGATTAATTTTTCAGATAAAAATGGCATTTCTTTACCTGCCAGATTGATTTCACGTAATAAAACAATACGTATTTACCGGCCAGATTGATTTTTCAGATTAAATGATATTTATTTACCTGTCAGATTGATTTCACAGATGAAATGATACTGGTTTTCACATACATCATCGTTCAGAAGGAAAGTTCTGTTTATGAAGCCCGTGGCCCCACAATCCTCTTCGTGTCTGGAGGCACCATTATTGGGCTCATTCGGATAAAAATACGTTTTGTCGACTGGTGTATTGTCGGACCACAACCATTGCCCCTCGTGCCCAAGGTCTGATGCTCCAACCCAGTAGCGTTTCGAATCCCATTCACCTGAAGTACATGTACATTTGTGTATTTACAAACGAATTATAAAAATATAAGTTTTGTCCTGTCGAATTGTTAAAGTGACCAAAGTTTAAACATAGTTTATTGCCAAATAATCAGCAAATAGTTTGAGCCACAAGTGCTTGCCACTTATAAGATGGCTCTCCCAAATACAATACAATTACAGAAGTACATTATGGTTACAGAACAATTACATGTAGTCAAAGCAACCATCATAACTTTTAAGAAAACAATAGTAACTGATATTTACTCAGTTCCAAAAGAAAGTGTTCATTTCTTAATTTAAATATTTCAATATTTAGCCGACGTATCGGCTTCAATTTTTGCACACTATATCTCATGTGTATTTGTCATCGATCGATTGCAAGATCTAAAATGTTCGCTATATTGTACGTAAACAGATCTCAATTTTGGTACCAAATATATAGGCTTTCAGAAAAGTAGTCGAAGAAAAATCACAGAAAAAAAGTGCACACTTTCTTTTGGAACTGAGTGTAAACTACTTGAATAATGAACATTACGAAAGTTATAACAGAAATATATGAATCTGTATGACTGTTTTATTCCCCTTGAATATAGAGGAAATCAGTTAAAATCTTTTTTGACTATCCTAGTCAAAAATAGAGATTCAATCCTTTCTAGTACGTACATTCTGTAAGAGAAATAACTTGGCATGATTCACTTTCACATGTTTTCAAAGCATTTACGCACTTTTCGGCTTTGTTTTAATCATAACTCATTATTGAAATTTTAAGATGTACCATTTTGAAAACTTGTAAATTGTTTTATTTTCAACTATTTAAGCCTGTTATGTCAAATTGTCTATGTGTTATGGCTTAAGTTTAAGAGTGTTATGTCGTATTTTCTAAATGCGATATTGTATGATATTTTCGATTTTTCTGTCAGATTGTCTAGATGTCATCCTATTTGAAGGTGGCTTTGTACATGTATGTGGGTGTAAAGTTGTTGTTGTAAATTTTTGGTCGGATAGCGATTTATCACAGAAGGTTTCTATGTTGATTAATTGTGCTAAAATTGGAATTTTTAGATAAGGTTTTTCTTTAAAATTGTATTTATTTATCATTTTTCGTTCATTGAACACATAATCCATGTTTCGAGAATATAATCTGCTAGATATAGGGAGTGTCCCTTTAACACATAATCTATGTTTCGAGAATATAATCTGCTAGATGTAGGGAGTGTCCCTTTAACACATAATCTATGTTTCGAGAATATAATCTGCTAGATGTAGGGAGTGTCCCTTTAACACATAATCTATGTTTCGAGAATATAATCTGCTAGATGTAGGGAGTGTCCCTTTAACACATAATCTATGTTTCGAGAATATAATCTGCTAGATGTAGGGAGTGTCCCTTTAACTCGTATTTTAGCAATGTTACGAGTAAGAGATGTTATATTACAATGTATCATATACAGTAAACTCCGTATATAACGAACCTTTTTGGACTTTTTAAATTTTGTTCTTTATATCCGGATTTTATTACATCCATATAACATTTTCATATTTAATAAAGACGGAAAAAAACATCGGACCCAGAAATTGTTTTCGTTATATCCGGACTTTAGCTATATCCAGATTCGTCATATACAGTACGGAGTTTACTGTACGTTTAATAATCAATGTTCCACGATTTAAAACTTTTTGTAGGTAGCTTTGTCAATGTGTCAAGACGTTGTAATGTTAAATATAAATGAAATGTAAATATACGGTTAACTATTTTAGATGTTTTCCACTGTATACATGGTTTTTGTTAAATATTAAAAGCTTTGAAGCTACAAGAAGGCTGTTCGTCAATGTTTCTGACTGTTAAATGTTAAACGCTTTGAAGCTGCTGTTTAGTCAATGTTTCTGATTGTAAGATTTAAAAACAAAATTGAAGTTACAAATAGGCTGTTCCGCCAATGTTTCTGAAAAGCTTTGAAGCTACAAGAAGGCTGTTCCGTCAAGGCTGTTCCGTCAATGTGTCTGATTGTTAAATGTTAAAAACTTTGAAGCAACGAGTTGACTATTCCATCAAGGCTGTGTTCCGTCAATGTTTCTGATTGTTAAATGTAAAAAAAAACATTTGAAGTAATAAGTAGGTTGTTCCGTCAATGTTTCTGAATGTAACATTTTAAAGTTTACAAGAAGGCTGTTTCGTCAACATTCCCTAGATGTAACATATCAAACTTACTGGTAGGCTGTTCCGTCAATGTCTCAAAGTATCCCTCCTCTTTCTTGTTATGAAATGTCATCAAGTTTCCGCTGTCATTTTTACATCGATCACGTGACTGGAACCATGTCAACTTCGTGTTATGGTATATTTTTACACAATGGTCGTAGTCACTCAGATAGGTGTACTCATTGTTGAGCTGTTTACACAATGCCGCTTTTAAAACAAAGGAATTTCATGTACATACATGTACAAATTTTGGTTTTCAAACAAACGTATTGCATGTGCATTCATGTACAAGGCCGCTTTTAAAACAAATGACTTTCAGGTACGTTCATGTACAAGGCCGCTTTTAAAACAAATGACTTTCAGGTACGTGCATGCACAAGGCCGCTTTTAAAACAAATGATTTTAGGTACGTGCATTGCACAAGGCCGCTTTTAAAACAAATGACTTTCAGGTACGTGTATGCACAAGGCCGCTTTTAAAACAATGTTCTAGTCATGCACAATGCCGCTTTTAAAACAATGCATGTGTCATGTACAATGCCGCTTTTAAAACAATGCATGTCATGCACAATGCCGCTTTTAAAACAATGTCATGTACATGCTACAATGCCGCTTTTAAAACAAATGACTTTCAGGTACATGCATGCACAAGGCCGCTTTTAAAACAAATGACTTTCAGGTACATGCATGCACAAGGCCGCTTTTAAAACAAATGACTTTCAGGTACATGCATGCACAAGGCCGCTTTTAAAACAAATGACTTTCAGGTACATGCATGCACAAAGCCGCTTTTAAAACAAATGAATTTCAAGTACATTCATGTACAATGTCGCTTTTAAAACAAATGAATTTAATAAAGTAACATTCATGTACAATGCCACTTTAAATGAAATATAGGTGTATTCATGTATTAATATCCGAATATTTGTTTAGATGTACGACTTTTCGAATCCAATAAAAGTAAAATAGATTAAAATGTATATTTAAAAGTACCTACATCTATCAATGATCCCTGTTGGGGCACTACCGGGTGTAACTGGTGCGGTACGGGGCTGTGTTGTTTTAAAGACACTGGTGCTTTTTGTAGAAGCAACAGAGTGACCTCGGGATGGTGTTTCTTGATGACTTGCTTTGGTTGGTGTAACCAGACCATGTTTACTTACGGCTGAGCAGTTACTGAATGTAAGAGAACAACTATAGAGACAGACCCTCCCTTGCCTCCAAAACCAGAATAATTTACAGTAAATTATTTTAAGATGGTCACTAACTAAATTATCAACATTCTAGGACAGAAGTTAACACATTACTGTAGTTCTATAAACCTTTTCTGACAGGTACATTCCATTGCAGACGACAAAAACAATGTCGTCTGATCTATATTTTTTTCATATAAAACTCTACATAACACCCCTATCTACAGAAATAGAATTACCCAAAATAGAAGTTAGAAGATTTCATTGTAAAAATCTAGGTATAAATGGGTATTTTTGCTTGGTCTTACCTGTTACAAAAATCTTCATCACAGCAGCCGACACATTTCGTATCTCTTTTCCCAACAATGGTACCAACTACAGTAGCTTCCGTAGGGCACTAAACATAACTCATGACAATAATCAAATAAAATTCACATCGTAAAAAAGACAAAGTAATCTCAAAACAAGATCAAACGCTACTACCGCCAGACAACCGGACATCCCCACCTTCCCCAGCCCCTCCATACATAAGAATTATTCCTTCTAGACTGAAAACCCTGTCTGTAGCCGCAGTGGCGCAATGTTAGCATGTTCGCCTTAGGATCAAAGGGTCGCGGGTCCGATCCCCAGCAGTGCCGCAACAGAAGCAAAGCAGGTATATTTCCACTCATCTCCCACTCCTCTGCCTCTCTTTCTTCGATATTGATTCCATCTGGAGTGAGTATCGAGTTGTAAGAACTTACATCGCAATCGAGAATAGATAAATTAGCCCGGTGTACTTTTTAATGTTTATTTTAGTAAAAGGGTATAGTTGAAATGTGGGAAAATACACATGTATATCTAGTGCCATATATTCTACCTTTAAGCAGCTGGATGACTTTAATGAGCTGATTGTTACAATTCATTCTTGAAAAAGTCAACTACCGACAATTCGAATTAAAAAGTTGTTTTAACAACGTTATTATTTCGTATTCCCTGCAAAAAACATGAAAAAAAAACCGATACATTGTTTTTTTTTCAAACATTATTGAAAGAAGTATGGCTTACCGAATGTGTACATCCACTTTTAAACAGCAGATCGCCTCCAACACCAATGAATGGCTGTATGATACAGTGCTTAAAAGCCAAATAAGATACAGTAAAATCCGTATAAAACGAACTGCTTGGGACCGCTAAAATGTATTCTTTACATCCGGAGTATGATATATCCATATAGCATTTTCATATTAAATAAAAAAGGAAACAAGAACTATTTTTATAAAAGATGGTCGGCGCAATTTTGAGTATATGACATTATATTAACACCAGGCACAGTTTTAACTGCACTATGCACTGAAATCTCACTGAAATCTTGAAAATTAAAGATGACAAACGCGTATTGACGCAAGTGCAATACAACTTAATATAAAACAACAACAACCTCTTCTTGTACATTATCCGGTCGTACCCTGTTATGGGCGATACGTTTCATCCGGGCGTACGCCGATATATTTGCTTCTAATAGCTGCCACTGGGAGGAGTTTGATTGCCAGGCGGAATCCGGCGCATTTATAAGCAACGGGGTCTCGATATACCGGCGTACGCCGGAAATACGCTGGATATATTCTGGCGTTGCCGCTATGACACTATGATTTGGTCTACGCGGACTTTTTCTGACAAGGGAAATCATTTGTTAATACCCGACCTGGTACATATATTACCGATTAATTATTACCTGGTCTCGGCCGCAAGTTGACACTTTATCGCACTGCTCAGGAGAGTTACTTCCCTTAGGACAAGAGAAGCATATTGGTCCTCTGTTTGTAGCGGGTAAATCTGAAATAAACCAGGAGACATGTTGGCGCGGTGGTCAACGCTCTGAGCTACCAATCCGGAGGTCCCCGGTTCGAATACCGACCAGGGCACTGGAAATTTCAGAAACGCTTTTCAGTGATTTCACACCCATCCAGAGATGAACTGGTTTAAAACCCAGAGGTAGTCTCGCGTGTATGTGCTATACACGGGGCACGTAAAAGAACTAAGGGGCATGTCTGTTCGTAAAGAGCTATGGTCTGGTACCCAGATTTCCCTGTATCTGCATCTGTCTATTCAACCTGCGCCTGTCAGGGCTCTAGGCAGTTTCACCTTAGGAGAAGTCCTAGCGTCGCCCGGGACTAAAAACAATAAAAGAAACAACAGTAAACAGTGCGATCAAGCTTCATGGAAAGTTAGGCGATGCATCATGTTCTTCACCGTCGCATGCAGGGCTAAGGGTACAGTTAATTTTTTCACAGTAGATCTATTTTTAAGAAAGCTTTTGAGTGACAGACATTTTCATTGAACAGATGCACAAACTTATATAAGAAAACTGATATGTCGTCTTTGGTAGTGCCGTGACAACCATTAAGTTCCAGCTAACACGAATGCTTGCTAACAAATTATTTCGTGCGAGCAAACTAAGTTTCGAAAGTATGCAGTATTTGTTTCGACATAAATATAATTATCCTTGTTTGTGTGTGCAACACTAAATGAGTTGAGGTCCCAAAGTGGGATGGGACAGACACTAAGTGCTGAGTCACTTAAACACAGCATATTAGCAGCTTCCTGCTTGGTACGAAGACAAGAACAATCAGGAATCAACCAAATGGGAAAACCTGCCGTTCCACAGCCTCCCGAGTTACAAAATTCTCCTTCACAACATGATAAGCACGTGATAAGGTCTCCAGTTTCGTCATATTGTGGTACAGTGACGTCATTTGGCGATCTAAGAATGTTTCGGGAAATGGAGCGTCTCGATTTGCAGCTCTGTAAATATAAGAAGAACAAGTGAACGAACGTTTGTCCAAGAAAAAAACAAAAGTCACACGGCGAAAAAATGGTAAAATTCAATATCTTATATAAATTTCTTATAAGAAAATCAAAGTTATACCGAAATGTATCTCCTAAGAAATTTGGCCCGAAAGAGACTTAAGAATTTCCCATACACAAATCGGAACTCTCTGTCAAGCACGAAGTTATTTCGGGCTCACACCATAGGAAAGTTTGCATAACAGAACAACCAAAGAAAACTGACGGAATATGCCGATATTGTACGTGATAGTCGTTTGGTCAAAGACCGTGTTATACCACCTCTGAAATGGATGTTTCTGTCATTTTTGAAAGTGGCTTTTTATATTATATTAGCAAACGGTCATGGGAAAGTTCTGTCAAAGGGAGAAAACTTTGTACGACAAGAATAGTCTTTGTCGAACAGATTTTGTATATTATTAGATTATAACAAAGTGAAACTGATTACCAGTTTGTCTAAACATCCGGTATCGTAGTACACGTGACCACTATCTGATACAATTTGCTTTGTGTAACAAGTCTGAAAAACGGAGAAGAGCTGAAATAATCTATGCAGCATATACGTCTGCGGGGGTCAAACGGGGTGGCGCGGTGGTCGAATGATTAACGCTCTGGACTACCAAACCGGAAGTCCCTGGTTCGAATCCGGGAACACTGGAGTTTTCAGAAACGCTTTTCAGTGTTTCCTTCAATCTAAAGATGAACTAGTTTGAAACCCAAAGGCAGTCTCGCATGTATCTGAGCTATACACCGGGCACGTAAAAGAACCAAGGGGTCTATTCACAAAGAGCTAGGGTCTGGTACTCGAATTCCCTTGTTTCTGCATCTCTTTCTTCAACGTGCGCCTATCAGGGGTGTTGGCAGTTTCACCTGAGAAGAAATCCTAGGGTTGGCAAGGACATTAATCCCCCCCCCCGAAACTCCAAACGTATTTGGCAATTTAACGAATCTAAAAATATAGCCACGTGTGCAAAAGATATCAACTCCAAACGTGATGGGCAAATTATGGAATCTAAAAATTAACCACGGCTGCAAAAGATATGCTTTGCACGAATCAAACGGTACATGTAGGCGACACTACCTGTATGTAGGCTACATGAAAATAAAGTAAAAACGATTTTTTTGGCTTAAATGATAAATCAAACTAACATATCATTAGGCTGATTCACGTCAGTTTTCATGTCAAAGAAAAACATTTAATATATTATTCTTGTCAGTTACTAGTATACAGTTATCACGCAACGTTAGCTTGACAGAATCATGATTTAGTCCTTCAATTTCATTTTAAAATTGAAATGATTACCTTCTTATCACCTTAAATGGATACCGAATAGACTTTAAATAAGTCAATTTTTTAACTGATATTGCAAATACTTACTTTAATCTAATTCATTCTAGTTTAAGAATAACTACTTTCTTGGGCGCTCTTCAAAATCAGTTTACCTCGTTATAGGGCACACTGCATATTTCAGCCTTGTGATAAATGGCTATACACGTGATAAAATAAAATAAAAAGTTAAGAAAAGCTATTTACCTCGTGTTCGCCGCACACCCGCACATGGTCACAGTCACGTGGAAATGGAATCCTCGTGCATTCGAAACACCTGGGACCAGCAGCTAAAAGCAATCATACATTCAGTATGTATGTAACGACTTCGTATTTCTAGTGTGATACCAACTCTACGTTTCAAATAATTATGTCTCCCCCACCTCGGGGGGAGACATATTGTTTTTGCCCTGTCCGTCAGTCCGTCCGTCCGTCAGTCCGTCAGTCCGTCCGTCCATTCTTCGTTTCCGGACGATAACTAGAGTTCCTTTTGACCTACAGCTCTCAAACTTCATAGGATGAATGGTCTTATTGAGCAGATGATCCCTATTGTTTTTGGGGTCAGTAGTTCAAAGGTCAAGGTCACAGTGACCGTTGGTCAATTTCTCGTTTCCGGATGATAACTAGAGTTCCTTTTGACCTACAGCCCTCAAACTTCATAGGATGATTGGTCTTATAGAGCTGATGATCCCTATTGTTTTTGGGGTCAGTAGGTCAAAGGTCAAGGTCACACTGACCGTTGGTCAATTTCTCGTTTCCGGATGATAACTAGAGTTCCTTTAGACCTACAGACCTCAAACTTCATAGGATGATTGGTCTTATAGAGCAGATGATCCCTATTGTTTTTGGGGTCAGTAGGTCAAAGGTCAAGGTCACAGTGACCGTTGGTCAATTTCTCATTTCCGGATGATAACTAGAGTTCCTTTTGACCTACAACCCTCAAACTGGGGGAGTCCGTCAGTCCGTCCGTCCATTCTTCGTTTCCGGACGATAACTAGAGTTCCTTTTGACCTACAGCTCTCAAACTTCATAGGATGAATGGTCTTATTGAGCAGATGATCCCTATTGTTTTTGGGGTCAGTAGTTCAAAGGTCAAGGTCACAGTGACCGTTGGTCAATTTCTCGTTTCCGGATGATAACTAGAGTTCCTTTTGACCTAAGCCCTCAAACTTCATAGGATGATTGGTCTTATAGAGCTGATGATCCCTATTGTTTTTGGGGTCAGTAGGTCAAAGGTCAAGGTCATACTGACCGTTTGTCAATTTCTCGTTTCCGGATGATAACTAGAGTTCCTTTTAGACCTACAGACCTCAAACTTCATAGGATGATTGGTCTTATTGA
Source organism: Saxidomus purpurata (assembly GCA_022818135.1). Classification (NCBI taxonomy): domain Eukaryota; kingdom Metazoa; phylum Mollusca; class Bivalvia; order Venerida; family Veneridae; genus Saxidomus; species Saxidomus purpurata. Next base: position 4,896,623 of record JAFMSR010000019.1, read on the forward strand.
GCAGATGATCCCTATTGTTTTTGGGGTCAGTAGTTCAAAGGTCAAGGTCACAGTGACCGTTGGTCAATTTCTCGTTATAATTTGGGGTCACTAACTCAAAGGTCAAGGTCATAAGGGGGGAGACAAGTTTTTTTGTGAAAAACAATCTCTAGTTACTAGATACACTTCAAAGTCCGAGTAACACTTTGGGTGAAAATTACTTGTAGCTTTTATATTACCAAGAAAGATATCTTACCGCCGAAATCGACAGTTATTTGTTCAAAAAAACAATCTTAACATTGCTTTCTTTTTAGACAGTAAGTGCATGCTATAAATGTTGCGAAGTATTTTGTTCCATGATATGAAAACATATAAGGAACTCTATCTGACAAAGCTTTTTCACAAAGAGCGAAAAAATCACGAGAGACATGTATATGTCAACAGTTGCACTCAATTCTACCACCATTCTATCTGTAAATTTAATATATATTAATGAGTATCTGAAAGCTGTGATGAAATACTTAACAATATTACTACAGAAAGTTCGCACTTACAATGTATTAATTAACCTGTTTGCAATAATTTTGCAAACCAGTCCTTTAATCTTTCCTAGGAAATCTCCGATGTCTGATTTTATCCCTTAACAGTAAAAAAACAAATACAAACTGTAACACATACCTGTTACCTCCAGAAAAATACTACTAAGTAGAAATACGGTGAAATAGCTCATGATTTTCAAATACATATAACAAAACCCTGTTTGCCATATATATTGAAAAACGACGTCTTATCTATGTCGGTGACACAATTTTAAGATATCTTAAATCTGTAGTGAGATCAATTTTGTATTTGACTATAATCATATATTGTATATAAGTACGTCAAGACGGATTGAGCATGGATATGTTTTTCTAACTGAATTCTGAATATTTTTATTCCTTAAAATAATGGAATAAATCGTGGTTAACTTACTCATATAAATGGAATATTTATCGTGGTTAACATACTCATATCAATGGAATTTATTGTGGTTAACATACTTATATCAATGGAAAATTTATCGTGATTAACTTACTCGTATCAATGGAATTTATCGTGGTTAACATACTCATATCAATGGAATTTATCGTGGTTAACATACTCATATCAATGGAATTTATCGTGGTTAACTTACACATATCAATGGAATTTATCGTGGTTAACATACACATATCAATGTAAAATTTATCGAACGTCAGTAAAATAATGACAATAATAATAATAATAATAAATAATAATAAAATCTTTATTTCCAGAAGGAAACACAAATATACATTTAAACGAAATCGAACATATATCACAATCTCGTTAAGATATACAAACGTTCTCAAAATCCACACATACAGATGCACACACGCTCACGCACACACATTCACACATTCTGGTTTCACACTTTGTTATGATAAACAAGCTGTGTTTTCTTTTGAATTACTTTACCCCGTACATTATATGAGTTTTCATTATTATACTATACCCCGTACATTAAAGGATTTTTCATTACTATACTTTACCCCGTACATTATAGGATTTTTCATTACTATACTATACCCCGTACATTAAAGGATTTTTCATTACAGTAACTATACTTTACCCCGTACATTATAGGATTTTTCATTACTAACTATACCCCGTACATTACAGGATTTTTCAGTACTATACTATACCCCATACATTACAGGATTTTTCATTACAGTAACTATACCCCGTACATTACAGGATTTTTCATTACTATACTTTACCCCGTACATTATAGGATTTTTCATTACTATACTATACCCCGTACATTATAGAATTTTTCATAACTATACTATACCCCGTACATTATAGGATTTTTCATTACTATAATTTACCCCGAACATTATAGGATTTTTCATTGCTATACTATACCCCGTACATTTTAGGTTTTTTCATTACTATACTATACCCCGCACATTATAGGATTTTTCATTACTATACCCCGTACATTATAGGATTTTTCATTACTACATAGCAGAAGCAAACATGCACTTGAAAACAAATCCGCATGTTTGAATTTCTTTTAATGGCAATAGTAAAAACAAGCACTAGTAAATACCTTCTTAAAATCACCTTTCAGAATACAAAACCTTCTCCTGCATATCTTTGTCTAATTTACAATTCATAGCACGTGCATATGAATTTATTATGTAATTATAAAAAAATCGTTGGGTCTATACCGTTTATATAGTTTTTCGTCATATTCTGCTCTATTTAAGCATTTCCGATGCGTTAAATACTCAAAATATAGTGAAAGGAAGGAAGAATATTTCAGGATGACCAAATGGTTGTATAATTCATATTCTTAATTAAAGCTGCTCGCTCTCAGTTGCCGTTGAAATTGTTTTTTTTAAATGTTAGTATTTCAAATATATGACATACTAGTACTTCAATATAAAACTAAAGGCTAGAATCAACAATAGAAGTAAAAATCTATGTAGGAATTTGCAAAAATTGATTGAATATGTTGTGGTTTTACGACACCGCTACGATATATGTTTATATTGGAATTTCAAAAGCGTTTGCAACGCTTTATTATTCGGAAGCGTATTATTTCAAATCTACATACACATGTATATAGTTTACAGGAATTTATACTGGAACCTTTTCATATGACTATACGTTTTAAGATATGTTATTTTCATATAGTTTGAAAAACCTTATTTTTTAAAGCTCGCACTTAAAGTGTTATTTTTGCAAAGCTCTACTATCATTCTGTCTCACTACTATATCTGTTTGAAATTTTGAAATGTTAATCTCTTGCTTTTTTAGGTTTTAATTTGGTTCTTGTAATGAAAATTATGCCAAATCACTTAAATCGGAAAATTTTTTCGGCCTTTTTTTTGAACGCCTTTTTGCTTATCAATGTTTGTATTCTCTTCTCTTTTAAAGCCCTTTTAAACCCTCGGGTAAGATTAGCATGCTTATCATAGCTCTTAGCTTGTATATTTGACCTTTTAACCCCATTTCATTTGTCTACAGCTAACTATACATCTGTTGATTTCATACTTATGTTATTTTTAATAGTCGGTTATAAAAGCTCATTAGAGCTTATGTTTCTTGTACATGTCTCGCCGACTTACGATAAACCTTATCTTATCTTACTCTAAAAATTACGTTGTACAAAGCAAAATCATAAGTGTTTTACAAACATCTTTTGTTAAATGCTGTTTTGATGTGTTTTACAAACATCTCTTGTTAAATGCTGCACAATATACTACAACTGATTTCCCTGTTTTTAGCATAAACCAATGGTTATTTATGGGTACAGCAATACATGTATTAGCAACAATGATAGATATTGGGTGTAGTTTTCTCATTTTCAGCCTATGTTATTGTTATAATTAACACGTTTCAAAGAAACAGGTCGACCACCGCAACATTTCAGTCATTTTTAAAAGGAATACCATTATGTTTCGGTGTATCAATTCTTTTGTAACTTTTTGAAACCATCGCGCATAAAAATTCAGTACGTCATTTGTACAAGTCATAAGTTACGAGTACATGTTCCTTATTTTGTTACTGCAAACTTTTATAATTGTAAACGAATATGAAAAGTTATACAATAAAATGGTAAAGAAACGTCAGAATTACCGAGGAAAAACAGCAATACCGCCGTAGGGCATTTAAATATTGACCCGGGAGCTGCAGGTACGAATCATCCTTTTTTTTCAGTTTGTGGAAATTGGAACAAAATCAACGATGACGAGAATTTTTCCAAATGAACTGGAGCAAAAACAGTTTTTATTGTCTAAAAAATCATATCATATTGTTACCGAAATTATTCAAAATAATGTCAAATTCCAAATGGAATTACGTAGGTAACACATACACAAAAACGATAAGCAATGGTCGGGAGGTTGTATTATTTGTAATTTGCAATGTTACAAAAATTTTAAAATTTTTATATTTTTGGTTTAATTAGAGCCAAGTAGTGCGATGTGTCTTTGTTTTGATGTGTTTTTGTGTGTGCCTGTGTGGTATATTGATAGTTATGCACGTCTCAGTTATCTATAGGATCCATGAATGACCAGTAATAGACTCATATGCTCCGTCAGAAACTGTAAACTTCATCACAAAAATATCTCGGGTCAGTACCCTGACCCGAAGATATGACTTTAAATCAGTGGGAGGTATACCAGCTTCCAGTCAGCGATCCTTACCACTCACATAGAGAGGAAGGTCATGATTTTTATGTCTGTTTAAACACATCTGCTCAAAATACAGCTATTTTCCGATGTTTTCGGTGGTTTTCTATACTTTTCGTTTTTGGTGTTTTATAGCCTTCTCTAGTATTAAAAGTTACCGTATAACTTAGTCATAAAAAAAGGCCACGACCAAAAGACACATCTGCAAGTAAATGAATAACCCGTTATATTGTTTCCTATTTTCAGCATTAACAAATGGCTGTTCATGAGTATAGCAACTTTTGTAACAATGATAGATATGGGCGCAGTATTCTCATTTGGAGCCTATTTTAACGTCATCATGGACACCTTTCAAACGGACAGGTCGACAACTGCAACAGTACAGTCACTTCTGATGGGCATCACATTGTGTTTTGGTATATATTGGTCCTGAACCCTTTCGATGGATTAAAATTGATATTTCAGAAAGTTAAAATGCATCAGTTGTAATACAGACCATTTGTATCAATAGAAACACTTTGGTCATTCACTGTATTGGGGTCCAAAACATTTGCCATTCACCATTCTTGCAGTTTAAGTTATTTACAGCCTTGTCTGTTACTTCAACACTTTACTAATTAATTTAAAGTTTACTTGACTAAACATTTACAGATATAAAGAATGAAAAACTGAAAAACATGTTATAATAACCATGGGAAATGCTCGCTCAAAACCTCTCATATAGATTTTTCAAGTACTGCGTCCCCTTAAGCAAAACTGCAAAGAACTCTTTGTACTTCTCAAACAAGGTCGGAAAAGTTCAAAATATTTTGTCTACAGTAACTAGTATTTAACTCGGGAAAATGGAAACTTTTATAGATAGCCTTCATTTTCGTTAATAAAGGCAATATACGCTTTCTTTTAATTAGGTGTTGTTAGTGGTGCACTTATATCTAAACTTGGACTACCATTGGTGACGTTGATATCGTCTGTTCTGGTGACAGTCGGATTCTGCGCGTCATTCTTTGCTACCAGTGTTATCTTTCTTTACGTTAGCATTAGTGTTGTGGCGGGTAAGCGTTTAAATTAATTATCATATAGAGTTAATAAAGTTTATGTAACTTAATCAATGTTCCGACATCAGTATTACTATGTGTATCTGTTGTTAAAATGTTCATCTATGTAAGTTAGTACGTTTTCCTTTTGATCTAAGCTATGTTCCATCAACATAAGGTCCGGCAAAAACCAATTGAATTATAGTTCAAATTGAATGGTTGCGGTCAAACGTTCCATGCACTGATGCTCTTGAGTGTTTCTTTAAGCAAAATCAAAACAACAAAAATAATATCAAACAGGGAATGCCACGTACCAAAAACGCAGCCTCCCCAAAACGAGCCGCACAACACCCAGAAGCGCACACCACCAACACACACACACACACACACACACACACACACACACACACACAACACACACAACACACACACACAACACACACACACACAACAACACCCACACACACACACACACACACACACACACACACACACACACACACACACACACACACACACACACACACACACACACACACACACACACACACACACACACACACACACACACACACACACACACCACCAACACACACTAGCATACAAAGCAAACACACGAGGACAAAACGAACAACCAAAGGAACACAGTGGGGCACCGCCCCGGAACGGCCAGTGGCAAAAACACCACTGGGGAGCCCAAACCGGTCCACGGCGCGCACCCAACCTCACTCTTACCCCCACCATGTTCCAAAGTCACAGGACAGTGTAAATAAAAGTAATCCCTGCTAGGTGAATCTCTAACACACGCAATGGAAACAAAAGGCATGGTATGTAAAACACAAAAATGCTCGTGTATAAATATATAAAAAGCAAACCTTGAGAACCAAAAAACGTATGTACTCAATGCCTTTGCAGAAGGCAGAGCACCAAGAGAAACACCCTTAAGGAACCTTCCAAACCAATTTAGACTTTTCATATCAATTCATGTATTTTTCACCTAAATATTTACAATGGGATCTTCTGACTTCCAATTTAGGCAAGTCTATTTATTTAAATAGAGGAGTTATGCAGAATTGTGATCCAAGAGGCATACAACTAAAATCCTGACCAGACTGTCGTCTGCTTTGGAACATAGCTGTTTACTAGGCAACTGAACTCCCGGCTGTATGTTAATCATCGGTAACACACGGGGACACATCTATTATTTCTTCAGTAGACACTACGCACATATGGGTTGATGGGCAGTTTTTAAATCCCACTGGGACGAAACTGTTTTGATTTCTGTCCTCTGGCCTGTTTCGTCGGGCCCTTAAGGGTGTTTCTCTTGGTGCTCTGCCTTCTGCAAATGCATTGAGTACATACGTTTTTTGGTTCTCAAGGTTTGCTTTTTATATATTTATACACGAGCATTTTTGTGTTTTACATACCATGCCTTTTGTTTCCATTGCGTGTGTTAGAGATTCACCTAGCAGGGATTACTTTTATTTACACTGTCCTGTGACTTTGGAACATGGTGGGGGTAAGAGTGAGGTTGGGTGCGCACCATAAACCGGTTTAAGCTCCCCAGTGGTGTTTTTGCCACTGACCGTTCCAAGGCGGTGCCCCACTGTGTTCCGTTAATTGTTCGTTTTGTCCTCGTGTGTTTGCTTTGTATGCTTGTGTGTGTTGGTAGTGTATGTTTGTGTGTGTACATGATTGTGTGTGTTGTGTGTGTTGTTGTGTGTGTGTGTGTGTGTGTGTGTGTGTGTGTGTGTGTGTGTGTGTGTGTGTGTGTGTGTGTGTGTGTGTGTGTGTGTGTGTGCACTTCTGGGTGCTGTGGGGCTCGTTTTGGGGAGGCTGCGTTTTTGGTACGTGGCATTCCCTGTTTGATATTATTTTTGGTTTTAATCGTATTAAATATTGTATTTGAATCTGTATGTATTGTGTGTATGTATTGATGGTTTTAAAACCGAAACTTTCAGCATATTTTTGTTTTCTAATCTATAGACTATGATAAGCTTTATTATTTTAGGAGCTGGAATTTCCATGGCATATATAAGCTCTGTAGTAGTTGTCGGTAGAATTATGAAGACTAAACGAAAGTTTATGTGTATTTCTTTATTGGCAACATCAATTTCCGTTAGTGCTATTTCGTATCCATATTTCATAGATCTATTAAATGAACTCTATGGAATGCATGGCAGCCTTCTTATTCAAGGTGGTTTATGTTGTAACACCTTCGCTCTCTTTGTTTTATGTTGGGTAAATAAATCGCATATGAAATGTTATGCCAAAGAAAACAATACCATTCAAAACAACAGCCATCGAAATGAGAACAACAATGATACGTCGGATACACACGAAAGTACAGAGCCAAGTGGAACGAAAAGCATTCTGGAAAATATTAAAGGGTTTATTACCTTAAAAACCATCTGTTTCCTGCTTGCAACCGGAATGTCTGTTGGAATTTCGAATGGATTGTTTAGTCTAGTTTTGGATATGACACTTTGGAAGGGGTTCAGTAACTCTCAGGCCCTGATGTCCATTGTAATATATCAAGGTGCCAGTATCATCGGTAAACTGTCTCCAATAAGTATTGAACAGATGAAAGGAATCCGATCATTTTATTGTCCAATGGTTTCTGCAGCAGTAGGATGTCTGGGAACGATAGTTTTATACGTAGCTTCTGGATATATCTTTTTCGAAGCTGGCATAGCGCTGTGTGGACTGGCTGTGGGTGGAATACTATCATCTTCACTCGGTATGATTATAGAATCGATGCATCTTGAACAAGTACCTGTAGCATCTGGTCTTCATTACACGGTAAATGGTGTTATGTCGGCAGGATTTGGATACGGGTTAGGTACATGATTCACTTTATCTTGTTAATTGTATGCATTAAGGAGCGTCTGATATTTCTATATCAATATTTCAAAGGTGTTTTGTATGGTATGTACATCTGTTGAAAGCTGTGATGTGTTCAAACTTCATGATTTGCCTTATTCTGTAAATGGAAATTTACGTTTATAACTTTAAATTAACGATATAAAGTGCTGTCATTGGATTTATAATAGTAAGGTACAGTAAACTTTATGTGACCTTTACATTCAGAGTATGTTATATAAAACATAAACTATTTTTATATAAAATATAGAAGGGAATAAATCGAGACTAGAAAATTTGTCCCTTTTATCTGAAATTTCGCTATATCCGGAGTTTACTGTTGTCGGGTAATCTTATTTACAGGCATATTCCGGGACAGAGCTGGTTCATATAATACCGTTCTTGTGATTGTTACTACAATTGAAGGTATCTCTTCCTTGTTATATGCCTTTGGCTATACATCCAGGTGCCGGAGAATGTCTAGTGAGAACCGACAAAGGTACACACAAGCTGACCATCAAGGCACCAGCACAGTTCGGTTTATATCGTCAATGAAACAAAACTGTAGCCAGGGGCAGTTTATATCTTGAACATCTCCTGTTATACACTTAACCGATATTAGAAACGCAAAGATTTGCCCTGTTGTACATTGTTATTTGAATGACGCTATTGTTTTTATTTTTATTTAAGTCATTTTTTGCGATGAATTATTGAAACTTTTACAAGAAATCAATTTTATATTGTTTTTTTTTGTGTATGAAATTTGAATAAATTTGAAACACGATAAAACAATTAAAATAAATATTTTGCCACTTTTGCGTTTCTAAACCTGTTGTATATAATGTTTGAATGCTGAACTATGAACTTACTCTGCTATAATAATACAGAGAAATCGTACAAGAAGTAGAAAGTGATTATTTCTTTGGCGGACAGAAAAGCTTAAATTATCTACTTGTATACAAAGCAGCACTCGAAACTTTATTCGAGAAACAACGTTTTTGCGGTAAACTGTAGAAGTTTGAAACCCTACGTTTATTGTAAGGTAGAGGTTGCTAGCAACGCTTAAAGAATTAAGAAACATGATGTACACAACAAAACAATATATGTTGGAAAAGGCCGTGACTTTATTTCTTCTGTTGTTAAATACAATACATTGCGGTGCCGCATAAGCGGCCCGCTATATTTAATACGTGGTGAGTAAAAGATTCATGGAGACTTAAGCACTAGATCGAATATATGCGTCTCTCTTCATTGAACTATTGAGGTACTTCTGAGATGAAAACTGTAGACACAGTACATTTTTCCAGAAATGCAAGAGTTGTCGTTCTTTATATAGATTTATATAAGGTTTCTAGAAATGCTTTTGATTTGATTTGATTTGATGAGAATTTTATCAAGATCCGTCCAAAAGAGCACTTATGTTAGCTTAGTATCTGGATGTCATTGAGACCCCGGCATGTCTCCCGTCATGCCTAAAAAACAAAATTTTGAAGTCAGAATTTACCTGACTGCAATTTCCAGCTAGTATAGCCAAAGGTTGAATTTGATTGGTTATAAACGAGTAGGCCAATCACGGCGACCAATGAGATCTAAGTGTGATTGACCTAGTTTGTATGTCTGGATCGTGGTAGCCTAACAGTTTTTAGAAAATTTTGATACTAGATGTTATATGTGTTTGTTTTGTAAAGTAAAAATCCCCTTTAATAAAGTGTTGTCCTATTTTTATTTTGCTTAGCTTTTTGTGATGATAAAAATTTTAATTGTCCTGAATGAGAGAATAAAATGTTGTCCGAAAGATGGTTTTACTTATTTTAACAAGTTAAAAGTATGCATGAAAGTTTGACTTATGTTCCTACTCTGAAATTTTGAAAATATAAAAACCCCTTAGAAGCCAAATAAGCCAGCAACCGCACAGGCTACTTGTTCACTTTACTTCTTTAATCATAATGATGTACAATAGAAAATTATAAAGAGTGCTTGTGCCTTCCGGAGCTTGAAGCAAAAATCGGATAGTAAATTAACCAATGGAGCCAGGAGAGACAAAAATGATCAGCAGGGTGTTAATGGCCGCCAGTTCGGTCTACTACTGTTGAAAAAGCACAGTCATTAATGTAATTATTTAAATCATTTGTATTATAAATTAAATAAAATGTCATAATTAGTCTTTAAATATATGAATGTAGCTGTAGATGATGAGTTCGTAAAAATAGTAATTTTATTAAAATTTTGTGGAATTTTGGTGAGAAATTCTTTTTAATTGTTTCAGAAGGAAATTTTAATTTTAATCTGTTAATTTGTTTTATTTTTACTTATAAATAATAAAAGAAGTAAGTGTAGATCATGATTTGCATGATCGGCGATTCGGTTCTCGGACAGATGCTGGTGAACTACTATTCCTGATCCTGGTTGACTAACCAGTACTTTTCACATCGTCGTTGATGTGTGTGATTGGGTTTTTCGTGCCTGAGTAAGATTGTTCTTAATGTAGTTTTATTCTTATTACACATCTTTAATGGTCCGAAAATATAATTGCGAAAGTTAGATGTGCTTTTTAAGATTAACATTGCTGTTCGTACTACTTGACCTGACCTGCTTGTTAGTTTTGGGTAAACCTACTGCGACTTTTAGTGCGCACGAACCGGATGGAGTTATAACAGGTGCGCGTTTGGCTTTTTTGGATCCGGCTGTTTTTTGACAGTAGATTACTGCTTCCATTTAGGAAATAAGTAGTGTTTTATGCATTTTCTGCAATGTCTGGGGTTTCTAGTTATAGGATCAATCACTGTTTTTAGTTAGTTATGACATTTTATATGGGCATTAAGTATGCGTTTTCTTGTTTAGGCAGTCATTAATTGTGATTATTTCTATTTTCTACGTTTTTCCAGTCATTGTCCTGGTGATTATTTTGGACATTTATTAGTTGTATGTTTGTTTTCGTAATCACCAGGGGTTTGTATATGTGTTGGTTACTATGGTATGGTATGGTATGTCGCCACAGACACTATTTTTTCCTACGTAGGTATCAAATTTCTTACTCAGACACTAGAACCGCTGAAAAGTAAAAATTTGTTAATTTCACATATTTCTATAAAATGACTAATAACTATCTAATCTACTGAGCTTCCGTCACATGTCAAGATGTACAGATGTAATTGTTGTAAATATATAGTACTTTTATATGATTATGGCCTTCAATCTTATATTTTTAAGTAATTAGCTTGATAGTATAGCGTTGTTTACAAAGCTCTGCCGCGGGCCTTTGAGATAGCTCGTTTCTGATTGGTCCGCTGTTTTCATAATCGCGGTTTGATTTGTTTATTTACTATCCGTTTTTTGTCCTTAGCTCGGCTTAATACGGTAGGTATTTATAGTAACTATTCTATACATGTGTTTTTTTTAAAATATATTTATCTAGAGAGAAAAGGATTTTTGTCGATTTTGTTTAAATAAAGCTTTTTTCCTACGGTTTTTCGTGTTATATCTTTGGCCCTTGTTATTCTAAATATAATTTGGTCGAAATATATACTGTCATTGTCTTGTAGCATTTATAATTTGTTTTTTATGCCAGAAAATTTTGGAAATCCGCGGGATAATGTCTCTTTAATAAAACTGTTTAACCTTTTCAATCATTACAATTTTCAGTTCAGATCTTTTCTAAAGCGTGCTTAATAATTATGGCAAGGGTAACACTTATCTAGTTCTAAAGTCTTTTACTATAAACTTTTCCTGTTTTCCAGAGGTATATGAAATCAGCAATATGTGTTTTGCCGAAAAGATTCATCTGAGGTAGGGGTTTTAGTGTCCTTGACCTTTCTGTACCGGAAGCTCATTCTTGTTAACTTATATACATGTATAATAAAGTATTCTACTTATTGTCATAATACAGGACACCCTTCGCTTATAGGGTGTGTATTAGGGGTTTCTTAGAGTGGAAATATTTGTTTTATGTCACTAAGAGACGATACTAGCTTGTCTATTCTAATCTAATCTATGAAATAACATATCTACAATCTATAATAGACTTGCCATATCTACCCCTATGTATTTCTATCAAATATGGAGTTGTGTAGTGTGTGTGAATCTGTGCGATATATAGGGTCATAGAGCTCAGGGCCAGCACCATGCATTCCGCGCACCATGCTCATGCAGAGTCCAAATACCGTTTTTCCCCCATTGCGAGTTACGCATTATTTCGTTAAGGTTGGGAGTCCCAGCTATTCCCATGACGCTGTAATTTTACGAGTGGAGTTCAAATCCAAACCCAATTTTTTAAAACTTTTTTCTTCTGTTTTACTTATCATTTTTAGCTTTTAAACCATTTTTAAATGTTTTACGGCAAATAATCATAAAAGTCTTCATTCATATGAAACTAATAAGGATAAAGGCTGATTTTAGATCCGGTTATTTGAAAATCTTGACGGTCAAAGTTCATCATTTTTTGCCATTATACTAAGAATATTATAAAGACAAAATTTATCAGAGTGGAATTGATGCCCCATGAATGAAATTTGCATTTTCTTTGAGTATAAACCCCTTTACCTTTTTTATCATTATTACCAACCTTGCACTACAGAAAAAGTTAAGATGTGACAAATTATACATTACACTCTTTCATTGTACATATACATTATGTTTTTTCTACTTTTCTCACCTTACATCTACATGTACATGTATATTTTGAAATTATGATTTAAATTTACATTTAAAATTTATTTTGTCACAAATATTGTTTGCATATATGCTCTTCTAATTCTATTGGAGAATAATTGGAAATAAAGAATATCTATCTATTTATCTGCATCACTATCATTTGGGCAGGCTCATCAGTGAATATGTTGTTAATGTATTTCTACAGTGTATACTGAATACTTTATTACCAAATTATATGTTAAATTGTTATATAATGGTTACTGAATATTGACACATTATTCTTTCTGGTATACCGTTCAATTAGTTATTTACAAGATGAGGCTAGGGGTATAAAATTCCATATATCTTTTTAATTAGACGGTAAATTTCTTTCAGAATTTGAATATGAATCATTGAAAGGATATAGTTAATGAAAATAACAATTGCAAAATTGACCGTTATGGGCTGAAAACCTTAAGTTTGCTTTTCAACATATCAAACTAGATATCAGATCTATTCCGGAAAGGTATTTGCTTAAGGTATAAATTAAGTTTGGTCTCTTTGAATTCTTTGGGGCCTCAACATCAACCATCACTAATTTACAAAATGTTTACATGTCAGTTTTGTTTGAGGGCTCGCTGTGATTCTTTGTATCACGGTTTTTCTTGTTATGACTTATTATGCGCGTTTAATAAGATGCATTGAAACGAAAGTCTATACAGTATCTTCGTTTCAAGGCGAAATGTTAAACAGTGAAAAGATTAATATATAAATTTTGACAAAATGTATTTAGCTTATTTACAAGTGTATAACATGCATGCGTGTATAGAAATACATCACGTAAATAAAGACGAAAAAAATACTTTTAGCGGAAAATAAAAGCGTACACGACTTACATATATACATGACCTTTATACACACTTCAATATGTACGACGGGCGGAATCTTGCAAAAAATCTCGCCATACGCGAGAACTCTATGCTTTGCATATGAAAATACGAGAATTGTCATTCCATGTGTATATAGGTCCGTGTTAATACAAGTTATTAAAAAAGAGACACAATTTCAAAACTTTTATTTTTCCTCATGGTGTAGCAGCAGTATTATAAATTGTTTATACATGTATGTGTGCAGTCTACATTAACATAATTATAATTGCTATACACATGCGTAATTGTAATATCTGAGTTTTTGTCTGTTTTTCCTATTTCCATTTTTAGCTATTATGATCGCTCAGCATCCGTCGTACGTCGTATGTCGTACGTCCGTTAACATTTTCCTTCAAACAACATCTTATCTGAAACCACAAGGCCAATGATGATGAAACTTGGCAGGGATGATGTTCCTTGCATGAAGCCCTTTCATAGTTGTTCAAATAATTCCATTCCATGCAGAACTCTCGTTGCCATGGCAACGGAAAGGAAAAACTTAAAAAATTTTCTTCTCAAGAACGGGATGGCCTAGAGGTTAGATAGTTGGCATGTGGCATTACCTAGTGGACCTCGACCAAGATTGTTCAAATGATGACCCCGAGTCAAAAATGACTCCGCACGGGGGTCCCTTGTTTTCACATAGGCTAATGGCGGAACAACTTCTTCTCAGAAACCACAAGGCTTAGAGCTTAGATATTTAGCGAGTGGCATAACCTAGTGGTTCTCTACCTAGATTGTTCACATTATGACCCCGGCTCAAAATTGACCGCGCCCGGGAAAAACTTTAAAAATCTTCGTATCTGAAACCACAAAGCCTAGAGCTAAGAAATTTAGCGTGTTGCATTACCTAGTGGACCTCTACCAAGATTGTTCACATTATTACCCCTTGGTCAAAATTGACCCCGCCCGGGGGTCACTTGATTTTATATCCTTTGTGCACCTGGCCAATCTTTATAGCAATTGCCTGTAACGTATTGAAACGGGTAAAAATTTCGTTGCCTCAAAACCTGGCCAATTTTCACAGCGATTGCCTGCAACGTTGAGACGGGTGCCTTTTTTGCAGGTTTAAACCGGACGCGAGATTCGACGTATATTCAGAAAAAAGTACGTTTAACAACGTTGAAATGAACCCAAGTACATATTTTTCGGTTGTCGTTGTTTTTTAGCACTGATCAATTGAATGAAGCCCGTTACAGATTTTCTTTAAACGAAATATTTGAGCCGCATAAATGCGTAAAAAATACGGTATCTACCGTTACAGTGTCTTAAAATTTTGACCGAGTGGGGCTTATATACGTTACAGGGTTTACACAGCGAATGATGCAAAATGTGTGACAGTGGACAGTTTTCCATGTACACGCAATACTGTAACACGCAATTTAAGTTTTTCAACGTTTACATTCGTTGCAGACTGCCACTTTGGCTTAATATTGAAACACCTGTAACGTAAACATGCGTAAAATGAAAAGGATCAATAACTCTAAGGAAAATAAATATTATTGATTAGTTTTAATATTTTATACTGATGTTCTAGATATGGGCTTTTGAAAGGAATCGCGAAAAGAAACATTTAAATTTGATAAACGTGATCATACTCAATTTGGAACAAGTAATTCTTATTTTTGCAAAAAAATAGCAAATTTACGTTTGTATTGATTTTATTGATTTGAATTCAATACATCTTGGGTCTCCTGAAAATTGAATCTTTCAAAAATATAAATAGAAATGCCTACATATCCCGGAAATCGATTCGACTGTAAAGTACCTTAAAAAAACTATTCAAATTAAATGCTTCGATTTGGCGATTTTTTTCTAAAAAGAATTTTTTTTCAGGGTTCCTACGCTAAAATGGGGTCAGGTTTTGAGGAGAGAAAATTTTACCCCGTTCAAATGCGTTATAGGCGTTCACTGTAAAGATTGGTCAGGTTTTGATGACTCAATTGTTTTACCCGTTTCACTACGTTACCGGTGCGCAAAGGATATAGGCTTATGAAGGAAAAACTTAAAAAGCTTCTTCTCTGAAACCACAAGGCATAGAGCTTAGATATTTAGCATGCATCATTGCCTAGTGGACTTCTACTAAGATTGTTCAAATTATGACCCCAGTCTCAATTTGCTGATGATACTACAATAATTATACCCCCACAAAACGAAGTTTGGGGGGTATATAGGAGTGAGCTTGTCGGTTTGTCGGTCGGTCTGTTGCTTTTCATGGTTTCCGGATGATAACTCATGAACGACTTTACCCTTTTGAATAATTTTTGGTACACACGTGCAACCACGAAATACAGGTCAAGTTCAACTTTGGGGTCAGTAGGTCAAAGGTCAAGGTCACAGTGACTCTGAACTGTAAAACAGTTTCCGGATGATAACTCATGAAAGGCTTGACCGATTTAAATAATTTTCGGTACACAGCTGTAACATTATGAAATACAGGTCAAGTTCGACTTTGGGGCCAGTAGGTCAAAGGTCAAGGTCTCATTTACACAAGTTATTGTATAATAACTCAACTCTATGTCCTTGTGGCCATTCCTTTCTTATGGTTGCCATACTTCTGTGACAAAGCTGTATTGTGGGGGTATAATTCGTCACTCTTGTGACAGTTCTAGTTTTAGATGGTTCGGCCTCTTCCTTTAATGAAACACTAGAAACCTTATCAACATTCACTGCTCTTTCAGGCCTTAAAGTTATTTTTGATAAGACAAAGGTGTTTTGGATAGGAAAAGAAAAATATAGTTCAAATAGTATTAAAACTAAATGGAAACTAACTTGGAATCAACAGAGTTTTGATATGCTTGGTATCAAATATCACGTAGATCTGACCAAAATAATTGATATTTATTACAAAGAACAGCGGAATCACTTCTAAAACACTGGAAAAGACGAACCATTACGCCGATAGATAGGATCGTTGTAATTAAAACTATAGTCATTTCGCCTTTTAATCATCTAATCATCGCATTGCCCGACCCACCAGATATTTTTCATTAAAAATGAACGGCTTATTCTACGATTTTATTTGGCAAGGTCAAAGTAAAGTAAAGAAAGATATTTTAACGAAAAGCTTTTCAGAAGGTGGACTTGGCATGGTTGATATTTGTTCTTTTATATCAGCTTTAAAAACGACATGGATCAGACGTATTTTAAACAACAATGGAAAATGGTTAGATATTGTTAACAAATTGATTAACTTAAATATATTGCTAAATTGCGGTGTTCATTATCAAAAAAAAATAGTCAGGTCTATTACAAACATATTTTGGAAAGATACTCTAAACGCATACATAAAACTGAATAATTGTCAAAATGTTGAACATAAAAATGTCCTAAAATATCCTCTTTTTTATAATGCAGACATTTTAATTAGTGGTAAAAGTGTCTTTTTAAAATCATGGTTCGAGTCTGGTGTTCATTGTATAGGAGATTTAATGAAACTAGATGGAAACTTTTACAGTGTCTACGAGTTCAATCATGTATACAGCTTAAATGCAAATTTTGTACATTTTAAGGGTCTAACACTTTCTGTGACCAGCTACCTTAAAAAGATAGATTATGTATTTGACAAGCAAATAATTCTACCATTTATGCCACCAAATTTCATTAATATTTTAAAATACCCGATAGGTTCGCAACCAATGCATAACATCCTAAAAACTAATATCCATGAACCTTCTTGTAAACTGAAATGGGAACAGAAGCTTGAGCTTAAAATCAAAGAAGATGAATGGAAGAAGATATTTTCACTTCCTTTTAAAATTACCAGAGATACTAATATACAACGGTTTCAATATAGAATAATACATAGAATCTTAAGAACTAATGAACTTTTATTTAAAATAAATTATAAAGGTAATCCAAACTGTACATTTTGTAAAACTAGTAGCGAAAGTATAGAACACCTGTTCTGGAACTGTCCTGCTGTCTCGATTTTCATTCAAGATCTCTTCTCAAATCAACAAGCAAATTTGACATGTAAAACATTTATTCTTGGGTTCATAGACTCCAATGAAGTAGAAATTAGCCTTCTCGTTCTTATTATTAAAAAGTATATTTACTACTGTAAAATGAATGATAAGAACTTATCAGTTTCAGTTGCCAAGAACTTTATTAACCATCAGTACAACACTCACAGACAAACAGCTGTGACCTTAAATAAACTAGAAAATTTTGAAAGGACATGGGACAAACTCAAAAATATATTTAAATTGTAACATTCTTCCTCTTCAATTAAATGATCGTGGTGAATGTGGTTAAAGGTGTTCATTCGATTTGACACAATTCATATGAAACAAAACCTATTTTCCCTCGGAAATTACTAGCTTACAGAGCAAAAAGAAACCCCGATTTTTTTATATTAATAGAATTCTACAAATAACTGATAAAATACTTAAAAAAAATGACCCCAGGCTCAAAATTGACCCCGCCCGGGAGTCTCATGATTTTACATAGGATTATATATAGGAAAACCTTTTAAAATCTTTATTTCTGAAACCACAAGGCCTAGAGCTTAGATATTTGGCATGTATCATTGCCTAGTTGACATCTTCCAAGAATGTTCAAATCATGTCCCCAAGGTCAAAATTGACCCTTTCTGCTATCAATGACCTTGAATTATAGCCAATGATAGCCAGGTGAGCGATATAGGGCCATTTTGGCCTTCTTGTTTTAAAAAAGTATTCTATAGGAAATAATGTATACATGCTATCCGACGATATACTCAGAGAGTACAATTTACTCCCTTATTTCATCAGAAGACTACATTCATCAGAGACTACAATTTACTCCCTTATTTCATCAGAGAGTACAATTTACTCCCTTATTTCATCAGAGAGTACAATTTACTCCCTTATTTCAACCCAAACGTTGATGATAATATAAATCATAAAGAAGAACACGTGTTGTTATTGAAGTTTCCTTCATACCATACAGTTTACCTCAGCATCTTTCATAGGAAGGACACTTACTAGATTCTCATTTTCAATAAAAATACTGTCAAATGCCTCACAGAAAGTGTCTGGTCCGTATTTATTTACAGTTATAGTAACGATTTTAGTCTAAAATTATAGATACATGTATTACACGAAACCAAACTAACACTCTGTCATCGGTAAAGAGATTTTCTTCTTCACAATATATAGAGAGCGATGCTTTGTTATTTTTAATGGAAAATAACACTCTCGTGGTTCTTGTTACATGCATCATCAGTTTTCTAGAGGCTAAAGCTTTGTTCAAATTAAATAAGTAATTATTTCTGTGTAGGTGTTACGCAAAGACAGATAGACCTTGTTAAAGCTGCTCGCTCTCAGATTTTGGTGAAAAATCAAGGTTCTTCAAACTGTCTGAAATAAATATATTTTACAACGAATCATCAAATAAAAAAAAATCCAATATGAATTCCTATCAAGTATTTCTGAATTTTTTAAATTATACTCTACCAAATTATAGAGCGTTACAAATGCTTTTAAATTCCAATATAAACAAATAGTCTAGCAGTGCCGTAAAACCAAGCTCATCAACATTTTCAATAGATTTTCTCAAATTGCTACCGATATTTTTACGTGTGTTGTTGATTGTATCCATTTCTTTTACATTTTATGTTTTAGTATATCATTTTGGAGAAATTAATTTTGTTCAACGGAAATTGAACGAGCAGCTTTAAGCAATATATTGCTAAAACGTTCTTTTTGTCCAACCATATCTAAAATGTAGGCATTGGAATTTTTAAATTCTTTTTGTATCATTGAGGATGTTAGTCCTAGTTTTCTCGTATGTACGAGGATTCCGTTTCAACGTGAGAGAATGTGTAAACACGATGTTTTCTGTTTCAATACATGTATGGTGAATGTGTACTACACTTGAAATTGGAAAATGTATACATATTTTATAACTGAATTATAAATACTATATGACAAACATAAAGTTAATGTTGCAGTTGTATATGTAAGTCATGTGTATCAGTTAGACCTTGACAGTATGTAATTATTTTGTAGACAGACAACGAAATATATTTTGTATCATTATCATGTGCATGCACGTAGAATAATGGTAACACTAGCCCTTGCTTCGTGAAAAGCATTTCAGTTTTGTTTTTTTTGCTGGGGTGTTTAATAGAACGTATTTTATTCGTGATAGCTCTCCTGTCCTTGCTTATGTCTGTATATGCATATACATGCATTTTGTGCGGAAAAGGTTTTTTTAACCCAAAGCAGGTACTCTATATACTAGTAAACATAAATGCAGCCCTTCTCTGTTTTCAGACTTACTACACAAGGCAATGAAAACACAAAAACGATAACGTCCAAGGTAGACCTAATGTGCAATGCGATCTATCTCCCTTTGAAAATAAAACATGAAATAAAAACTGACGATACCCAGAAACAAACATTGTCCTAAGTGAAAACAACAGGAATATCCAGATCAGAATTAAACTGGATTCAACGTGCTCTATGATCTCGTAGCTTACATCGCATATAATCGGCAAATTCCGTCGATATCAAAGCACACATCCTAAATTATCGGCAAATTCAGTTGATCTCAAAGCACACATCGCTTATTTTGGCAAATTCCGTTGATCTCAAGGCAAACATCGTACATTATCGGAATACTCAGTAGGTGTCAAGGCACATATATATCGTACATTATCGGCAAATTCCGTCGATCTCAAAGCACACATCGTACATTATCGGCAAATTCCGTCGATCTCAAAGCACACATCGCATAATGTCGGCAAATTCTGTTTATCTCAAAGCAAACATCGTACATTATCGGCAAATTCCGTAGTTGTCAAGGCACATATCGTCATTATCGGCAAATTCCGTCGGTACTAATTGGAAGATATCATCGGCAAATTATGTCCATCTCAAAGCAAACATCGAACACTATCAGCAAATTCCGTAGTTGTCAAGGCACATATCGTTCATTATCGGTAAATTCCGTCGGTACTGATTAATTCTTTCAGATATTATCAAACTGTGCAATGTGTAAAGGTCAAACTTACTCAAAGTTTTTTAAAAACGAATCCCAATAGTGTCCAAACTATCTACTGAGTGATTTACCTCGGTTGCATTCCTATATAAGCATTTTAAAAAGCATTTGTCCATTACCAGTACTTTATTTTTGTATGACTTAGCGAGCTGAGGCGAGTGCTTTATTTTGACATTGTGCTCTTGTCAAGCTTTTTTCCTTTATTTAAACATTGACAGTTCAGTGGAAGGAAGGATACAGCAAGATGGCCGAACGGTTGTATTGTAAAAAGAATTTCATAGACTTTGCTGTATTTACTTTTAATTTGCAAAACGTGTGTGGTTTTGATATGAATTAACTGTATTTTCTTAATTTCAGCATAAACAAATGGTTGTTTATGGGTATAGCAACTTTAGTAGCAATGATAGATATGGGCGCAGCTTTCTCATTTGGAGCCTATTTTATCGTTATCATGGACACCTTTAAAACGGACAGGTCGAGCGCTGCAATAGTGCAGTCACTTTTATTAGGATTCACATCTTGTTTCGGTAAAGCGATTCTTTCAAAATATTTAGATTTGATCAACACGAAGAATCTTACACATTATTTTGTACTCGTTACGAACACATTGGTATGGCCCTTAAGACTTAATACTTTAACTAAATAAGTTTCAAAATTAGTTTATGCTAATTTATTTTTGCTCGATTGTGAAGCTTACTGTAGCTTATCGAGTCACTCCCGAGTCCGCTTCCTTGAAGAACCAGTTCTGGTGCCATATGAGTAAGTACGGTCGTGACCCCAGTGGGGCTCGAACCCGCAACCTCCGAGAGAAGCGGCCGACACCTTAACTTCTACACCTCCGCTCTCCTCTAAAGTTTCATAATTGAATATTTCAAAATCAACATCACACCTACCGGTGTAGAAGCTGTATTACATTGTATCAGCGTTGAATATTGGGGCTACTGGTTCGAACCTTCTGTTTTTATTTTGAGTAAGCTTAAATTTTAACAGCATATATTATTGATAAAGTGTTTAACATTTTATCTTGCTTTTTATCAGGTGTTGTGAGTGGTGTACTTATATCTAAACTTGGACTTCCGGTTGTGACGTTGATATCGTCCGTTCTGGTGACAGTCGGATTCTGTGCGTCATTCTTTGCTACCAGCGTTACCTTTCTTTACGTTAGCATAAGTATCGTTGCCGGTAAGCGTTTCAAATATGTATTATGTTGCATAGAGATCATAACTTTTCATAGTCAAGTCTTTAAACTAGTATCAACAATTTGATCCACGTAAAATATTAAAGGGACATACCCTACATCAAGTCGAATATATTCTCGAAGCATAGATTATATGTTAAATTAACGTAAAAGGATACATGAATACAATTTCAAAGAAGAACCTATGACTTAAAATGCTTCATTTTACCACAATTAATTAATATAAAGGCATTCTGTTATAAATCGCATCCACCAATCAATTGTACAAGAAAAACTCTACATAGATTAATGAATGGTTTACGGTACTGCAGAATATTCTAAAACGCTTATTTTATCGATAATTACTAAAATGCATGGCTAAAACTTTTAGGTTAAGTTATAATACTTCTAAAGATTATTTTATTTATGTCTGTAGGTTATTAAGCTCGACATCAGTTTTATGGGTTTAATAAGGTTAGTTTCAACAGAAGTACAACATTTTCATTCCATTAACGTTTTGTTTTAGGGACTGGAATTTCGATGGCTTGTATAAGCTGTATTGTGGTTGTCAGTACAATTTTCCAAGCTAAACAAAAGCCGATGTGCATTGCTTTTTTGTCGACGTCAATGGCCGTTGGTGGTCTCTGTTATCCATATCTGATAGACCTTATGAACGAAAATTACGGAATTCATGGCGCGCTCCTTATACAAGGTGGTTTGAATTGTAATAACTATGCTTTCTTTGTTCTATGCTGGGTAAATAAATCAAATATGAGAAATTATGTGAAACATAATCACATTCCAAATAACAGATCATATACTGAAACCAGCTATGTGTTATCTGATATACACGATAATACCGTACCAAAAGAGAAGAAAAGTATTCTAGAACACTTGAAAATACTCATTTCTTTTAAATTTGTATGTGTACTGCTTGGAACAGGGATATCTATTGGTGCATTTGATGGATCTTTTGGTCTAGTTTCGGATATAACACAGTGGAAGGGGTTTAGTTACTCTCAAGGGCTGATGTCAATTGTACTATTCCACAGTTTCAGTATCATAGGTGTGCTATCACCGGGACTGATAAAGCAGAAGAAAGAAATTAGTTCATTTGTTTGTCCAATTGTATCTGCAGCAGTTGGATGTTTGGGACAAATAGTTGTATATGTAGCAACTGGATATGTACTTCACGAGGTCGGAATAGTGTTGTGTGGAATGGCTTTAGGGGGGATAGTTTCGTCTACACTTGTTTTGGTTGTAGAACTGGTGAATCATGAGCAGGTTCCGGTAGCGACAGGTCTTATGAATACATTAGAAGGTATAATAACTGCTGGATCTGGATACGGATTAGGTATTTGTTTCTTTAACCTGAAAACTGTAAGTTGGGTACTTTTCGCGCCACGAAAATGTCTTGAATTGTGAGCAGACAGACTTATTCGCGAATTGTAAATTTACGATAATAGCTAAACTTAAATCATCGCGAATATTACCCTGTTTACAGTATATCGTTCACGGCTAATTTTAGATAGCACATGACATTTCAGTTTTGCGACTTAAAGTACCTGGATCAACTGGAAACAAATATTCTCAAAATGATTTATGCTAAGATGTAAAGATTTATTGTATGATATCATTTACATGTAAAAAGGTACACCATGTCCGAAGAGTCTGTAATGTTTTGAAATAGTGTCATTAGTTAGCTTTGAGTAAACTTTTATTTGTAGGTGCATTGCGGGACAAATCCGGGTCATATAATGGCGTTTTGCTAATTGTTGGCGTTATGTTAGGTATTGCTGCCGTTTTGTTTTCCTTTGCCTTCATATCAAATTGCCGAAAATTGTCACCAAAGGACCTACAAGAGAACCGAAAAAGGGACCCACAAGGGGACTATAATGAGGATCGACATAATTATGTTATGTTATTATCGTCAGTGTAACTTAAAAAACTGTAGCCATAGTTATGATTGTTTTCAATATGTGTAACCAAATATTAAACTGTGTGATTGTTAGAATCCATGGTTCAAATGTCCGTTTTTATCCGCATACTTTGCATTGAAACTTGTCAAAATAAAAACTGCAAAATTTAATAATTTTACCTATATCGATCCATAATTATCGGTTGAGTGATTAAAGCTGCTCGCTCACAGTTGCCGTCAAAAATGATTTTTTTCAACAACATGAAATATAAAAATAATTGCTAAAAACAACAATATAAGTAAAAAGCTAGGTAGGAATTTTCAAAAACTATTGAAAATTTTAGTTTTACGGCACCATTACACTATATGTTTCTACTGAAATTTCAAAAGCGTGTGTAGCGCTAATAATTTTGTACCGTATCATTTTAAATTTACATATATACTTTACAGGAAATTACACTGGAACCTTTTTATGACTATGTAACTGTCATACTATTTTAAGAACTTTTTTTCACCGGCTTCTGAGAGCGATTCTGTAACAAATCTAAAAAACGGACAAGAGCTACAGTTATCTTTGTAGCACATTCGTCTGCGAGGGAGAAACTAAAAATCCGGCTGTGTTTTCTTCGCCCTTTTTCTCTCCATGAACATAAATGTTGAAATGTCCCCCCCCCCAAAAAAAAACGGTCTATATCCGGCAGATATTTTTGGCCCAAATATGATAATGTGTATCAATATGACTCAATAATCCGGTCGCTGTCTGGTGAGCCGTCTGATGTGTCGAAGACGTGAAAATATTTGTCGGCGATGATCTTATTTTCATAGTACATGTGCATGTCATACAA